>RDPX01000310.1:769235-790003 GCA_003991215.1 Morbakka virulenta
CTCTGAAAACTTCAAAGAAACCAAGAGGCAGACCAGAAACCACCTGGATCTCAATGACTAGTGCACAATTAGCAGAGAAAGGCCTGCCAAAAATTGGAGATACAAAACTAGAACAAGCTAGAGACAGAATAAGATGGAGGAAGATAACGAAAAACTGATCTTACAAACTCTTAAATATATGGATTTTAGCGCAATGTCGACAAACGACGGAAGGCGTATTTGATAGATATATATAGCGAGTTCCATTTCCCTTGACTTCATGAAAAGCCTTCGTAATGCTCTCATCACATGCATTAAATACATAACAAAATACCATAAAATACATATAAAATAAAAACAATCTTAAAGATAATAAAAACCTTAAAGATAATATTTAACAGCGTTTAAAAGAGGAAGGTGCATTTTGGGTAAACTAATGCATGTCCTCATGTCGAATTTCACCTAAAAGGTGCTGGGTAGATTTTAACCTAATTTTCTCCAGGCATTTCACGTGGAGGTGAGAAATGTTCTCAAATCTTGTTAAAACTTTGTTCTGGGCATTTAATTTTTTTGTTTTCACGCAACAAGCTTTAAAAAGTTGTTTCCGTATTTGTACATTGCCTCGGAACATCAAAAGATCATATGCGTCTTTTTATTGGCAATGTAATAATTACCTGTTGTAATTATAGCAGCAAAGGTAGTAATGAGAGCCTCAGTTTTTCTTTCGCAACGCATTCACGATTTGCAACGCATTTAAATCGCATTAGATCCTCGGCGGAAGAAAAACTAGGTTAAAAAATCCTCAATGACCTGAACTGCCGATGCAATTGTAAACAAAATTGCTTGATTTAAAAGCTGATGTTTTAAGTCATCAATACGGTTCCAACAAAAGAATGTTTTACCGAGTCTTGCTCTTAAAAACCCAATTGTTGCAGAGTGCATGAACTCTCTGTTAATGTTTGGTCGGTTTGCACTGATTATTAACATACTCAGAACCTTTGCGGAAGCTACAAAAGGTCTAACAATAAAGAATTTATTACTACAAATAAATATTGGCGCCAACACTAAAACATCAGATGAAATCCTATTAAAATATTGACTTAAAATTGTTTTACCAGATCATTATCGCAGTTCATTTGTTCAAAAATGATCTCTCTGTCTCTAATTAGTCTCTCCTAGCACAAACGTCGATTAACAAATGCTTACGGAAAATGAATTAATACAGGTCTTCCATACTACCGTTGAACATCGAAAAGAAAACACTTGTGTAAAGTTGATAGTTAATTTATATGGAAATACCAAACTGAGAAATTCCAGGTAATGGGTCGTCTGATAAAGTGAGAATAAAAACCTTTTGCCCCTATTATGAATGATTCTCGAGGGAGGAAAAAAAAAAAGACCTGCAAATAACTGAAAAAACCAAGAAGACCGGTGACTTGGGGCCAAATGAGAGCTACCAACCTAACTTTTGACAAGTAAGGGTTTCTATTCTGTATCTGATGTTAAATAGTAGCATTATTTTCTACGATCTCGATTGCCTTGTTTTCACCAATATGATTTTCTTGAGCTTCCTCAAATACTTTTAATGAAGGATAGCATTGACGATAAACATTTTGAGACTCTTGATTAATTCAATACGATTATTAGAGAAACCAAATTGTTGCAAAACCATCTTAGGGTACTTTTAAGGTCAGAACGCCAACCACCAGTTAAAGGAATTCTGCCCTCTAAACCAAACGTTAATGGTATTCATAAAGGCAAAGGGTTAAGGTTCTACCAATCAAATACCAAATACAAGTTCTCTGTTCTGATACCATGAATGAAGTTTAAATGAACATCAGCACACCACTGTTAATCATCCTTTCTATCATCCATGCATTTTAAAAGCTCAAGCTTTAGCGATATTTCAGTTGCTAACTGCACCCAACTTCTATGGGCATCTTAACACGTAATATGCAATAACTCATACAAATTCTAGGCTTGAATTTCAAAATGTCAGCTGCTTAGTGAAAATACGTTACTTGAGTTTTTAAATCAACAGCAGTAATTTTTTTGGTTGATTTCTGTTATCTCAAGTAGTAACAATAGCAAATATTTTAAAATTATTTTGCTAAAAATACAAGTGTATAAAAATACTGCTTATTTTCGTGGATAGTGAATCCATATGAAGACACACACACACACACACACATATATATATATGCTAATTGATATTCCTTTTACAAAATCGAGTACTTTATACACAAACAGGTACACCAATACAATATGATGCAAAGGGGTAGTCAATAAAAAACCCTTCTATACTCAGTGTCTCCTTTCTCGAGCAATCTTCAGTTGCGCTTGAGAGAAGATACTCTGAACATTGAAGATTTCGCGTTTTTTCATTGACTACCTCTGTATTGTATATATGTTTCCAAAAAAAAAATTTTCTGAGTTTTTTTCAGAGTTACGAAACCTTCACGCTTAGCCCATCCATGCGTATGGTTGTCTAGACTCAAGTCCGATAACACGATATATATATCTATATATCGTGTTATCCATGGATGCACACACCTCCTTGATACCCAACAACATTACGAAAGCCTATCGAAAATGCCAGAAAAACATTACAAATAATAAAGACTGTAATAAAATATCGGAGNCAAAGGGGTAGTCAATAAAAAACCCTTCCATACTCAGTGTCTCCTTTCTCGAGCAATCTTCAGTTGCGCTTGAGAGAAGATACTCTGAACATTGAAGATTTCGCGTTTTTTCATTGACTACCTCTGTATTGTATATATGTTTCCAAAAAAAAAATTTTCTGAGTTTTTTTAAGAGTTACGAAACCTTCACGCTTAGCCCATCCATGCGTATGGTTGTCTAGACTCAAGTCCGATAACACGATATATATATCTATATATCGTGTTATCCATGGATGCACACACCTCCTTGATACCCAACAACATTACGAAAGCCTATCGAAAATGCCAGAAAAACATTACAAATAATAAAGACTGTAATAAAATATCGGAGTTGAATTTTGATATCCATACGCATGGATATCCAAGCCTGATACTTTCGTGACTCTGAAAAAAACTGACAGAAACTTCTTTTTTGAAAATGTTTAGTGTAGAATAAAGTGAGATGGGATGCGTCGTGAAAAAAATATGTAGTGGAAATCAGAAGGGTCAAAACGACTAATCAATTTCAACAATGGAGAAGCATTTAAACAATAAGACAATATTATAGTCAACTAGCAGCAAAAAGAGTCCGCACTTTATGAAGGTACATCGCGTTTATTTCTTTTCGTCCTTCCCGAATAACTTATCGATAATTCTATGACTTATGCAAGAAGACAATCATCACAGACGTTGCTTTTCAGTACAAAAGCACCCAAGATAGCCGGTACTTTCTGCCCAAAAGAACTATTAGATATAAATGGGTTACGCTCTATCTTCGATGTAGTCATAGGTTCCTACAACGGTAAAGAAGTTTGAAAATTCGTTGTTTCTCGCATTGGCAATTAACTGTCTTCTTTATTAGGAAAAATTCCATCGGATTGCAGAGGAATAGCAGATTTTCCGCTGATGAAAATGATAAAGGATCGAAGCTCGACCAGAAGAGGAAGGGGGTGTTGTTTTATTCCAAAACAGACCTACGGTACCATCCGAACACAATTCCTGGATGTGACATTTAAGCTAACAACCGTGAATTACATTTACATTTCATATTTTAATCAACCAAGTATTGCTACCCAATATGGTGAACAGAAAGTTACAGAAATTATCTAACGAATTTGAGAGAGAAAAATATGCAGATGTTGCACGTCATTAAAAAAATAGTAAGGACTAACAATCACAGTCCAAAGAAAGGTTTTACCAACCATTAAAAAGCACGGGAAAAAATCGAAACAACCCCCCCTCCCTGATTTGGGTCAGAATATTAGGGTCCAAAAATGCATGCAAGACGTATTATTTCGATAAAAAATACAATATTAGGAAGCCAAGATATATAATGTAACCTATTAGGCTTTAAAGAACAAAACTAACAAGAAAGAATCAATGCAATTCAGATCATTTGTACAGGAAATCAGTGATCCAAGAACATGCACAACACCTAACATAAATCCACAGGTACCAAACGCCACTTAAAAACACATTATTATTATTCAAACCACGGCCTCGCGTTATTGACCCCACGTTGGAAAAGGGAGTATTGGGCAAGTGGACTGAGTGATGCATCAAATACCTTTTTTAAAACACAAACAAATTGTAAAATGAGTTTCCCCCTTTTAACACCTATGTGACATCATGCAGATAACCATGAAAAAACGTAACTATCAAAAGCAGCAAGCAGTATCCAACTTTTTTTTTATTGCCAAGAAATAGTATAAACGAAGCAATGTGACTTTCTCCAAATCTAAAGTTCGTATTAGGAAACCGGAAGAATACATTGCGGGGTTTCAATAACAATACATACAAGCATATTACTTTCCCATATAAAGTCAGTCGCTTTTAAGAGAGAGAGAGCAAAAGAGAAGGAAAGAAAGACAGAAAGAGAGAGCGAGAGCGGGGAGGGAGAGAGAAACGAGAGAGAGAGAGAGAGAGAGAGAGAGAGAGAGAGAGAGAGAGAGAGAGAGAGAGAGAGAGAGAGAGAGAGAGAGAGAGAGAGAGAGAGAGAGAGAGAGAGNGGTGAACTTTTTCAAGATGTCTTTGGGGTTTTTTTGATAACTAAAAATAACAGCTTATAAATAACAAGGCACCAATACCAACAAAGTTTATTTCATCTTCGTTTTGTTTATCTTTATAAATGAAATGTACTTTTTTACTTAGGTTCTCTGTGTACGCGTTGCTAAACATATTTCGCTTACTGGCCCGGTTGTGATGAAAACCCTGTCATTCTTTAGGTGCTTTATAAATGCGTTAACAGGCAGTCGTTTTCTAAGCAGTGAATTTATCCTTTGTCAAGTACGCCTGTCTTGGTTTGTGTTTGAGAAAAAAAATCCAGGAGGGGAGGTCTCAATCCACAGGTTTCAGGTCGTGGAGGGTTTTTTTCATCTTAAGTAGTGAGTTCCAGTAAATCTGAATATATCCAGTTGCCACAGTGACTTGTCATCATATCAGCAGTCTGAAAATACCTTGTATAGCAAACAATGTATGGTATTGTATGGCATTGGAACGAGGTTCGTGTACAGTCGAATGTTGAAAGCAAATATTTTAACAGCGTTATCATTATCATTATCATCTTTGTTTTTCGTCTGAATCTTCGAGCTATCGCCGGGTTGGGCATTTTATGTGCCTTCTCTATTGTCCAATTCTTCCAGGGACAAAACCAAGCAAAATATCCGTTCGGCAAACCCAACCACAGTATAGCGTTATAAATCTAACCCATATATCTTGTTTAACTCACTATCTTTTACGCAACTTTCAGCCAATTTTCCTGTGATGCCAGTATCCCAATTAAAGTGGGGTCTAGTTCAAAGCCACGATCAAATTAAGTTGATAATGAAATCTTTGAGGTAATGTAGGGCATTGGACAGTAGCCAGATGACCTATGTCTTTCTAAGCAAAGGCGGCTGCTTTGAGCAACCTGGAGCCATCAGTTTTAATATATTTCTTTAGCAAGCCACGATTAATAACCATATTTCTCTATGCTACTAGCCTAACGGGCTTGTTTTTGTTATAGTCGTTAGCAGCTTGCTCGTCCTCATATGAATCCACCATGTCACAGGCTCTGTCACATCAACCCTTGTTAGTTCTATTCTATCACCTTCTCTTATCCATTTTAGTGTGATTTCAGATACACTTGTAAATTTTGACGCCATTCCCTAGCTCGTATTTCTTCAGTTGGAAATTAACGACCAATTTTATGCATATTCAACTACACTCACTTTGAACCCTTTAGTGAAAGTTCTTTTTCACCTTTTTATGAAAGCAACACTGATTATTGGCATCGACATTAACATGATTAAAAAAAGATTAGCTTCAACCTGCATAAACTGAAATAAGAGTCCCCTCTAGCACATGACAATCTAGAGATAAAGGCTGTTGCTACTCAGTACATATGGCACAAAACATAGTTGAAAAAGTTTAATCACCAAAGAAAAAAAAATCATAATACATATATTAACATTATTGAAATAAAAAACGACTGCCTCTTGGCAAAGGTATGCTTTTTTGCCTTCCTATGGTAGTAAAGAATAGTGGTGATAGATGTCTCATTCTTCTAAATTTCAAATAACTACATAAATCAGGAATACCGACTTGGTGTGTCCCTGAATCCTGTAGTGCCATGAAGCTACTAAATTTTGTAATTTAAGTATTTCAACGAAAATGCTACATACACATAATACAGTTAACGTTCTTTACAATGAAACCATTTCTTACTTAACGTACCTGACTGCTTCGCTATGGCAGTCCAAATGAACCACATTAAAATGAGACACCGTACTGTATCCCTAAAGTAGAAAGAAAAAGGGCAAAATTATTTTAGATCAACTAAACGCGAGAATAAAGATATTTGGGTGGGGCAAAATGGGGCCTGATTTCCGATCGGTTAAACAAACTTGGCCCTGTTTAATTGACTATTACTACTAATTTCCAGTTTTTGATATTTATTTGTTATACTTTGAATCTATTTAAGGAACATGTTGCATATTCTATGTCTAGTTTTACTAGGAGAAGAATTGTCCTCCCACAACCGTCCCTCAAACAAAGTCAATGAGCTCTTATGAATATATGACGATTTTCTCATTTCAACAGCTTTACAAGGTGGAATGACAGAGTTATTTGGTTTCATTCCGTTTAAAATATGAATGCGGTTCTCAGCTGAATTTGACAAAAACATTGTGATTACTTCTAGTGCTAATACGTAGCACTGTGGACTTTGGAAGCCAATACGACAAGATTTACAGCAGATAGCTTTCTTTAAATGATTATCATTCGCTGATCTTCACCACTAAACTGTTAAATTTTTGCACCGGCTTGTGTAATATAATTGCACCTTTATCTTTAATTTTAGGGTTTGTGGTCTAACTTGTAATGTGAAACATTAGTAACACACAGGGGGGCATTGACTGTTTATGGTTAACTGATAGCTTATCTCTGACCCTCCTGCTGGGCATTCGGACTTTGTTTACAAGGAGGTTTTACACGTCCTTCGGCAAAATTAAATTTAATTAATGTTTCGGTTTATAAAGTCATCGACATGTTTCGTAAGAGTAGAGCAAATATTACATCGCCAGGCAAAAAACCCCTTTAAAAACATGAGATTTTTATTCAAATAGTTTCGGGTGTCACATTCAACGTCCATGCGATAACAAAAAAAAGCAACGTCTGTAAAACGAGCTATCCAACATCATTAGCTACTTTTTGCTTACTTTTCTCATAAAACCTACAACCTGAAAAAGTCCAGAAACAAACAACTTCCATAATCATCTTTGCATGTTCCTCAAAGATGACAACTTTCTGCCAACACTTCTGTACCAAGGTAAAGGAACATCATTGCCTTTCGGGCAAAGCGTTTTTTCCTATCTTCCGCCAGAAAATGGCTTTCTGGGTGTGGATCAAATCTTTTGGTCATACCACGTGGCTCCAAACTATATCATCCTAAATCACTATCAATAACACCATCTTGCTGAATTTAGTCGAGCAATAAAATCGTAATAATACCACAGCTTACCAGGTGGTTTCTTAGCTTGGGTACAAAGCAATCCCCTGTGCCATCTCAACGGATCCACTTGAGGTGTTGGGGTACATGCCCATGTCCAGATTTCTACGATATCAGTCCCCTAGTCATTATGTCCGAACAGATACACACTCAGGTATCTGTGTTCTATAGGAGGAATTAGCTTCGGCTGTTGCTACAAACATCCAACTGTCCATAACCACGGCGTCAGATTAAGTACCATTAAGCGTCAATTTTCCCTGGTCAACCATTTACTGTTCTAAGAATTAGGAGGAGCTAAAATGCAACCACCGGTCAGCCTTGACGCAAGAGAGCCCAGTGCTGAGATATCATCGGACCTTCTGCAGCGCAGGCTAATATTTCTATCT
The DNA here is from genome assembly GCA_003991215.1 of Morbakka virulenta. Lineage (NCBI taxonomy): Eukaryota > Metazoa > Cnidaria > Cubozoa > Carybdeida > Carukiidae > Morbakka > Morbakka virulenta. Next base: position 777,248 of record RDPX01000310.1, read on the forward strand.
CGTGTCCCAGGCATAGTTAAAATGGCTGTGAGTGTTCATGCGTTAGAGGCAAATGTAAATGGTCTACCGGATCAGTGGCTACTTAGAAAGAAAAAGAAACACTGAACTGCAATGATGGTTTAATGCCCAATTCCAAAGTTGCTTTTACAAGCACAAGTCCCAAACAAGGCAGGAAACCTTTTACACTAAAAGTCTGTGTAAAAGTGGGAATTAAGAGCCAAAGAAATCCCAAAAGCAGGCAGATGTGAAGAAAGCTGTGATTTCTTGCGTTATCTTATTATGTCTGGAAGCACAAAAGCACTGGAATATAGATACTTTGAAAAACGACTTAGATTTAACCTTACGCTAACACTGTTGGGCATTTTGCTGGCTTCAGCAGATAAAAAATGTCCAGCAAGCATGGCTGATTTATAATGGAATAGACTAAAAAGATCTGGTCTATGTTACCCTTAAGACTTCAAAGAAAAATACACTTGGGGTAATGTTACAACAACTTTTCATTTTACACTATGTTTCATTAGTGCCAAATACTCAAAAAAATAAACAACGATATTGTTGACGTATCTCCTTTATTAATAATAGAACTTTTGGTTGACAAAGACCATAATCAGCATCTTTAGCTAAGTATTTTACAACATCTATCTTACATAATGACAAACATTTCTAACACGGTTACCAAATAAACGTCAATATGCGCTATACCAATGCAGTACTACATTGAATAAAACGTCACCATTTATCTATCTTCTTTGTAAAGAACCAGCTAAAGCAATCTCGAACTCTGAATCTAAGCTAAAAGTTGTTCAAAGTGACACTGTAAAGTAAGCTACCTACTTTGATCATCCCCAAAGCAACGTACCTGTGTCTTTTTCGGTTTGTTTTCAAATTCATCCAAAATGCACCTCGAGGTGTAAGTGTAAATTCCAAGAATCTGTTATACCAAAGAGTAGACGATTAAAAAAATATATAAAATATCATCAGTATCAAGAAAATTTGAAACCCAATGGCAATGTTTACTCCCCAGTGTCAAATTCAGTAAGTAAGCTAGATCTTGCATCGTCAAGAAAACCGGTACTGCAAGGTCAACAATTTACGTCAAAACAGATTCCGATTTTGGCCTGCTATGTTTTAGTCCTCTGTATAAACTTCTAAATTTAATATTTTACTTATAAGCGCAGGCCTGGTTTCACCTATGACTGATTTTTTATCTATCCATACCAAGAGAGCCCAAATAGAAGAACTTCATCGAATTATAAAAAGCATGGTTTTGATGCCGAACTTAAAATAAATTTCGAATCTAATGTCTATAATCCTGGCTGCAAGCATAGCGCTTGGGTGGGTTATCTCTAGAATATCAAAAGCTGTGAAAGTCTTTAAGCGAACCATTTCATATTAACCATTTTCATGATATATTTCTTCCAAAATATCATGAAAAAAAACCACCAAAAGAACTCTCATTAACCATAGGACCTTCAATTATTGGTAATCAGCGCAGAAAATGACGTTCAAAATCATGTTATTGACTGCAATACGTTCACGGGTAAATTTGCCATGAAAGGCTGGGCAAGATCCAGTTTCTTTGAATTAGACCCCTTGTCAGGCAAGCTTAAAAAACCAACTAAGGCAAAACAAAACCTAAAAATTCTAAAGAACTACAAAGACATTATTTCCGATCAATCAGACCCTGGTTGCATTAAAGAAGTCAGACTTAGAAACAGCAAATACGTTTCATTATCTTTCACATCGAGCTGTTTCCCATTATAATACAGAGGCAACCATGGTGTATAGATGCGTCCTGTACAGACAGGAAAATTGGGATTTCACTGACTGATTGTTCGCACAACAGACCACTATTAACCTCATAGATATGATATCTTTTTAAGGTTTAAATCAAACAAGGTTGCATTGGTGGGAGATATCGAAAATGCATTCCTAAGCATAGAGGTGAATCCCAAGGAGATTAGGCAAGAAATATCCATGATATCATACGTCAGGTCATCGTTTGTCGTATAAATCCTGTTGTATTTCAACCATTTTACATTATCATGTTAAGCAATCTAACGACACAGATGCAGAGTTCGTAAATTAAATGACCGAAGGATTCTTTGTAGTTGATTTTCGGGTAAGTTGTGGAAATGCATCTGAGATATTCAGTTTGTATGAGAAGGCAAGAGTGAGAATGTTGGAGGTAGGTTTTAAACTTCGAAAATGGAAAACAAACTATCCTGATTTTGTAGATAAGATAGCAGAAAATGAACAAGAAATAAGAGTGTGAGAGTGAGAGAAACCTCCCAAACAACAGCAGGCAAAACTAAGGTGGCAGGTATGCCATGGGGTGGTGAGAAAGATACCATAGAGTTTGATAGGGGAAGGGGTGGGGCAAACGTCTGTAGATGTATCCGCTAAACGCAGAATTCTGTGTAGTTTTGCATTAGTATATGATACAGCAGGCGTGGGTAAGCCCAGGTGCAGTGACAGTTAAAATGTTGTTTCAGGAACGTTATTTGAAAAAATTGACTTGGGACGCTCCACTTCCTAAAGATCAAGTACTTAGGTGGTAAGCATGAATTGAAGACTTGAAAATTGCTATCAAAATTTAGTTATCCCGATGTGTTGCAGCAGATGAAGGTGAAGTTAGAAGCACAAGGTTAGAAGGGTTTGCAGAGGCCTGGATAGTGTCCCTGGAACTATACAGTGAAGGTTTACTCAACTATTATGTACCAAAACAACGGTAACAACTTTCAAGAGGCATTCCTATGTTAGAATTAAAGTCTGCACGTATTTCAGTCTCACTCATGGGTTCTGTCAAAAACGCACCCAGTTCTCATTTTTGGGAAGCGACACAGTGTATTGCCGTTGATCTGATAACGAATTGTGTTCAAAATTAACTGAATGAGATCTAAAGTTGTCCAGGAAGGAGGAGTTAAGTCGTGTCGCAGGTTTGGAAATCCAGCAGATATCGTATCTAAAAGAGCGCAATGTAGTGAAATAATGAGAAATGGAAAAAAGAACAGGTCCAGAAATTTTTCTCATACAAACTCTTAACGAAATTTTGAAGAGAGAAGGTAAAAAAATGCCAAAGAAGCCGTGACAGAGACCAGAAGAAAAATGAACAATGTGACTGACCAAAATAGGCGTATAAAGGCCTATATCAAGAGACTAATTTAAAAGCAACGAAGAAGAAAAGCGTGACTAATATGAGTTCATATGAGTTGAGGAAATAATCGATGCAGAATGCATTTGGGTAAAGGATGCACAAATAGATTTTCTATTAGACCCTAAATCAAAACGGGTAAGGAAGAGTCTCGGTGTTGTTGACCCAGATGGCATTTTGATTTTCTGGGGAAGTCTTGAACATTTAAATTTGAAAGAAAGGTTCAAATATACTTTTGTTCTTTCAAAATACAAATGTTTTACGGATCTAATAAATTTAGCTTGCCCAAAACGTGTACATCACTTTTAGACAATATTTTCAGAAACAATCAGATATCGTTTTATGCGTAAAAAACTTGACAGGAAACCTTAAAGCTCTTCATAATTCGCACCCTAGCACGGCTTTAGAGCTACTGACTCATCGCCTTTTTGTAAGGTAGATATCCTGGTGCACTGTACATCAAAGGTGAAAAAGCTAACAGTTGATGTTATTAACAATAAATTATCTGAAGTCGAGATTACAGTACTTTCTAAACCACTGACTTACCAAAATAAAAAAATAAAATAAAAGATGATTTGACATCATCACATCTCCTATAAAGTAGCAAACTATCTGATATCTGTGTGGATATACACATCTTAAATAAAGATGTTGATGAGAAAGCTGACAATGTCAATAACCGAATTTTTTTGCATCACGAGGAAGCAATCTCATTTTTGGAACAGATGGAGGCGAAAGTACTTGACAGATTTGAGAGAGTACAATAGGCAGAGAGAAGCTAAACAAGTTATGATAGCGAAAGGCGATCTTGTATTAATACATGAGGGGAGGCCACCACCTGGAAGGGCGAAGAAGAGTTGTATGGCGACGGTGAAAGAGGATACGAGATCCGTCGGTACAAGCGAGGGCGATGTATATGATAGAGGACGGTGGAAGAGTCTCATTAACCGTCAAACCCCGCAAAGAGACAGAAGACGTTAAACGGATAAAGTAAAAAAAGCAAGGGTGAAATGAAGAAAGGTCTTTGGAAAATGGGCATTGTGAAGAAACTGATTGTTTGCAAACACAGCGTCGTAAGAGCTCTAGAAATCGAAAGAGGTAGTAAGAGTACAAATTTTAATCGTCCGTTTTTAAATGTTTAGTCTGTACGAGTTTCTCGTAGAAACTAAGACAAAAAAGCGAGCAAAGTTTAAAGTGTAACAAATATGGGAAATATGAAAGAAGTGGATTATAATGTTATTGATAAATTTGAAGAGAACAATCAGATCTAAAAGTACGAAAAGAAAGAGAAACCATTTGCCACGAGCTGCAGCCATAGACGCACGCCAACAATCCATAATTATGTTTAAGCTCTAGGAGGTCAATTTTCTACCAGTGTACCAGTGTTTCCGGTACATACCGTTTTAGGACGCTTTCACTTTTTTCGATATTGCACCTTATGGGCTAAACTGGCATATGTATGTCCGGATAAAAACTGATATTGCATGTTAGAATGTGAGGCAGTTTGAATATACTTTAATGGAATTACAGGCTTTTGTAAGATTGGGGGCAATTTATTTTATGAACCCGAAAATACTTGGTAAATGATCCTTATACGGGTTACGCACGTTTTGTAAGAAATTATACATGAGCAGAATTTGAAGAAGTTTTGAGAAATAGTGTCACAGGGAAGGCCTTTGTGTTGGGTTGAAATGATGAGGATTCTCTAACAAAATTGAAAGATTTATTTGGTACTGAGTCTTACGCTGCATTCCAAATAGGCGTATGCAGAAAAGGAGCTTCTTCATACTAGTTAACTGGGGCAGCAACAGTACTACTGTAATAGGGACCTTTAATTCCCAAATTCCCTACGCTGTGGATACCCAATGAACTAAAGAAGAAATTCTGGCAACTGGATAAAGGCGAATTTTCGCAACAAAGTACGTAAGAGTATATTTTCAATTATTACCTACAGAACTCTTAGTAACTGACCTTAGCTACTTGTCACAGAGTGACACAAAAATGCATTCTTAGAACCTGAAATATCTAAAAACCTTTGTGTGTAAAACACAGGCAAAGGGGGGGGGGGCGAAAGGGTCATGGTTTGAAAAAAAACCTTAAACCCAAACATCGGTTAACCTCTGACAGTTTAATTTCATATTACTATAGGGTACTGTCTTTCTTGGTACTAGGCATAATACCAACTATATTGGCGTTACTAGCCAAATCTGATTATAGGCTCTTCATTAACATTTACATACAAATAGGCTTTGTTTAAAAGACAATAATTACTCAAGGCCTAATTTGGTACAGCAAAATTGATAATTCTATTCCGTGTAAATAAAATTGCTTTTCAGGAAAAGTAATTTTCATGGGGCACAATAACCGCAATGATTTTTCAGTGTTCTTACATTTATTGGATTGTCAGGACAACAACGGTACTAGCTATTTTTATGTAATGATATCAATTTTCTAGCTCTTATTATTACTTTTCAATTTTTTGAATCACTAAAAAGAATGCAAGAGCCCAGACTTCTTGAAAGCCCATTGGTCAAAAATCCCAGACCATGCTATGGTAGCCAATTAGGCTCTGATGTGCTAAACTATACTCAATTCCATTGGGCAATGAGTTCTACTTCATTTTGCTAAAAACAGAACATTATATCAGAGCTATGCCGGCGACGAAAGAACTGTAAACCTTCTCGCGGCAGACCGTCAAAATGACAGACTCTATTTTCTCTTAAATCTTTAAATCAAATTAGACCCCCCCTGGGCTTCTACCAATGTTCATTCACAATTTTCTATTCCTTTTCTGAGTATCTAACTGAGAAGTCTCAGCAGGGCGGGTATCATAACTCTGTTGGTGTTAAGAATTTACTCTGTTGTTAATTTCACGCCACTAAATCGAAACAAAATAGTTAATAAGTGAAATAGTATTCCTTATAGTAAATCCCTTATGTAGACAAAGGTTCTGTCCTTTGTTGATGGATTCAGAATCCAATTTCATTCTTCCTATAAGCTATGGCGAATTCGTCTTAGAAGCATTATAAACTGACTGTGATAAAATCCCTGTGTTTAGCCAACAATGTGCCACTGGCAATACTACATTGAATTAGAGAGGAAATTCAGGTTTTTCCAAAAGTGATGGCCTGATAGCTTATTTGATGTTCTACAAAAGCAGAATTACAATGGTATAATCGGGCTAAATTTAGCAAGACTATAATAAATTCCAAGTATTTTGAAAGTTTGCCAGGGATTTATTACATTACACTTTAAATGTGTATAACACCTTGTGTTACGTCACTCCCTTGTCATTTGTAATGGGTGGTAAGACGAAAGTGGTATTGCAGACTAGCAAGTTCAGCTTATACATTTCCAGACTAAAACGAGATGTTGAAATTGTCTCAGAAGCCTCGTTCAGTATATCTGATGCATAGTACAAGGTTGCAGGCAATGGGAGGACAGATGACCGTAAGTTGGGATATAAAATTATGAACCACAATTCAGGCGCTTTTCGAAATAAAAAAATGAATATAAGCATTTATAAGCATATATTTTGAGGCTACCGTCTTTGCCAATTCGACCAATCGTCAAAACTTAAATCCCTGTATTAAAGACGGCAGCCACGTAACGCTTAACTGTTTTCAATGTTCAGGAAGATCATTTGAATAACTGGTGGGCAAGAAAAATACTTCTCGTTTTCACAATATTAATATCATGGGCTTTAATTCATGAATTGAATTCATGTCTATTTTTCAGAGATGTAATCAAGCAGAAGGAGTTACCTTTTTTAAAAGTTCGGTTTATTTACGTAATGTTTGTCAGAAACACTTATTGGCTTAACTGTAAGCCTGAAACCATGAGCTCTATGTTTTTTCTCTAACATTTGGACGATCATACCAATGACAATTGGGAGGGGGTAAAATCCGATTTTGACATCAGTTAGAAATACTTCTCGGGTTGATAAAAGGTTATCAAAATACGGCTGTATTTCCAATAAGCACCGTCGGTAATTCTGTAAGACCTTATCTAGAATTGAAAGTTAGCCTTTTATACAGTCGTCTTATTACGTTAATGGTTCTACAAACTATTAGGGCAACCCTGAGTCTCACACTACGATCCCTATGTGTTTTCCACCAGTTACAGCTTCCAAGCCCAACTCTCAGTTAAACATTGTTGCAACACGTTCACCTACAATGCATCCATTATCGCAATGTCATTATGTTTCAAAACATTAACTAATATAATTCACTTCAATTAAACTCTGTTACAGACCCACGCAAGTGTGAGGTAGAATGTCAGTGTCAAACAAGAGATCTCCATCTAGCACAATCTTGCGGAGGTTCACAATTAGTATGCCCAAAAGTTAACCAATACTTACTTTGTTTGGCTGAAACTCATATCCCTCTCGGCAAATACAGCACACAAGACCTTTCTCATCGGATACTTCGTTAATTTCTTTTACCAGTGGTGATAATTTTGCTTTAATCTGCCCTGAATCGTTGACCTGGTTTAACGACACAGAAAAGAAACTTTTGCCAAAAATTTTCTTTCCTCTTCAGTCTCTTCCAGTATCAACTTTTATTATGAGAAAACTAAAATGTTCGATAAAAATGGCATTAACACAGACCCATAGAGTTACCTACTACATGCAAGAAAAAACACTCATGTGTTTCCATTATTATTTGATACACATGCATCAGGACATTTCAATTTATTTCAAAATTTTCTGATTCTGTTTTACTTGACGGCAAACTTCTGGCTTATCTGCAGCAAATGTGGAAAATGGGGGGTCATTATACTCTAATGAGTAAGCTGGAGAGAAATATAAAGTATGAAAACTAATCTCGGGCTCAATAATACATTGTGTTGCAGTTGCATTATGCATGAAGGTAAGTCCATTTCCCAACAACAAAGGAAAAAGTTATTCTGTATAATGCTTGGTACAGTTTGTTGCATATGTTGAAGGAAAAGCCCCAATACATCTACAATCAGTTTTCTGGCCGGGGATGACTGAAAATCGTACTAAAACAACAACTAGAAAGCAAGACTGCTACTCTTTGTCCCTATTATTGTTCTCGCTTTTTGAGGGTTCAGTACGAGAACCCAGTATCTGCATTTTTAGCATTTTTTACTTTTTGGTGTTATACGAGAACCCAGAATATAGCATTTTTAGCATTTTTTACTTTTTGGTGTCAGATAATAGATACTGTCATTGTCTTTCATGCGAACAACTGCATTTAGTCCAGTAACCAATATTTTTTGATTTATTGATTGGAACCGAAATCAAGTAGTGAATTTTGTGTCTTAGTCATTCCAAACAAAACGCTAAAAACGTTCTCCTGTAAAATTAGCAAAAAACAAGAAACTTGGTTCAGGCACTGAATAATGGTTTTGTACTCTGATAAAAAAACAATGAAAAATCTACGTCTGTTTTGTTCCGTTAACACTGCAGCTTACGTGACCTTTCCTTGCCATAAAATCAAAGGAAGATGCCGTCAGGTGTATATATCACAGCTCAGAAAACGACTACGTCCATCTATGTACTTGACTCGATGATTGAAACAAAGGAAAACATCTACTCTTGTACCAAAACATATCCTCTGGCCATCAGAAAAGAAAAAGTAGGTCAAGTCATCCGGGCAAAGCACTACTGTACTTTGTTTTCTCTTACTAAATGTATTGTTAGCAAAGAAAACGAATACATATATATTTATACACACACACACACACACACACATATATATATATATATATATATATATATATATATATATATATACACATATATACATGGTGTTTTTATTCTGAATAGTCTTGATCAATGAGCTATAATAAAGTAAAGTAACATTTGTACGCCTCTCTTTTAATTATTTTTTTGTTCTACTAACAATATACATCCATGATAGTTCTTCCAGTGCTGTAAAATGTTTGATTTAATGTCACTGAAGATACCCATCGGCAAATATTTGCCTATGGGTATTGTTAGTGACACTGAATTAAACACTTAACACGACTGCAACTATACGTATGCAACAAAGTTCAGGGGTTTTCCTTCTTTGTTGTACACAGAATTTGTGCGAATGGAGTCGACTTCAAACTAGCGTACACAGTGACAATTGGTTTTACTACAACTAATTGTTTGTCCTGGTGGCTTGAAAACAGGAGATATAATCGTCTTTTTGCCCGTAACTAGGTAATTCATAATACTACTCAGATACGCAACTCTCAACAACAACAAAATATATACAAAAGGTGACGTATTCCTATTCCTCATATTCTCACTGCTTGAAGAAAGTGGTACAATGAACAAGACTGTAGATCACAGTTACTTCAGAATCGACTTAGTAATCAAAAATCAACTAACAAATTCAAAACAAACCGTCAGGCCTAACGCATCCAGCTGCTTTTGTCTCATTCTCATTGCCATTCTCCTTTTTTCTTCTCTTGTTTCCTTCCTGGCAGCTTTAATCTGAAATAAAGATTGGCATTGTTTAATTGTTCTGATTTTAAAAGGAATAAAGTGTTGCAAAGACTTTGCTTTATGCAAGTCATTTACACACACAGAGACACACTCTCACACCGAAAATAAAACCTGATTTTGGTAGGCATGGAGCAAAGGAAAGACAGTCAGAGAGGGAGAGAGAGGGAGACAGAGGGAGAGAGAGGGAGAGAGAGGGAGAGAGAGGGAGAGAGAGGGAGAAAGAGGGGCAGAGAGGGAGAAAGAGGGACAGAGAGGGAGAAAGAGGGGCAGAGAGGGAGAAAGAGGGAGAAGAAAGGGAGAGAGAGAGAGAGAGAGAGAGAGAGAGAGAGAGAGAGAGAGAGAGAGAGAGAGAGAGAGAGAGAGAGAGAGAGAGAGAGAGAGAGAGAGAGAGACAGAGAGAGGGAGAGAGAGACAGAGACAGAGAGAGAGAGAGAGACAGAGACAGAGAGAGAGAGAGAGAGAGAGAGAGAGAGAGAGAGAGAGAGAGAGAAAGAGAGAGAGGGAGAGAGAGAGAAACTGATAGAGGCAGACAGACAGTGAGATAGACAGATCGACCCAGGAAGCCATAGAGTGACAGACTGACAGAGGCAGGGAGACAGAGGCAATGAGGGTCAGAGAAGATGTTTCTGTGGCAATTTGGAAAACGTTTGATATAAAATTTAGATTGCATTGTAGGCAGCCTAGCTTTGAGTGTACTAATGTAGAACGAGCAGCAAGTGCATCGAACCACAAGTTTTAATCATAATTGGGGGATAGGGGGTAAGATACAAGTGAGAGAAAAAATTAAAACTTTTTTCACACATTTTGCGTCTCATTGAATATTGACAACATCCAGATCTGATTGATAACAAAAATGCTACAAGAATACATACACGATTATGAACATCCTCGTGCTCCGACAGCGCCTCAAGAAGATTTTCTGCCAGTGATCCGACCATTTCGTCTGACGACACTTGTTCCAGCATATGGATAATAAGGATGTTTTCATTCTTCCCAATAATTTCCTTGAAATATTGAACGATAGTTAGCTTAAATTAGCATAAAATCAAACTAGGCTGAATGGATGTGTTTCTATAACACGAAAAAATAATACAAACACATATTCAGCGGCATAGAGTACCGTGATCATGTTAAAAGTGTAATCAAAGAACACATATTACATCCCATCAATAACCTCTAAATTTTGTCACCCTCACAACGATAACATCGCTTATATCAACAATTAAATATTACTTGTATTCATTTTTTGTATAAGAAAACAATATCGTATAATTCTTTTAGCATTTAGTTGAATAATTTGAAATTTAAAGGCAAAACCATCAAGGCACGTATCCTTAATGGTTTTGTTATTGGTGCCAGGTGTCATTTTAAGTGTTTAGAAATCGAGCTTATAGAAAAGGAAGCAATCAGAGAAAAAGAAAATCGGAAACAAAACTTGACGAAGTGGTAAAGCATAATAAACAGCAGGGAAAGCAACAATCAAGGGTTTAAGTTTTTAAAACGACAGTACAACAGAGAATAAGTGAAAAGGCAAGATAAATATATGGCTTTGATTGAAACGAAAAGGAAATACATGCGTTGGATGATGACAAAATCTGCTGTCGTTATGTACGATGCAACAGGTGATCAATATTCTGTCAGTCTTAAGAGGTTGAAGGTAATGAAATAAAATGTAGCATCACAATATTCAAGGCAAAAGAAATGTATTTATGCCTAAACGTAACGGAGTAAGTGTGATTAGCACCATGTGATTAGCGTGGGCTGAACTGCAAAACATCGACAAAAATCAGTAAAGATATTGGGCATGCACAAAGTACCGCCTTCCAAGTATATTGATGGCAAGCTATACCTGTCAAGGAAGGAGTCTACATGGACAGAGAAACTTTAAGTCTAGTAAAAATGCGAGAAATATTATATTGGCTAATATTTGGCTAATAAAAAGAATATCAAATCAAGATGTACACTCAGATATGACCAAGACTGTTATCAGAAGTTCCTCATAAATGGGAATATAAACATTAAAATGAAACAGAAAATTTTGAAAACGTACGTTTATTCTACCCAAACATGTGCTCGTGAGTGCAGGGAAATCTTAAAACAAATGCAGAAGAGTCTTCAAGCTATAGAAATATGGTTTCTGAGAGGAATATTAACGATCATTTGGACTGACAGAGTTGGACTGACATAATTGCGATTTGAGAGTGGATCAACTTCAGCATCTGTAACATACATCTAACAAGAGGCAGAACAAGATCAAAGATTTTGTCCGCCAACGCCCATGACGGATAGGGCACCTATAATAATAATAATAATCATCATCATCATCATCATCATCATAATAATAATAATAATAATAATAATAATAATAATAATAGAGCAATACAGGATACACAGAAAATTCCAGACTGATCACAAAGGCGTTTACCAACAAGTGAACGGTGTTAACAGGAGTAATGAAAAACCTGACGAGTAGGAAAGTAAACAGTTTTGGAGTGACATATGGGGCAAGAATGTCAGACATAATGAAGATGCTGAATGGTTAGAAAAACTAGAGAATGAAGCAGAGCTGAATGAAAAAGAGAATGTATTAACAATAACAATAGAAATGAGAACTGTGCAGACAAAGAAGATCCCAAATTGGAAAAGTCCAGGGCCTGACGGGATCCAAGGCTATTGGCTGAAACAGTTGAAACCGCTTCATGACAGAATGGCAGGTCAAATGAATGACCTTATTGCTGGCGGAGGTGCAATCCCAAAGTGGATGATAACAGGAAAAACGGTACTGTGTCAAAAGGACCCGAAAAATGGGACTGCCGTAGATAACTACAGGCCTATATCTTGTCTCCCACTGATGTGGAAACTTATGACAGGTATAATATCAAACAACATGTATCAGCTCCTTGAACATGAAGGGAAACTCCTGATTGAACAAAAGGGATGCAGCAAGAAAGGGGAACAAAAGATCAGTTTATCATTGATAAGGCTGTCATGAAAGATTGCAGGAAGGCCTGTGATGTGATTCCACATTTGTGGATAATAGAAAGCCTAAAGTTAGCAAATATAGCAGATAATAAAATTAGTTTTATTGAAAAATCAATGAGTAAATGGAATGTAAATTTATCTGCAAATGGAGAGTTTT
>RDPX01000310.1:799311-816811 GCA_003991215.1 Morbakka virulenta
TTGGACACTACTGATGACTGGATGTTACAGCTCGTTTTTAACCATGAAAATGGAAAAAGACTTCATTCAATTTGTAAAGAAGCTAGGAAATTTGCTAATGATTTCGATATTGATATTCAACAGCCTATAGAGGAGAACACACCAGCCACGAAGGCTGCAAAATCTATCAAACAAAAGGCAAAGAAAATCGGAAACCAACAACTTGCTGATAAATGGAGCCAGAAGGCTTTGCATGGCCAGTATGTTCTTCGGAGTCGCAATGCTGATGTTGATCAAAATGCTACCCATCAGTGGCTCCGAAGTTCAAGTCTGAAAGCAGAGACGGAAGGCTTCATTATTGCAGCCCAAGATCAAAGCCTTTTCACCAGGAACTACCAGGCAAACATACTACACAATGGTGCAGACCCTAAGTGTAGATTTTGTGACCAATTCGTTGAGACTATAGACCACCTGATCTCTGGATGCCCCATACTGGCCCCTAGCGAGTATGTGAATCGCCATGATCGAGTAGGGCAATACCTACACTGGGGAATATGTCAGCATTACCAGATACCTGTACATCAAAATTGGTATGAACATAAGCCTTCGCCAGTCGTTAACTCTGAGGACGTCACTATTCTATGGGACTTCTCGATTAACACTGACAGGACAATCCAAGCCAACAGACCTGACATTGTAATTAAGGATCACAAATTGAAAACCTGCACTCTTATAGATATGAGTATTCCTTCTGACAGAAACATTGCTATTAAAGAATTTGAGAAGATAAGCAAATATAAGGACCTGGAAATCGAAATTCAGAGAATGTGGAAGATGAAAACTACAACAGTGCCAGTTATAGTGGGTGCACTTGGGATGATTAAAAAAGACACTCAGAACTTTTTAGACAAAATACCCGGAAATCTCAAACTTCAAGAAATTCAAAAAATCGTGATAACGAGCACAGCCCATATTTTACGTAAAACTCTTTCAATGTAAATACTTATGTTAAAAGTCTCTCAAACAGGTCATATGTTTATTTTTTATACAAACTTTGCAATAATCCTCTATTTTTGATGTTCGTAAAAACTCTCAAAACCTTTGTTTGCCCTAGGTCACTGGGTGTGGCCCGGTGAACAACTGTAGCAAACCGTATTAAAAATAAAAATGTACATAATAATAATAATACGTACTGGGTATGGCATTAAACTGCATCCGGTTGTGGAGTTTCGACGTGGGTGAATGAGGTTACCCGTTGCCAGAAACTACCTCCAGGTCACCGTTGTGTAAGGTGTAGTACCTGTTAGCTATCCCTGAAACCAAGAAATGCCGGGTTGGCGTCTTTTGGTATACATTTTAACAGTTTTTTGACCTAGTTATCGTCGTTTTTGTCACCAAACAGGGCAATAACAAATATCTAGCCTGAATTCAATGCCACAACACCAGACCTGGAACCAGTACTAAGATATCTTTCTATGTATTGACAGTTATTGCGCTAGGAGTGGGGTATAACGTCATGATTAGTTGTCATACAACAACAACAACAACCTGACAATATGTCTTTCCTCGTTTAATGTAAGGTGCCAATTTCAAGGTTGAAATGATATTGCCATTTTGTTTTGGTTATCTTTTTTATCTCACTCTTGCGGCTACAGTACACCTACCTGCTTTCAATTTACCTGGCTTGTTGTTGGGCGCTAAATGGGATTTTTTACCCATCCATCACAAGATAGTGTATAACTACTTGATAGTAATAATAATGAATGTAGTTACCATGTAACCAATACAAGGGAGTATTTCTTATGTCGGCCTTGGAAAGCCAAGGCCGAAAAAGCACCCAAGATTATCTCCTGGGCAAGGGATCACCCAACTAGAACTGACTCTAAAAGCTGCTACAATAGGTCTTACCTCTAGAGAAAATAAAAAACTGGTTGCTAAAAGTAGTGTATCAAAACGAAATGACCAAAACGTTTTATTCACTTTGCAAAGATACTAAGAAATACCGAACGGGATAGAATGTACCACTAAGTAACAAGAAAAATGCAACAACTAATTAAACAAAACGGGTAAAAAACGTAGCACAAAACGAATCAATAAGAATCCCATGTGGAAAATGGGAGGAAAGGCCATTGCATACCCAATACACCGAAAAAGAGACTAAAGCTGATGGAGATCAAGAAACAGAAAATAAATGGGTAAGTAAATAGGTCGTGAATAAAAGCTGGAACGGAAGTTCTGATCATCATTGCACAAGCCCAATCCGTTGTGACTAGATCATATCACCAACAAGTTTTCAACGATAAGACAAACTTAGTGTGTTGAACCTGCAACAGATATGAAGAGACAGTCGATCATACGATATCCGGATGTCCAGACCTCGCCAAGACTAAATACATCCAAAGACAAATCAAAGCGGCTGCCTACGTGAACTGGGGGATCCAGAAGCATTACAGTTTAAACAAGAGAAAGATGCCATCAACATAAATCGGAAACAGTCCACGAAGACGAAGGGGTCACCTTTTTTTGGAACATAAAAATTAATAAAATTGATAGGCCGATTGCTGTAAACAAACCCAATATTGTTATTAAAACCAAAAAGGAGATCTCATGTGCTTTCATAGACGTGAGCATACCAGGTGATGGTAACACATCCATCAAAGTTATAGAGAAACTACTGAAACACAAAGAGCTATAAATAAAAGTCTAACAGACGTAGGGAATGAAAACAGAAACATTTTTCAGTAATAGTCGGATCCTTAGCTCTTGTTAAGAAAGGAATTAAAAAGTATAGAAACAAAATCCCTGGATGTATCAACATTTGCGAAATTCAGAAGATCACCCTTATAATGAACTTGGTCCATAGATAAGACCTGGTACTATTAGTCTAACGAAGAAGGTAAAGAAATTTCAATCATATTAACAAACAGTCAGGGGTAATACTGAATACCTGATGAAAAGTTTCAAAGAAAACGAAAAATTATAAATGCAAGCAAAAAAAAGGTATTGAATACAAGTTTGTACATGATTACTCACGCTATTCTTTATAGTGTTTGTTGTTATGAGTTCTCCTTATGTTTTGAATTTTAATGTACTCATTCTTCTTGGTTATGGGTTACTACGTGGTGTAATATTGTTTTTATAACCCTGCCTGTATAGAACTTACATTGCCATTTTTATTTCGTTGTTCACACGATAAAAGCCAAGTTCGTTAAAACGTCATCTTCTGTTACTTGTTGTAAAAAGGATGTAAAGATAACCTGTGAGGTAGTTCTTATCCTAATTTTTTTACCAGAGTTCAGGATCCCTCTGCTATTTTTAAAATTCAAGCGTCACCTTTGCCTTTGGTATGACTGTGGGATGGCCCTCACTAGCAACGGAGTTCAAAAGCTGCCATAAAGTTAATACTAGTCTATCGTGTAGATTTTCCCACTGCAACTACGATTTCAAACATATTTAATCCCTTTTCACTTTCAAATTTCTTAACTACCCCCAAATCTAACTCTTTTAATGATGATTATGGTGATGGTAAGGATGACAACTATAATCACCATCATCATCATTATCACTATCATCATTATTATGGTAATAAAAAAGCGTAGGCTCTAGCAAATTACAATTTTTTTTCCAGGGCAACCCCATTTTTTTCAAAGCCTGGTCAGTGACATTCTTAAATCTCTGAAAACATATTTCAAAAACCCAGACAAGAAGGAACCAAAAATGGTAAAATCCAATTATTTAAACACAACAGTCATTCTGCAGGCCAATTTGAATCACTGACTAAATTGATAAAGAGGAATCTACGAGCGGAGCTTCACTCCGTTGGATAGTTTCGGGGTGAATGGTCAATTGTATGTTACAGACATCAATAAAAACAACATTTCAATTTCAATGTTGCAATAATGATGTCCAGCTGGAAATAAGCTGACCTCTTTTCAACAGGGCGGAGAGCAATAACTACAATAAGTCATCCTTGTCTCATTCTGGATAGGGTTAAAAAGAAATTGAGAATAGGATCTGTTGTTGTTTGGAAAAACAAAGTAACAATAAGAAATGCTAGTAACATCTAGCACCTTATGTAAGTTTCATTCTACAAATCAAAATCGAATTAAAGACGGTTCTAAACCCTCCGAAATTCATGAATGCTGGCTTCTGAGTCAAAATAAAGATCAAAAATTTTTTTCTGTCAACAGCTACACTAGGGTCTTGAATAACTGGCAGAAGGTGCAACAATCGGTGAGATTGGAAATTGACTTAACCTCTACTCGGGGGCGGGTGTAGTATAAACAGGAGGTATTCAAGAACGTAAGATTAATATTGCACCAGTAAACTGCAAAAATACAGCAGATGCTATACTAAAACATACCTGAGTCTCAGTGTGTCCTGTCGCAAGCCCAGTTAACAAACGGAGTACATATGGGAGTGCTGGACAACCAAGAAATTCTTTCCATTTAGCGGTGTCAAGGATACCGGATGCTCTGAAAAGCAAATGAAAACGTCAAGTTCAAAATATAAAAAATGTTAAGTAGATCATATATGAAATGTAAGGAGATAAGGCCAACGACCTTTAGGAAACCCTGTACCATGTTTTGGAATGAGCGGCACTCAAGATATCAAGATATGGGGCTGCTAAAAACACGATATATAGAATGCTCATCACAAATTTAGGTTTGTTACATACGAGGTCTCTTTAACACAAATCTACATGGCAAGGCATAGTTTCAAATAAGATAGCTGTATAAAAATTGTGACATTTCAAACGTGTAAGATTCCCAATGCAATTTCAGGTCCGATGGGGTAGCCATGTGTGATAATAAATAATATACTTCCCAACATAATAATTTGCTGAAAACTTTATCATGGCAATAGAAATATAGCAAGGTATACTGGTAAGGAAAAGGATAACATTTAATGCACCAATTTACAGTCATCAAATCTTCCAGTTGGCTTAACCGCAATTCATGGGAGCTTTCTGTTTTTCAGTGAAGGTTTCACTATACTTTTGTTACATTCAGGAGTTCTTTGTACATTACACATTCGGCTATAGAAAATACCTTAGTGTTACGGTGGAGTTATCCAATATCTTTTATCCGTGGTGATGGCGATGGTTACTATGACAACATTTACGAAATCTAGCTGGAACTGGTATTAAAAAGATCTGTAAACAATCGGCATTCTAAGAATATATAATTCTGAAAATATCAAAGCTTAAGATCAAGATTCACAATTAGGGAGACAGTGCTATTGGTCCACTGACAAACTGACAAATATCCAACGGTTAAGAGGCATGGCTCTTATAAATAGGGGTTGAATGGCATATTCTAAACATTTGAAATCTCTGTTGTACAACCATGAGCATTCTTGTGAAATGGTAGAAACATAGTTCTTCTACGACTTAAACTAAAACATAGATTCCTAATAGGTATGGAAGCAGGCCAATATGTTTTACGAAAACGGCAAAGAAAAATCTTCATAAAATTTTCATGCAAATCGAGCTATTTCTTATGTTTAACTTAATTGCCACATGTTCCCACTAATATTCAAATAACTTTTATATTCGCACTAATATATATACACTACATAAATGTTCAGCTCTACTCGAAAGGTGCCAAACTTTTCCAACCCCTACTGCAACAAATTTTGTGATCTCACTAACGTGACTGCATAATAACCTAGCATGCCAACGAAGAAAATTTTTGTAACTGAAAGATATACGATCAAAAAATATATACTACTGTTTTCTTAGCGTAACTGGAGTTTCCACGGAAACTGAAAATCTACAAGTTGTAAGTTTCCGTAGAAACAAAATGGAAGAGAATTATAGCAAAATCCACTTAATCTATGCTCAAGCTCTTCCATGCAAGCTTGAAAGAACTCAATTCAAAAATAAGTAGGGGGCCACTAATATAAATAAAGCACTTAACTCCTTTATAATACATTAAAAGCACATTCCTTAAAAACTAAACACTCGGATAATATCTAAGAATTAAAAGATCGAATATCAAGTGTCACGTGATACATTAGGCTTTACATACAATACATTAAAGATTATTGGCTTGGATGAATGATGCACTTCAATAAGTTAAAAAGTACAGTAAAATTAAGTGTTAATAGAGAGCATTGGTGCAAGTGAATGGACCTAGATTTTTCTTTTATTCCCCTCTCTATAAATCTTCTGTCTTAATTGCTGCATGAAATTTTTCAAATAGATCTTTTGTGTCAGGGGCTTATTCTTTCACTGTCACTACCTTAACCTCAAGAAAAGTAAAACCCTAAATAAATGGACCATTTTCTAGGTTTCCCGATCGACTAGAAATTGGGTGAAAGGAGCAACTGCAAAGTAACACTGACAAATAAGGTTTCGTTGGTGGAAATTTCCTCCCAAAAGTCCCAATTTCTAATTTGTGGTTACAACCAAAGCGTTAAGTAAGGAAGTATGTAAAGGGATAGAAAACGGCTAAGTAATGGCTATAATAATAAGTATGGATACGGAAATTTATATGATTACGGCCAGAGACAAATGTAGTCCATTATCACTATCACTTTACACGTCTGAATTAGCCACTTCGGAAAAAAAATACACAAAAAATTCATATGGCTTACGCAAATTTTCTGTGTACTCGAATTTCATGTCTAAAAAGTGAACCTTCTGCAGTTTCCAGATACACTAAAATTTTCCATAGAGTCTTGGTAGCCTTTGATGTTAGACAACTTTAAAGCTGCAAGTTACCCAATACTTACTACTAAAAAGTTATATCGTTTCAAAAAACCAATGATCAACATTTTCCATACTATGGTGTCAATGTCAATCAAGAATAAGTTTTGACCGTCTTTTGATAGTAAAAAAATTATCATTGATGGGAGTAACTGTCAGCAACACCTACACCCAAGCTCTAACGAGTAGACTGGGATGGCCTGAGGGGCATTTTTTAGGCTTCAGTTTGCTAGAACTGCTATGGTTACCATCTTGGGACACAATGTACCTTAATTTCTATAATTTAGCCTATTCTAGAATAAGTGAGGAACCGTGGCTAAATGGTTAGTGCAACTGCACAGTAACCAAGAGTTCCGGGTTCGATTCCCCGAGCTGGCGAGGAGAATTTGGAACTTTACAAAGAAAAAAGCCATTGGTTAACGTCAGGAAGGGCATCCGGCCAAGAAATTCCTAACTGCCAAATCAAAGTACCCTCTGAAGGGCACCGTCTGAGCCCCACTGCTGGGAGAAAATGACGTTAAAAACTAAAAAAAAAGCCTCTTATAGAATAAAAGAACATAATCTTATAACCTCAAACATCTCAATGATAGCAAAGTTCTTAAATCTTTTAAACCGGTAATGGAGGTGGAAAATAAAGCAAGTTTAATATTCAACTACAATTTTTTTAGGCTTGATGCCCGGAAAAGACCGAATCTGTGCAATTGCTCTTCATAAGCCGACACAAATTGATTGCCAATATAAGCAAACTTTAATGTGTCGGTAACTTCTTTGTGACAATCCAAAATAGTGATAGCATAGAATCTCCGGTGGGTTAAGGTGATTCTTAACCAAGTCTTAACTCTACGTGTCAAAGAAAATAACCTTTCCTTTTTTGACCTTGTTGCTGGGTTAACAAGCAGCAATTCGCAGAGTGTTAGATATTTATATTAGGTAGATAGGCTATTGTTACATCTTACAAAATTTTGTGAAGATCATGGACCCACTGAGTTGACCTACTAGCAATGAATCACTGTAATTACCATAGGCAGTTAAAAGGTACTGCGTTTCTTTTTCGAAAGGTTTGCTCAGAAATATATTCAGCAGCACTGTTTCCAGCATCGCAAAAGTTTTCTAGCCTGGTTGACTGATGCACTCCTTTATTAAAGGAATGTCACCATAAACCGTTTCAAAACATAATCGTAGGTAATGTTCGTCAACCGTTTTGGGATGACGACTTTCAGTTCCTTGACAGCATCCCTCAAATAAAAGTTGAAATTGGGCATTCTGGTTTTCTCCTCTTTCTTGGCAAAGTTGGTGCTCGAATGGATTGGCGTTTCGGACCTCTTCACAACTGTGTTGAAAAACAAGTTGAATTTTACCAAATTCCGCATTTCTTCAAATTCCTTCACTATAAAAGAGCCGACACTCTCATTCTCCAACGAAAGTGGCAGTACCTTGCGTCTGACTGAAAACTGAAACACTATGCGAGTTCTTTTCTTTTTTAAACTTCTCATTCACAAATTGAAAATAACTTTATTGATGCATTCAGTTATTAGTTTTCAAATGTATCGTTTTCACATTAATTTCCTCGAGTCACAGCTTGTTACAATTTCAATTTGTTGTTTCTTCAATGCCTCGTCTTCTTGTGCACAAAAAAAGTTTAACTGAAGATACCCATTGGCGTCCTAAAGAAAGTGAAAAGTGGCTCACAAATATCTAAAAATACCGCCCTCAGTTTGTACTCTGTTGATCATCCTTTTTCTGTGGTATCATCTAAGGTCTTGGCAGGTAAATGCATTGTTGTGGCACCAGATTTCTTCCCAAATTTGTTGCTTGTGCCATCATACGTTTGGCCTCCGAAGTCGAATAACAAAATTTACATTCTAAGATGCATTACTAGTATTGCTTTCAATATTATCTTGCCCGTAAAATCGTAGGAAATGTTAATGGACCTTTTAAAAAAAGGTCAACTGAACGCACACAAATATTTAGCTGGTTCTAAATCAGCAATATCAAAATTCTGATCAAACATAATAACAAAAAACTTTTATTTAATTGATCTTGACTTTCTTTGAAACAATTTGATTTGCAAAGATCGAGTCATTGTGCAAATCATTATGGTTATATTTCACAGAATTGCTTCTACTCGAATTTAATATCTCTATGATCTTGGGTCATCTTTGCTTCTCAAAAGCATTACGGTCATCGAATAAAATTGTCAATCAAGGCCATGTTTTTTCCTTAGAAAGCGATGTCCTCCTTTCCATGGAAATCTACGCACTGCATGAGTTTGATGGCATTGGGGCGTTCTGCTAGCCTTGACCATGCTATGTGATCGTCTATTACATAACACCTTCACAATGAAGGAAGTAAAGTACATGAATTAAGACAGCTGTCTTGTGGTATGATTGCCAAAAAGCTTTTTGAGCTTTCTTATATGAGCTAAATGGTTCCGATACAAATACTACGTCTTTTGTTCGTTCACTTCACTAATCCACTTTCTTTTCTTCAGTAGCACAAACGAAACGAGCAACTATGTCATTCTCTGATTGTAATGTAACCAGCAGCAACGTGTGGAAACAGGCGCACTGACTAAACCTAAAATTCTTGAGGGAAAGTCTATTAAAACCTTTCGTCAGATGAAATTGCGTCTCTTTCGTCAAACGAAATTGCCTCTCTTTCATCAGACGAAATTGCCTCTCGTTCGTCATTCTTGCACATGTAAACGGCCTTCATTTGAATAAAACATGTTGACTACTTTGGGTTCCTGAATCAGAATCAGTAGTGTCTTGGTTTGTTTAAGGTTTTAGAGGCAAAATAATTTCAAAAAATTCAACACGATCTGTATTGAATTTTTTTTAACTGTTTTGATTTTCACCTCACAGAAAATAAAGTTCTCATTATGATAACTTTCAATATACTTCCTTTCTCAATATTTCAGTATAGCTTATAAAGAAATGCTTTAAACTTCCAATTTTTATACAAGTATCAATTTTTTGTTGTACAACTGAAACTATACCACGTTCCTTCTCACTTCTCGGCCTAGCGATGTGATCTTTCCATTCAGTGCATAAAAATTTCTACTTATTATCTCTAACTTAGAGGGAGAATTTTAAGCCTTTATTGTAATGATTCTGTTTATAATATCGATAGCATGCAATACCCGCTTTTAATGTTCTTAGTATTTTTGCTTAGGGTGTGTTTATTAGGCGTTTTATGCATATGCCAGTAAAATGTAAAACTGGGTCTGTTTTTACTGTAGTCATAAAACCTGTCAAGGTAATCTCTATTGTTTTATCTTTGGTGCAAACACCCAAATTGTAAATCTGACAAAACGGTACATTAAGCAAATTTGGTTAAAGGTCTTATCGTAGAGCCTTAGAGAATCAGACTCTACGATAAGAGGGCAACGTAGGCATGAAACCGTTGTTTGAGCATCGACCTTACCAGCAACTCCCAAGAGAGGGAAAAAAAATAGTCACATTAAGAACAATTCTTCACTGAGAACAAGCGTGCTTTATAAGATATTGAAATTTGCTTTACTTCTAGTAAAGAGAACAGGACATCTGATGTGTTCAGTTTTAGTAATGAAAATGTTCAGAAAGTGTCGGTACTGAAATAGTGAAATAGCTGCATTGCTATTTATTCAGACTTGCTTGGAAAATAACAAACGTGTATTTCAAACAATAAAACCAATATTACTTGATTTGAAATGAATGAAACAATAGAAAAAGGAATAGTCAAAAAAACCTAACGGCTTCGTGAGAAGTGCATAACTCGACCTGCAAAAGGGTAGAGGGGACATGGCTCCTCACCCTCCCAGCGTCAAAGGTCAGGATCTGTAAAACGATTTCTAGTTACCCTGAAAGTTCCTCTTTTAGACTCGGGGCTTAAACCTACGCCTGATCCATGCTTGTCAGAAGCACTACACCGTTATGACCTTTATTGACTAGGGCAGTGTATTCACCAAGTAAGTATCAAGAAAGCAAGAAAACAAATCAAGAGTCAAAACAGAGTCTGCTACAAATCCTGTCTACCGAAACTGCTATAGTCCACTTGATCTTGAAAAATGTAGCTGTGCTGATCAACTACAGATTCATAATACTAGTGCCTTACTTCTATAAATGAAAACAACTGTTAAGTGAAACAATTTTGTTTCTCTCACAAATGCCTTGATTGAAGGAAGTAAACTTACCTAAGGTAATATATCGCCATTCAAACGATGGCACGGTTCCACAACGTGAGAAATAAATTAATTTTTGGTCAGGTTTGCCAATCAATATCTTGACACAGGCTTTTAAAAATTGATTAATACTTCTGAGGTTAACCAATCTTTCTTGACAACTGCTTGTGGCCACAAATTAAAATATGATTAGGTACTTGAGCAGCCTAGCTTCCTTCATGGTGATTACATATAAAAACCAATTATTGACCACCCATACGTATAATCCCAACCCATAACGGTTATTTTGTCAGTGCTATTGGGTTATGAGGGTACCAAGCCAGCTAACGATAATGATGATGATGTCAGTCATGATAAGGATCACGAAAATAATAACTATGATGACAGAAGTGAGTAGAGGATTTGCAAAATAAAACATTTACCCGATAATTTTCTTATCTAACGCACAAATTTACAACTGACCAATTGAACAGGCAGGAAAAACTAGACATCAACAACATCATGAATGCAAGCGGGTACAATGGTGGGGAACACAATTTATTCCGACAACCGCAAGACAAACAAGGCATCAACACGGGAAATAAGACCAGGCCATTTTTGACAAATCATTTACCTAAAACAAAATAAGTGTCACACATTCAGATCGTCAATGTTTAATATCAAAGGATCACAATATGGTTATGTCCTTGTTATACTTTAATGTTTTGTGAGCTTCTATAATCAGTGGGCAATTAAAGTGATGGGGAGTTCTGGTAAAGTACGAAGACTCTGCCAAACATTCATATCGGCAATATCCAGTAACAAAGGATCACAATAATAGTACAGCCTTATCATACCTTTAAAATTATTTCTCATCAGTGGGCAATTAAAGTGATAAGGAGTTCTGGTAAAGTACAAAGGCTATGCAAATGTATGTCTACTGATGCTTTCTACAGTATTCATAGAACATGTATGTTCCAAAGACGCTAACCATATCGCAGGCAAAAAACACCGTCGATAAGGCTTTGATCAATAAATCAGTGAAAAACGTCTCTGATTTTGCATGCAGTTATTTGTTATGCTACCAAAGAAAACTGTAATAAAATATTGAACTACAGTCAGCTTTGTTCGCATATTGTAAGATACACTTATAATATATACTCCCAGATCGTGCATACGTTTTTGACTTATTTTGCATACAAACAAACAAACAAGTAGAAAGGCAAAGAAACAAACGTAGGGGAAAACGTAACTTTCTTTACGTGGGAAACAACATACATTTTAGGCAATGGATCAGACTAACTTGCAAAGTTCAATAAAAACTTTACATACCTGTAGCTTTTTGATGGTATATTTTTCTTCAAATATTCAATAGCACGGCTAGTGATGTCTCTGCTGTTAATAAGTTTCTTAAGCTCTGAGCCATGTGCACTTTGCTACAATTTCATTAAATATGTAACAATAAATAATTATACACAAGCATATAGCATTTCAAAAAATTATATTTATTATTTCTGTTTTCAGGAAGTAAAAAGCAATTTAAAGGTTGAAAAAAACGTGCACTGTGTTTTACCATTTCAACTGAACTTTCAATTTAGCTTTTTGAAAATTTCATATCCCGGGGAAAAGGTAATTATCATAAAAAAGAACAGGCGAGAATAGAAATCTAATTAGCACAATTCATGAGCGACAGTGGGATACTTTTACAGAAAGGGGAATATTGAGGAGCAGTGCTGTCTGGAAACGGCAATGACTGGCGGGGAGAGGAGCGTTAAAGGCGTGGTAGGAAACCAATCATTTACATTCAAACCTTGTAGGACTCACCAATAACGATTATTCTGGAATGTTCAATTTTTTAGAGTCAGGAGAGACGGCGAAAATTAGAGTGAGACAATTTTCAACGTCTCTAGCTATCTGGCAGGTACTAAAGAAAGAAAATCAATTATGTGGTCTAAAGCTATACATATAATATGATACAATATCCTCATTTGCTTCTGACAATTAATGTGTTAACTTGCATTGTCTACAGGAGTACATTACTTTCGAAAATTTCATACCAGTTGTAATTAGCATCTAAAATTTCGAGTATGTGTTTCAGCATTTTCTGGGCAATTAACTGTATTTCGTATATCTTTTAATGTTGAAAAAATCATTCTTTTGACAAGAAGCATCGCAATTTTCGTAGTAACCCAATAGCTCTACGTTGTCAACTTGTAAAGCTATAATAACATGAAACTAGTAACATGTCTTAAAGATGTTTTAAAAGCGAGGTCCCTGTATTAGATGTCTTATGATATAACAGTAGAAAATGAAATAAACTGTGGGAAAGTAATGCGAATAGCGGCTTTATCTGCATAATAGTTGAGCTGTGCATCTCTGAATATCTCTGCTTATCTCTGTCTGTCTGAAATTTGTTTCTTCTTTTGGTACAAAACTCTGTGTCGACAAGGCATCAAGTTTTTTCAAAATGGCCGCATATTTTAAAGTGAAATATTGCACAGTGGCAAAGAATAAAGAACGAACAAGTATGAAGATGACAATATGAAGTTTGTCTCTGACAGAAGTCTCCGAATCACAGAGCAGCATCTCTCAAAAGCCATAAACCGTCTTGCAGACTGGTTCATTAAAACGAACTTATAACAAAACTAAAAAAGTGAAACTAGAAGGGATGTTGTTTCGCACACCCAAAAACTTTCGAAATAAAACATGGGAACATTAAAAATCAGTTACTGATCTAGTTCAATAAATGTTACTCTTCCGGAAAACTTAAGTACTTGCAAAATTAAGACGTCAAACAGACACTAAATAAGCATAAGCAATTTACGAGTCGATACTTATATCAAATATTACATATTGCTGTTCTCTCCAAGCAAAATTAACATTCACTGGTAAGAAATTATCACATTCCGTTGTAAATCGAGCATCTGAAATCATCGGACACAAGTCTAAAAGTTCTACAAAGTTACTCTCAACAAAAAGCGAAACTTCTGAACAGTTTGAAAACTACTGCAAAGTAAAACAACACCGGACTGGTACAACAAACAACAAAAATATTGAGAGAACCAAAAGCAAGAAAAAAATATGGAAAAAGATGTCTTCTTCACTGGTGCTAAGGTTTAAAATGAATTACTAATCCAAACATGAAAAATAAATGATCAAAACATTTTAAGCCTTACGTAACTACCATTTATATATAATTTCATATATTCTAAGACTCTTTTCAGCTCGATTTAAGTTTTCTTAGTCTCAAGTATATTTCACGTCCGAGTTTTTAACGTTCTTAGTTCATTTTCATACTTTTTGATCATGGGGTGTTTTTTAATATTTTTGTCATTGGTATTGATTGAAAATAATATTTCATATTCATATACTGTAAATACTTATTTAACTTTTTGTGCTGTTGTTTTTACTTAATATAGCAGGACTCACATTGATAATAACATTTATATTTAGTTACAGTGGTTATCCTGTAAAACTATTTGAGATAAACAATTAACATATGTGCCGCTGGCAAAACACTGGGTTCTTTGAAGGTGTTACTATCTTGAGTAGCCCCAAAGGCCACAAAAATTCTGGTTGTCTATACAAAAATTTAACAATTTAGTTGCCAGTATTTGATAAACAGGAGATATTAGCCCTGAGCAACAATACAACAAAACGCAATAAAATGAGAATAGGGGAACATAATTCAATATCCTGTGTGTCAGAACTATGCCCGCGAGGTAGATTTCTTATTTAACTGCTGAACTGTTACGAATAATTCCACAAAACACAATGGGCAATATCCAAGACAGCATAGATAATGTGAATGAGTAGCATATATTTGTGCACAAGACTTAATGAAACAGATAAATAAAGTAGGCGACAACTTGGCGTCCAAAGATACACTTTTAACTCGCTAAGGACCCAAGCTTAACTTAACCATGGTCACAAACACAAGACAGGCACATACAGACACATAAAACCACTTCTGTATTACAAATTTGCTCTCGCAACTTAAAAACACATTCATATTCAAAGTATAGTTTCAGCACTCTTATACAAAGCAATACTTTAAGTCCTTTAGATGATATTAAAAAATAAAAGGTGTTTTTCTCGAAACTGCTAAAACTAGATTCTTCAGCAATGACTAAAAAGGGGGCTGATTTTATGAAGGCAATACCAAAATACCAGTTTGAGAATGACTTGACTTTGTTCAAAGAAAATAAATGAGCATGATCTGAAAAACAATGAAACTAAAGTATACTAGTATGCATGCTTGTCTCTCACAGTTGCAATGAACGGTCTTGCTCATACTGATATGCATTACTACAAAAACAGTAAATACAAAATTTGGCAACAGTAACACAACCTTTATCTACGGTTTATCTACGAAAAAACATACTTAGTTAAAATACAATTCACACATAGATAAACACACACACACACACACATATATATATATATGAATATGATCTGGGTGACTAAAATACACAGGTGTATGCAAGGAGAAACGGTATATTAAAAAACGTACTTTCACAATACCATTTAGAATTTGTCACTAAAAAACACGTTTGAAAGTATTAAAAAGTCAGTCAACAGTTCAGCTCAATATTTTCTCATCGGTCCAACAATTATCTTTTTTCATCTATATATCTATTTGTTTAAGTCTGCCTGTCAGCCTCTTTGTCCGTTTTTCTGTCCGTCTTAATAGATGAATGCAAGTGCCCATTGACATAAAGGTGTGTGCCTGTGGACAATAAAATGCCAGCGCGCCATCTATTGGTCTTTTCAGGGTATTTATGGTGTGCAGGTTTAGTCAAGGTTCATTGATCTGTCGTAATATCGTCTGTGTATTCACACATATGGATTTTGAACCTAGTCATGTCTGTATCAATCAATCAATCAATGAACCAATCAATCAATCAACCAACCAATTAATCAATTCACAAATCTAACTATTAATTCGTCTTCTCCGCTTTAACAACCCAATCACACTAAATTATTATATTGCAATGTTAAAAAAACGTGCAGCTTCGAAGAAGAGTTCTCACCGAAATACCGCCAGCGATAACACAGAAACATTCCAAGTACAATTTCTCATCAACTGAATGTTCGGTATCAAGTCTGAAAAAAAATACGCAATGATCATAATCAAAAGATTTAGTGGAGGGGGGGGGGAGTTAAATTAAATAAAATCGAATACTTATTGGTCCGCTAAATGGACCTATTTGTAAGGACATGGGTTCAACCATTCATGTAGTGCATCGTTTATGACAATGACGTTTGCTGCTGCTATAAAAGACCTGGATACGTTATGCTCTTGTGACATGGGTATGGTGACCAAGATTTCCTGCTACAACAACTGCACTACCCCCGTTTTGCTGAATAAGTGAAAGTCATAAATACACAGGGACACACGCACTCACTGGCTCCAACCATGAACACTTTTGTTTTGTGTTTTCACATCAATGGTTAACTAGACAGGAAATGCAACCAAAAATCTTGATCAAAAAGAAGCTTACCTTCGTGTAAATATAGGTAAAGACATTTTTTTATGCAACCACCAAGATCAAGAGAAAGAAATAATGCTAGCATTGGAGAATACTGAAGACTCAGTTTGAGACTCTAAGAGAAGCAGAAGCAATAAACGCTTTAGCTAAACCTCTTGGAATGTGTAACACTAAAAGAACAAATTGGCCAAATCAGACCATCAAAAATTAATTAGAAAATATACAAATTGTTAATATGTGATCGGATGCACCATCCAAAGTCACTCATACACAAGCTTTTGATATGCAATGAGATCGCAAAATTTTCTTTTAACTAGATCCAACATATACGACGGCAACCAACAGGCATTAAATGCACCTGGACACACACTGTGATTAGATTCAACAACAAATAAACGCAGCAAAGAAAGTGGTACATTTGCGAGAAAACGTGACACTAACACCATCTCTAACCAAGAACTTTAAAGTACTAAAAGAGAAAATAATTTTCAAAATGACAGCAAATGCTCGGCGAACATCCGGTCTGCACCCAACATGCTAAGAAGGCCATAATAAAAACTTATACGTGACTAAGTGCAGCAGCGGTAAAAACTGAAACCGACGGATATGTAATAGTTCCGAAAGATCAAAACATTGAACCTCAAAATGAACAGATAAAGGTTCCATAGAGTAGAGCTAGCACAAAATGTGGCCTTCGTGGCAAGAGTAACTAGAAGGTTGACTAACTGGTACCACAAAGTTTTGTTTCCACAATTGATTCAACAAAATCGGTCAATACTCACAGGAACAAATTCGAGTATTTTCATTTCCATCTGCCGAAAAATGGCCGTCACGGAAAAGAAACAATACACTTTTAGGGAATCTTGGCATAAGCACTAATGGAACCATATAAACAAATACACAAAACAAATATAGACAAAGTACCTAAAGATCACAAAGAAAAAATCTGTCTTTTGATACATATAACAGTACCTACGAAAATAACTGTATCGCACAGAACGTTTTTCCGCAAAAAACCCCGCCAAACAAACAAAACTGTCAAAATACAAAAGCCTGCACATTAAGATATTAAGGGTGTGGCAGCTTAGGTCAACAATAGCACAAGTACCTGTTGGAGCTTTTGGGCCAGTTTAAAAAGAAATTAAAAAGCATTTCAAAAGAAAAAACATGTATCAC
>RDPX01000310.1:820734-835477 GCA_003991215.1 Morbakka virulenta
AATATATATATATATAAAAATATGTTCTATGAATCTTATTAGAGTGCTGAATACATAAATACATATCACAATAAAAGATATAAAAAGTTGTAAAGAATCAATAAACTACAATAACCAATTCGACAAGCCTGTTTCGTGATTTTACTCACTCGTCAGGAAATGTACATTTCCTGACGAGTGTGTAAAATCACGAAACAGGCTTGTCGAAATGGATATTGTAGTTTTTTGATTCTTTCCAACTTATTTTATCTTTTATATATAAATATATATATATACATCTACAAATATATATATATATACATATATACATATACAAATATATATATACATATACAAATATATATATATACATATACAAATATATATATATATATATATATATATATATATAAATATATTTATTTATACACATATAAAAGTAAAATATGTTAGAACTACAATGACTAAACTATCCTTAGAGGTTGGCTGAACCATATTGAAGCCATTTTATATAAAAACAAAAACGGACTTCCAATGTTACAAACACAAGTCATATCAACAAGTCATCTAATGATGATTCCGAAAAAATACTCCAAATCTGAGAATATAGTGAAGTAGACATATAAGTTGTTTACTCAAATCCTAACGTTCAAAAGAAGATCTTTAGGGAGTGCTTGTTCCCGGGCAAACAAAAGTACAATCACCAAAGCTGTAACATAGCAATTGTAAATTTTTAAAGCACAAAGCTCACCACGTATGGGCTAGTTATATGTCCAAGAAGCACGTCCAGTTGTGATTCATTATCCGGGAGTACCGGGAGCTAAAAAGATAAGATACAGATTGTTGTTTTTGAGCAAATGACAATATATTTTCACAAGATAATATAGTATGGCCAACATTTACGTATCTAAAGCAACTATTAGCAGCAGTAACTCTGTTTAGTTTGTGCACCTTCTCAGCAACTCTGATATGCAGAGAAGGTAGTGTCTAAAATTCTTAAGCAGCTTTGATATGATTTCTGGGTTTCTCTTCATGACCAGTATTCACAACTACGAAAGAACAGTAAAATTTGAGGATGAATCCACGCAATTTAACAGTCAAATTAACTAAATACTGAGTGACAGATAAAGAAACACTGACAGGCTGAAGAAGTGTTGTGTTCGACTTCGTTTTTGACCAGGGAAGTGCTAAAAAGTGGTTAATATACTATATCCTATCTCCGATGTGTAAATCCTACAAAATACAATTGTCTTTGCCTACTACTTTTATTGTAAGAATATGCAACCAAGTTGAAACTCCGAACCTACAAGAAAATTGAGCAGCAATTTCCCCTTAAAAGTTCACACTTGATGCAGTTAAATAATTGTTCCTACCGTAATAATACCTTATTTAACATTTTGATTCTTTAAGTTTTCACCATAACTATGTGATGTGATGTAATACCACTGTGGTCCTATGTTTTCTCCTCCAACTTGCACTACCTTGTGCACGCTGTGGTGCCTCAGGTCATATGTGTATATCTAGCTGTATCATCCATCTAATTTGTGTCAAATCTTTTTTTACACTGCGCTTCTTATGCTATCTTTTTTCGGTTTCCGGATAAAAAACGTTATTTCTGGTAAATTAGATGCTGGGATGACAGATGATCAGTACTTAGTTTTTCATTCAGCCATTGGTACCTCTTCTATTTTATTAAATTCATTGAGTTCATAGCTCAAAGAAGTCATACCTCCAAGCCCCTGTCATTCCTCGCCACTCATAACAATGGGTAGTCACTCTGGACAGCTCTTCATGGCAACAGGCGAAAAAGACTTTTACAGTCAGGGGGAGTAACGGATTTTACTGAATTCACCTTGTAAATATCTAGACCCCCTGTATTACAACACATCTTGGAGTGTAGTGAAAATACACGTTGACGAATTCAATATTATCAACTTTATTAATACATAAAACCAAAAGAAATTTCCTTTATCTATGTCTTTTACAAGTTTCGTAGGCAGAAAGACAATCTGGTAAAAAAAGCTTATAGGTTATTGGATTTTATGTCTCGTACTTTTAAAAGGCTTTTTCTTAAATTGCTTAGTAAATATTGCGAGGATAATTTCACATCTGTTTCGAATTTAACACTAACTTCAAAGAAACTATTTGAACACCACCTTGAAAGCGTGAAAGGTTTCAAAATACGACTTTGTTTTCAGTACATGCGCCAGCGTATGATCTAGATGCCTCCCAAAGTCTATACGCCCAATTTTGGTCTTGTATTTCTACAATAACACTTTTCCTACAAATGTTGCCACGACATTCAGGATCCGCTCCCTCAAGTCTACACCAGCCTTATCGTTCCGACGGGAAACACTTGCGAAACCAGTAACAAGACGACAGGAATAATAAAAAAACTCTTAATTTTGAGAAAAACTTGACCAAACTCTTTTCCATTATCTTAAAGTATAGGCCTTCGCATCTACATGGTCACTTTCAGAGAACATTAGTAGCGAACAATGTCGCAGAAAAAAAAAATACCCTGTGTCACTAAACAATCAGCTTTTAAAGTAAAAAGAGCAATTATAACTATAGTTGAGAAATGAGATTTTTCATTTGTCCATGCGGTAAGATGCCAATGGTGAAAAGCAGCCTTCCGTAAATACTTGATAAAAATACCAACAATAATTTTCAACAAAGCTTTAAAGTAGTCAAGACGCAAAAACGTACACATGCTTAAAAACGTATTGGTCGTAATTCCACCACCAAGCAAGGCCCTGGAAAACCTCATAGCATTGTCTCCGTTTTTGTCCCTAACAGGAGATCAAAGTCTACCCAGCTCAGTAAAGAGAAAATAAGTAAAGCATAATGTACCATTGTCGCACCCCTCTGATATCTTAATCACATGGACACTCAGGGGTGTCAATTGTCAAAAACCCAAAACCTCTGACACGGATCAAAGTAGTAACAAATTTCTCCAAAATGTATATGCCTGTGAGTCATAAAATGGCTTCAGTTATGCTGATCAGATTGTTTTAGCAAACCAGGTATTCTACTTCGTCATATCAGCTCTTACTTGTGCAACCACAAAAAAGGCATTTGAGGCTACACCTGCAGTTTCTATATATTGTTTCACATAAACCATTCTTCAGATGAGTTCCCACTAATGCAATGAAAACATTTTTAGGTGTCTAGAAGTACTTGCAGCTAAATCGTTTCCAAAGTTCTTTACAATTATACTACACAAAAACTGACCCCCTTCCCCCCGCAATCAAACATCCCACATTTCGATGCATCCTATGTCAAACCTATTAAATGTAGACGAAACCCACCCCCAACGGTCTTCTTAACGTCTGCTCAGCTAGTAATGTTCACAAAAAACATTAAATTTGATTCCTGTCTCAAAACCCAACCCTCGTATAAGAAACTACATCGTACTGTCAATCTGTCAAAGCCTATTAATCTTTTACTACCTTCTTTAATGTGTTGTGGTTAAGTATAGCCTGAACAAATTTGGTAATATTTTTTTTCAAGTTAAGTTCCTTCAGGAATCTTAAGTTTTATTTCACATTTACATCAGGCCAAGTAATTAGGAAACTAGAATGGCGAGGAAGTATGCTTCAGTGTATCAATGAAATATATAGCTTTCATGGTTCCCGCAATAGGCAAATCGGTAACTGCAACAATGGAAATCTGTAGAATACTCACCGGAGTGAAAATATGAGAAGAATGTTCCTCCAAAGTACTTGCTTCGTAAAGGATTTTCTCCATTAGCTTCAGAAGCCGTTCTGCAATAGCGGCCCCACCGCCATTAGATCCCTGGTTTCTTTCTTGTCGCAATGCCTAGATAAACAACATTAGCAAGTACTTACACGTTTGTAACTAAATGGTTATAGCCTACAATGTCTTCAATATACACAAGTATATTCGTTTTGTTTTTGCAACTTAAGAAAGAGCAAGACTATTACAATGACCCCTTACCGGTATATAGTGTTTTCATGTCTATTACCCTTGGTAGCCGGTCCCTCAAGATAATGAGTAAACAGGCTACCAAAAGAACAATATTTTTCACCCAAGTTGATGCCAGGCAGCCTGTTGAAGGAATTCATTATCTCCTTACTGAAGGCAGTAACTAGGCATACGAAAGACACATAAACAAGTGGCGTTGAAGGTCAATTTTTTAGATCAGTTAGTTGTGTGACTTTTCAATAAATACGTTTAACAAAGGTGCGTCAAAAGCACATAACAATTCATGAAGAAAGCACTTTCTAGCCTAAACTGAGAAATACATTGTATTGGCATGAGGCTTGAACAGGCTTAAGCAGCAATATTTTAATATCAAATTTTTAAAAAATTCTAAAAAATGGCTTAGAAATCGATATTACAGATTGGAAGCTAATATTTTTCTCTTGTTACGGGGTGGGGGGTGGGGAAAGCAATTGGTTTGGTTTAGTTTGGGGTTTTTTCATGGACGTTACAATTGAACACAATTGAGTGGAGCTTCGCAAGCACTGCAACAAAAACTAAAATATTTTCATGAGCAATGTCATCGTTCCTCTATCCAGTACAAAACGACGTAACACCTCGCAAACTCTACATTTATGACATTATTCACCACATTTTGCAGTTTCTTGAAAAATAATCAAGGTGAAGTTTCCATCCCAACCGTTCCTGCAAACCTGACTTTTCAAATCTTAACTTTCTTTCACATTGGGTATTTTACGGAACTCAGAGTTTTCATCTTAAATAACGCCGTTGTTTGGTTCCTTCTTAAAAAATATAATAAGCAAATTATAACTCACCATGTTTACAGTTCCAAGCATTACCTCAAGTGCACGCACAGAGGGCTGGCTGAGGTAGCACCGGTTACTCTAAAATCAAGATATTCAATATTTTAAAAAAGAAAGAAAATATATTTGGTGTACATTTATAATTGGTTCCATCAAGTAAAGATGACAACACCAATTTTAATAAATTTTATTACAACGATAAAATTGTTTATAAATGATATCAAGCCAAATTATATAAGGGCGACTTTTGTAAATGATAAATTATGCCAAAAGAGTACCCCAAAAAATCCTGATTTCTGATTTCCCAGCACCACGGTCCTTTACGTCCACAGGAAACATGGTATACCCGTAACACCATACCATACGTTATATATATGTATATATATACATATATATAGATAGATAGATGGAAAGATAGATAGATAGATGGATAGATAGATGGATCGATCGATCGATCGATCGATCGATCGATAGNACCCCAAAAAATCCTGATTTCTGATTTCCCAGCACCACGGTCCTTTACGTCCACAGGAAACATGGTATACCCGTAACACCATACCATACGTTATATATATGTATATATATACATATATATAGATAGATAGATGGAAAGATAGATAGATAGATGGATAGATAGATGGATCGATCGATCGATCGATCGATCGATCGATAGATAGACAGATAGATAGATAGATAGATAGATAGATAGATAGATAGATAGACAGATAAATAGATAGATAGATGGATAGATAGATAGATAGATAGATCGATCGATAGATAGATAGATAGACAGATAAATGGACTAAAGTATTGCTTTACAGGCAAGAAGTCGGGCAATGGTTTAAGAAAATAAATTTGTTAAATTTTTTGCCAGGTCTGAAAGTCCTCACTACTCATTTCGAATATTTACAACTGCACTTATTTTCTTTCTTTTCACTTACTCAATTTTCTTTGAAATAGCCACGGTATACTGCCAAGTACCAACCACGAACATTTTCTTAAAACTCACGCTAATTTTCGTGACAAACATTAAAAAACTTCTGAAAACTCAAATCCAATTAATTAAACGAGCACATGCTTACCTTAACTTTGACACAGTATTCCAGTAGCTTCAGAATTATTCCCAGGAGCTTCTGCTCCCGTGAAAAATTAGAAATAGCAGACAACCTACAAGGTAAATTGACCGAAACGGGTACTAAAAATCTTCATTCTAAGTAACTGCGGCCCTTGAATAATTTATCAGGTTTGGCTGGAAACGTTGTAAATACAATGAAAATACTGGGTTTCTTTCATTCAAAGCACAGTAAGTACAGAATTAGTAAAAGGGAACAAGAAATTTCCTCAGTGCAACTCCCATCGCGAACAAAGATGGGCTCAGTAATTTTCTAGTATAAAACGGATAACCTATTAATCCACTAATACAGAAGTTTTCAAATCTTACAAAAGAACGTTTGGACCCATGCCTCTCTTTAATACAACGCTTACATCTCCCCCCCCCAAAAAAAAATAATTAATTAAATGGGTTACTTTTATTGGTTTGTAAAAAAAATTACAATTGTATGCGGCTGAAACTTGCTGTTATGTTTCCCCCAAAGCGCCTATTTAAACGGGTGGGTTTTTTATCCTTTCGCTGACGTTCTGAAAAGAACAAGAATTAATAAGCATACCAATTATGACTTGAAGAATCTTTTGCTTTACTTTTAAAGGTTTGGAGCCATGGAATGCATAAAGCTGCTAAGTGTATGGAACTACGAAAGGATTTACTTTAACGAGAAGCAACAACTGCATGAGGATAACGGCGTCAAGAGAAATAAGTCGCGCCTGATCCCAAAAACTGAGGTGGTACTAACGAGGAAAGTTAGTTAGAACACTTCCCAAGATAATACCTATACAAACGAGTACAACAAGTCACCTTTCACCGAAGAAACAAAGGTTACAGAAGAAGTACCAGCAAGCTTCGCCCTTGTCAAGTTACAAACACACCTCTTAACTCGATCAAGAGCATCAAGATGAGATGAGGAAACACCTGTCCAGATTGTGGCAACAGCACTCTATGTAAGAATGGGTTAGTAGATGAAAAGAGATACAAGTGGCCTTAAACGATACTCTAAAGGGCGATACAAAAAACCAACCTTTTTAGAAGACTTACCAATATACTGAATGTAAGAACCCCAAGAAGGATCTTGAGAAAATGGCAATCCAAGCAGCCCCATTAATGAGCACTCTTTCAAAAGGTAAAAGAAGCTCGTCAAGGTTAACATCAGGTTGTCCAAGAATATTGGAGGGTAATAAGAACTCATATTTGTAATAAAATATATCAGTTGTGTTTTTGACGAATTCAAAGAAACCAACCAATTCCTTCCTCATTCTCTGACAACCTGAAGATCAAATGCAAATCTTCAATTGTAATTTGTTACTGCTGCGTTGCCTTACGGCCAATGCCAGGGTACACGGTATTATCAACAGCATTAATGTTGAGGAACTAAAGCAAGTTATCAACAATATCATTGATGTAAAGAAAGAAGAGAGTTGATCAAGAATAAAACCTTGTGGAAGCCCATTATAAATGGAATACTCAGCCACACATACACACATTATTGTAAAACGTATTTTAACGATTCAAGAAAAAGGAATGTGTTATTCAAAATAATAAGGTAGTGTTTTGAGACACATTGTTGGGTCTATATGGTATATTTCAGTAACTATCAAAAAGGTCAAAATGTCTTTTCTTTTAGCCTTCATCTGCACCAGCTATAAATGATTTATGTTTCTTTTACTTGAATACAAGGTTCAAAACACATGCAGCCCAATGTACCTAAAGAAATAAATGAAAACTCTTTCATATTTGGTTTTCTGTAATTTTTTGTCACTCGTTGTCAGGCTGTGTATCTCAAAACAACTGAAACTAACTTTAAATTGAAATGTTTATTACCGAATGTTCCATTAAATATCAAAATTAGTGATTAAAACAGCTTAAAGGAAAAGGAAACAGTTCACCTTTTGGCTATGCTATATCTTTGAAAGACCTTTATCTACACAAATAAACGTATTAACTTTCACTTCTCAAAATAATTCTTCTAAACGCTTTTAAAACGTCATAATTTGCTTTCGTCCGTACCAATACAGTCAAGATACGTAGTAAGGGCAAAAAACTGATACTATACGTTTTCCGACGTTCTCACGACCTTCTTGCGTTTAAAACCGTCTGTTTTCTTTCCACACAAAACAATCTCAAAGATCTTAACCTCAAGACTTTTTACGAACGACTTTTCAACTATCATTTTCCCAGTAAAAATTTCCTGGTATCCTTGGGTCGACTGGTCCATCAAAGCACTCAAATCACTGATAACGCTCAAGACAAACAAACAAATTCTGTATATAATTTAGATATTCGAAACCTAAGCAAAACCTGGCAAAATGGGCGTTAAGCGCAACAACATTATAAAAATCAACCCATAAGTCATACTAAAATCTAAATAATACTGTACAAGGGCAGAAATACAAAGTACTCCAAATGCTTGTTTTACACTAGACAGATATAGTCGTGCGAAGCCAAAAGCAAATCTACTATTCTCAAAAATAATATTGCACAATATCCCTTCACCTCAGCGAATATTTCGCTCCGCAAGAAAGTTGGATTGATTTTCACTGATTGTTTTGCGAAATAATTCGCACACAAATCAGATTTCAGAGCTGCTGACACATGAACAACGCAGTGGGAAAAAAAAGTTAGAAAAAGCAAAATAGCAGATAATGCAGCACCCATTTCTACTTCAAGTCAGTTGCTTGAATTATTAACTATTGCAACCTGCCAGCAGCAAACTGTTGGTCAATATAGCCCATTGGAAACAATAAATCTAATCAATTATCATAATGATGACCACCTCGATCTTGACGAAGAAGACAGTGATAACGAAGCAGCACCAGTTCAATTTGAAAAGGTAATATCTTTAGAAGAGGTGGTTTAAATACAATTCTATAGTTTCTACTCAAATTACCTTAATTATATAGCACATGTTTAAAAGTATATCATTAATAAAAAAACCCTGTCTATTGTTATATACTGCAGTACTTTAGCTCGCTAAATGTAGACAAGGAATACTCAGGACAAGGATATATATGGGTATCTGATAGACGTACCTTTGGGGTGCATCTAAAAAATATTTGCAAGCAGTTTCACTACCTTGGCCTTACCTACATATATCATAAGTAGAACATTAGAATTGAATGAAAAAAACACTTCAGTATCATAAAGTTTCAGACCTTGTTTCTGCTCTTAACAAGCCCTTCGTAACCAAAATCGCTTCTTATACTTTATCTACAGTTGCTTTTACAGTCTGAAAACCAAAATTTTTATCAGTATTATCTTTTTAAGCATATAATGTTGACCAAGTAGATTAATTTTAAATCACGTCGAATACTCCCTGCTATTGTCATTATTTATTTTCTACTTGGGTGCGCTTTTATCAAGATATCGGAATTGAACTGAAAATTTCCCTTTGGCGAATTCGCTACGCTTTTCGCTTCGTGCGCATAAATTCGTCTGGTGGAAAACAAGCATAAAAGCAAAACGCAAACAGTGAGAAGAATCTCTAAATAAGATAAAAAATTGAAATTCTGAAGATCCTTTTTGCCAGTTCATGGACAAATACCTTCCTTATATTTTGCTCACAGGATAAATGTCAATGTCAACTTTTTATCGCAATAAAAACAAAATTGACTACTTACTTTAAGTAGTCTGATAATAAAATAATTCTAAACGTACTGGCGTTAATATCTAAATGACAGCCTGAATTTTAAGGAGCACTATAAGAATAGTTAGTGTAGGATAGTACCTCATTATTAAAAGATCCATCCCGCCATTGGCCTCCATCACCGATGCCCTTCGATAGTCATATTCTTCATCAACATCTTTTTCTGTGGTAACAGACAAATTTATTTTTTCACAAAAATTGCCTGAAACTAAATTATTATTTATAAGTTTTTGGCAATTGGTAGAGCAGAGCTCATCTTATTCCTATATCAAAGCTATTGTCAAATCAGCTTCAAAAAAGTCTGCTCTCTCAATTGGGTACAAAGAAATCTCTCTCTCAAGGAAATGGTCAGCACCTTTATAAATCAGTAACCCCATCTGCTAACACAGTGAACTTCTCTAATATAATCTCTAATATTTTATATACTTTATATATTCTCTAATATATAAAGACCATGGCAGATGAGAGATACAGGCGTATTTGTTTCACCAATACCATCATCATCACTTTATGGAAAGCTCATAAACAACCAGCAGTGGCACATTCACTGAGATTATTCCTGACCTACCCAACCTGTGCTAGTCTCCTCATGTCCACTATGGTCATGTCTGTTATGTCCTATTGTCAAAGAAACATTGTTTCAATCTATAGTTCTTTCTCTTACCCAAAACAGCTCCGAAGTCATTTTCTAAGTTCTTTTGACTGCAACGTGTCCCACAAGGGCAAGATTTCGCTTTCTTATACTTTCAAACAGGCATGTATCACCTACTTTTCAGCGCCCAAATTCTAGAGGGTTTTCTAATCA
The DNA here is from genome assembly GCA_003991215.1 of Morbakka virulenta. Lineage (NCBI taxonomy): Eukaryota > Metazoa > Cnidaria > Cubozoa > Carybdeida > Carukiidae > Morbakka > Morbakka virulenta. Next base: position 831,042 of record RDPX01000310.1, read on the forward strand.
GCCTTTAACCTCTTTATGTTATCACTTTTTATACGACAATATTCAACCGTAGGGAGCTATTGGGGATACTATGATATTGGGGCTTTTTTTCCTTTGTTTTCAAACCAATACCTTTACAGACGATGTTTAAAGACAATGGAGTTTCTTGCAAAGGTAATCCTTTTTCCTTTTTGTTATTGTTGGTGTTAGTAAAGAGAATTACCAGGTAGAAGATTGCTTAGTGATTTCACCAACTTCACCAATCAGGATAAAATCTTGTGATTCTTGAAAGCTGTAGATTTTTCATCTGTCCTCATCACTTTTGTTTTGTATATGTTTAGATAGGTCTAAGTATTCACTGTCAGTTGTGCTTATTCAGTCATTGATCCTGCTATAAGAATAACATCATCACTATACCGTACATTTGTTTTACACCTTGATTTGTACCTAAGTCATGAAGTGCTTTTCATTTAATTTGTTCTGTATTAAAATGCATCCCTGTCTCACCCCTTGTTCGTTTCCATTTACAGGTAGTGTTTTTTCTTTTTCTGACTTAAGTCAAAAGTTATGTATCCAAAATTGTGCCTTGCTAGGAGGGTGAAAAAACAAAATACAAACAAACATGTTTTTGTGTTGTTTTCTTTTTTGTCGTTATTTTCAAAAGTCAAGACTTAAAATACAGTCTGTGTTTTTAGTATGTCTGCATCTTTTCATCTTTCTCCTACAGAAAACGGGTCTGTAACTATTTTTTGGCATTTTCAATAATCGGCTTCAAATTATGGTACAAAATATTTCTAAGAAAGAAAGAGTCGTCTTGTAGATGGTACACTTTTTATGTCAAAGATAAATCTAAATAATAAGTAAACAAAAATGACAGGAATTTGAACTAATGTATTAATTATGGCTTCTTTTCAGGTGTATCCCTGTCCAGAGATCACTTTTTTCTTTGACACTGATTTATTCTGCTTATCTAGACTCTGATCATTCTTAGCTCAAGCAGTATTGCAGTTTTTATTACTTGTACACCAAGAACTTGTTTCATACTTTTACCGTGGATTAAAAACCCTTCATTTCTAAGAAAACTGCTAAGGAAGTTTTGCATCTCCGAGATATGCTCTATAAAAAATTCAGTGAATGATTTGCTAAATCCAATCGATATATGATTAGTTATTCCTGTTTAATAGTTCGTATGTATCCCCACTTTAAACACAGGTCTTGACATGTTAAAAAGAAATATTTGAATTCAGTGAAAATAATAATAATTAATAATACTTTTACCAACCTCGATCATTGTCAAGGTTTTCAACAATGTCTTCCGTAGCATCACCGAGAAGACCTACACAAAAAAGGTGCAAAGTTTAGACTAAAGGCTGCAATTCGAAATGTGATATACCGTAATCGTTCAAATAAGCGCCCGGACGCTTATTTAATTTTTATGCTTTTCAGGGGGCACGTATTTGAGAGGGGCGCTTATTCAAACGATTACGGTAGTGGACGGTGAATTGAAAACGTTTTCTGATAAGAAAAACAAAAAAGAATAAAAATTGTTAAAGAAAAAGTGTTATCCTTTCTTTTCCAAGTGTTCCCTTCCCTCCATGCAAGGTATTGAATTTTTTAATCGATTTTCTCCATGAATTCCGAAAATTCGAATAAGCGCCCCCTAGAACAAAGAAGGCGCTTATTCAAACGATTACGGTATTACTACGATACGGATTGTACGAGATCACGACAATACATGACATCTAAAATCCTGTTTCCCTTTAACTTCTTCATCCTCATAATGTGACAGTAGCTTAGAAACAAGACTAACTTCATTGAAAGATGGAAAACGGGGAACTAAAAAAAACATAAGCCATTAAAGTGACAACAAGTGAAGTCAAGAAATAAACAAAGACGCCAAATGGAATGTCAATAATTCCGGGATGAAGAACACTTAATACAAGAGTAAGCAACAGCGTGAGCAAACGTATCAAAACAGTAGCTTGAATGAAACATCCTGTATTGGTGAAAATGGGGTACAGTCTAAATTGTTGGACCACTAAAATGACCTCAAATATAAAGCCCCATTAAAAACAATGCGAAATATTCAACGAGGTAAAAGAAATGGATAAAAAGAAGTGGAGGGTTCCAAATTTACCAAAACGTTCTGCTAGTGGGGCTTAAAAGACAAAGATACAAAGAATTACACAATATCCCGATCAAAGAATTCTTTTTCTAATGCTTTACTATCAAATGCATTGCTACCACTGACAATGTGCTGAGCCCACTAGTGTAAAAGTTGTTACTTAATGATAGAAACTCTTATGAAATGGTACTAACACTGTAAAATATGTAGTGCAATAAAAAAAACCCTAAAGCCTATGAACACTAAATCGGTTTGAAAAAAAGACGAAGCACCAAAAAACACTAACTTCAACTGTCTACCTTTTGTGCCGTAAATAAATGAAAGCCTCTGTAATTGTTCGTTAAGTTAACTTTATTATGCAAATAGTAACCTACTTTGACAGCTGGCTAGTAGTAGCTAATATATACATTAAACGTACAAGAAAAAATGTACAACTGTATTAGTAAAAGTTGTATACCAATTTTGATTACAGGTGGTATAAAATAACATGAGATAACATTAAAAGTAGAGCTTATGTGCTAAAAAAACCGGTGCAAAAAACCTGTGTGTGTACAGAGAAAAATAAAAATTTAAAAAAAAAGCAAAACAATAACAACAACAAAAGAAAAAACAAACAACAACAAAAAATGAAAAAACAACAAACAAACAAAATGGAAGATGCCTCAGATTTAAATATTATAACATTTAGCACATCAACCAACCATATATATATAATATATATACAGATATACACACATATACAGCTTTACCTCTCATTCGGTAAATAATTTTCATCGGATCGCTTCTCTACAAAAAATGAAAACAGTAAATTCTTTAACTGCAACGTCAACATAAACAAACATGTCAAGATATCTACCAAATAGCAAAAATAACAACAAAGGCAACTTTTATTTTTATTTGAGTAGCTCAAAATATCGGCGCATAGCATTGTTAAATATTTGATGTTGTCACCAATAACAATAAAAATTACGTTTAATAGTTATGNTATATATAATATATATTATATATATAATATATAATATATATTATATATATAATATATATTATATATATAATATATAATATATATATATATATATATACAGATATACACACATATACAGCTTTACCTCTCATTCGGTAAATAATTTTCATCGGATCGCTTCTCTACAAAAAATGAAAACAGTAAATTCTTTAACTGCAACGTCAACATAAACAAACATGTCAAGATATCTACCAAATAGCAAAAATAACAACAAAGGCAACTTTTATTTTTATTTGAGTAGCTCAAAATATCGGCGCATAACATTGTTAAATATTTGATGTTGTCACCAATAACAATAAAAATTACGTTTAATAGTTATGATAACACTTGAGGATATTACTATACAAAATAAGTCTTTTACAAGGGTAATGAGAAGCTTATATCATTTTTCTCAATTTTGGTTAATTGGAGGACGAATAAAAAGCAAGTAATTGACAAGTTATCTTAGCCGGCTTAAATAAGGCTTACCTCGCCTTTGTGACACCAGATCTTCTTGTAAACATCAATAACTGGTAAATCCAGATTTATTATCTTGTTATTCACTAGCAACTAAAGCAGGATAAAAAGATTAAAACAATGTATTTTTCTCTATTAACGCTCTAAAAAAACCAAAGTCAAATTGGGAAGAAAAAAGGAGTGTGTATGTCTATGGCCGGATGGGGTAGCTAGTGAAAATATAGCCGGTTGTTGGAAATAACATAATGGCACATCTCTTATCATACTTGAATTATTGTGTTCAAAAATCTTCAAATTATAAATTTATATGTATGGCTTATATACATATGACTCGGTGCTTGTTTAGCCTACAACTAGTCTACTCCGCATTAAAAAGAGTAGACTTAACCTATTAAAGCAATAGCAGTAAAGTTAACACCAACAACAAATTGGAGTAGTAACACGTTCCAATAAAAAACCACAGTAGTAACACGTTTCCATAAAAAAAAACGCAGTAATAATACGTTCCCATAAAAAACCCAGTAATAATACGTTTCCATAAAAAACCAGTAATAATACGTTTCCATAAAAAACGCATTAGTAACACGTTTCCATAAAAAACACAGTAGTAACACGTTTCCATAAAAGACAGCAATAATACGTTTCCATTAAAAAACCAGTAATAATACGTTTCCATAAAAAAACGCATTAGTAACACGTTTCCATAAAAAACACAGTAGTAACACGTTTCCATAAAAGACAGCAATAATACGTATCCATTAAAAAACCAGTAATAATACGTTTCCATAAAAAAACGCATTAGTAACACGTTTCCATAAAAAACACAGTAGTAACACGTTTCCATAAAAGACA
>RDPX01000310.1:838071-849498 GCA_003991215.1 Morbakka virulenta
ATCATTAACAACATTTAATATATATATATATATATACATATATATATATATAGTTGTACGATGAGATCCGTCTAAAAGGTCACGAAAAATAGCAATGGAAGGCAAAAGTTCCAGTATCGAGGGTATCGACTGTACAATAGAGCACCTCTACACCCGGCATGTCAAACATAAGGCCCTCGGGCTGTATTGGATGATATAATTCGGCCCATAAATTTCTGAGTATGTCAAAAAAGAAGCTAGTGTCTAGATTACTTCTATCTAAAGTTGTGATTTTTCTAATAAATACAAATGCCCATTTGTTCCGCCCACACGTGGTTATTGTCTGCGCCATTACATTGTGTGAGGTTGACCTTTCTGCGGGTTCAGCACTGCGTGGGATGTGCGTTGGCCGTGTCATTGGTGGCCCTCTAGTGATTTGGAACCTGCTCGTGATCATCACTAACTTGATTGGAAAGCAATTGTATGCAGGTGTGTATTGTTTTGTTCTTCATTAGTTTTATTATACCAAGCTTTGTTGGTGAAAAATAATTTTGTATAATGTATGGTTGAATCACTTGGTTTACTTATTTGAACGCAATTATATTATACAATTATGATAGAAGCTTGAATTGTGGGTTACAGTTTTTGAAACCCTCGTTACGGTTGGACCTGGGGCAACCGTTAGTCGATTTGGTTTGGCTAGTGATCATCATTAAACTTGATTGGAAAGCAATTTCACGCAGGTGTGTATTGTTTTGTTCGTTAATAGTATCATTGTACCAAGCTCAGTTGGTGAAATTAATTTTGTATATTGTATGATTGAACCATTTAATTTAGGTACTCGAACACAAGAATATTATGTGATTATGACGTAATTTTGGATTGTGGGTTGCAGTATTTGGAACCATCCCTACGGTTGGACTGGAATTCGGGAATTCGGCTCGTGACTGGAATTCGGCTCGTGACCATCAATAAATTGGATTGGAAAGCAATTTTACGCAACTGTCTATTGTTTTAATAGTGTTATTTTATCAAGCTTAATTAGTGAGATTAATTTTTTTGTGTTTATGACTGAACCATTTGATTTACTTGAACACAATTATATTGTATCATTATGGCCCGAAGCTTGCATTATGGGTTGCAGTTTTGTCAACGGAACCATCATTACGGTTGACCGTGTAACTGGCATGATCGTGTGTGGCATGCAGTGGCGAGATCGAGACTACACCAGTTCTGTCGGGTGTATATTGAAGTGTACAGTGCTGTGTTGCATACAGCTAGTGAACCGGAGAGATCTTTGTTGTACTATTAATAATTGATGTATTATTAAGATAATTATTAATTAATCATTAAGATTATTATTATTAATTTTAATAATAATTAATAATTAATTATTAATTTTATTAATAATAAATTATTATTAATCTAATTTATTAATTATTGTTTAATTATTCTTTAATAATTTAAAGGAATACTGTTGATTAGGTTAAGTAATTTTTATTATTTTTTTAATGCTGTTGAATACAATATTTGTTTGTTGGCAGGTTGGATCAACAATAAAACGGATGCAACCAGTGACTTTTATGATTCCCGTCCACTAGCTGAATACTAAACAAGTTATCGGTCAACACACCCTTCCCAAAATGGTACTGTCAAAAAAAAAGAAAAGTGGACACGGAGTGCAGAATTTTTCAGGAAAAATAAATGGACTGAGAAGTATATATTCACAGAAGTGAATGCAAAACCAGTGTTCTTGGTATTTAATCAGCAAGTTGCAGTGTTTAAAGAGTTTAATATTCGGCGCTACTATGAGACTCATCATAAAAAAAAGTACGACCACTTGAAAGGAGAAATAAGGAAAGACGTGATAAAGAAACTGGTCGCTGGTCTGAAGAAACAGCAGTCTAATTTGATGCGCAGCTGCGATATCACTGATGGGGCTGTAAGAGCCAGCTACATTATTGCCAACGAGCTGGTGCAGGCATCCAAGCCATTTTCTGATCGGAAGTTTGTAAAAACATGGATGCTGAAGGCTGTAGAAGTCGTGTGCCCTGAAAAGCGACCTGCCTTTGTCAATATTAGTCTGATCAGGAACACTGTCGCAGATCGGGTAGCAGAACTCTTAAGTGACTTAAGCAGCCAAGTGAAAGAGAAAATCAAGTCATTTATCGTATTTTCAATTGCAATTGATGAGAGCGTCGATGTCACAGATATTGCTGTGACATCGTTTGAGCAGAGGTTTCAGGAATTCAGTGAATTTGAGAACAGATTTGGCTTTTTAGCTCCGCATTTACAGTGAAGCCTTCTGATATGCCAGCTGACATTCAACTCGAGCTTACTGAATTGCAGTGCGATTCCGCTATGAAGGATAAATTTGGGTCCGTGGGGTTGGATACGTTTTATCAATATCTCGTGCCAGGTCACCCCAAATTAACAACCATGGCTGCAAAGGTTCTATCCATGGTTGGGACTACTTATCTTTGTGGACAGGTGTTCTCCGTAATGAACAATAATAAAACAAAGCAGCGCTCAGGGTTAACAAATAAACACTTGGACGGCATTGTTAAATGTGTTGCTAATCAGGATTTGACATCTAATATCAATGCACTTGTGAAGACAAAAAGATGCCAAGTTTCAGCAGCCAGCAGCAGCAAGTAGGTTGCAGGAGTGCAGTGAGAGAGAGAAAAAAAGTGTGATGACAGAAAATTTGTTTGCACTCATGAATACAGATCATTAAAAAATAAGATTAATCTGGTTTCAAATTAGAGACAATTAATATCGTGCAAAATATTCTCAGCTTCAGTAGCCCTAGCCCAGTATTTTTATCTGATGTAGTCTAAACTTATTGCCCATGCACTGCTATAACCTTTTCTTAATTATTTCCAAGTAGTATGACGATTAAGGCGAAGATATTTTTTTCATAGCTCCTACTTGAGTTTGTTTAGTGTGGTGAGTTTGTTCAGGTGTAAAACTGCCTCCACTTAACTGTTAAAATAAAGCAGTTGTTAACAAATTCACCGCCAAACACAAAAATCTTTTTTTCCCATTGTACTTGAATAAATGTGTTGTGCTTAGAAAAGATCCCTTGTCATCTGTGCTTATTATATGTAGGGTAGGCTACAAATGTAGGCTGAATGATAGAGAATAGTACTGAAAAATAAAGCTAAATATTTCGAGTTGAGATTTTTTACAGATCCCGCCCACCTGAGAACAGAAAGTCTGGATCCGTCCCCAGAGTCAAACTGAGTTTGACATGCCTGCTCTACACCTTCCCTTCCATTTTCATCCAGCATAATCCAATTTTTCCTTTTATATTATCCAGTTTCCTCCCAGTTTCTTACTTCCGTTCTAGTTGCGGCTTTTATTCAGGAAGGTCTTATTCAGAAATTCAAATTAAAAGCCATTCAACCTTACTACAGGAGAATGCTGAACAAAACTTTTAAAGAACTGATCTTTCTGAGCTGCTCCATATTTGCCTTTATTTTTCGAGAAAACATATAATTACAACGTTATAAGTATAGCTAATTATTAAATGTCAAATATATTAAATGTTGAAAGCGGGGTTAACTCTATCCTGCAAACTGGTCCTTCGTGAGCGGAGACATTTCCGCTCTCAATGTTACCTCTGAAACTACTTACTTTAAAAAAACTAAAAGCTGCATCTACACTTTCTGCTAACTCAAACTATTTTCAGAACATACCATTGTCACATAATCACATGATACACAATGGAAAAAAAACAATACTGAACATCTCGAATGACACCTGAGGAAGTAACAATTTTACTCTATTATTATTTTGCGCCCATTGGATTGATAAAAACGAGGTTTGGCTGTACTGTTAATTGATACAGAGACAAGAATTACCGTACTTTACTGTGTATCTTTCAAAAATACGGGTTTTGGTTACTTCTATTCCAAATATTTAAAAAATCTTTATTTTGTCAGGCATATTACTTGAATTGTTGACAGCTCCCTTTCCCGCGTCATATTCAGTAATTGAAGGCTTGGAAATAATCCAAATGGGTTTTATGACTGCCAAATAGTATATCATGTTTACAACCGATGGACTAAAAAGGCTGCCTTTAAAACAAATGCCGAGATACAGCCACTCAAAAATGATCTGTAATGGCTATACATTCTTTGTTATCGAGGGAAAGAGTTTGTTTAGCTTCCGTTGTAAACAAGCAGAGCAAATTTTGCCGAAATACATCGAGAACGTGAGAGAAAAAAATCATACTTTAAATTTAATACACATTCTCCAATTTTATGTAATTAACTCCGAGCCCATGGTCCAGATCAAATTATTCACTAACCTACATTTAAAGATATTCAGTTAGCTGAGAATCAAGTGAATTCCACCTAACATTTACAGTTTGGGCAAATAATTTCAAATGAAGTTCCCCGAAGGTCCTACTCAAGCAGATGAAAACGATGGCCAGTGCTGTTCTGTTTGAAAAACCTACGCGTGTGCAGTTGTGCTATGATATTATTTCATGTGAATTTTTCAAGATTTAGCAAAAATTTGGAATTAAATTCATTGGTCGTGAAAGCTCTTTGATTTGCCTAAAAACTTTACTAACAACTTGTGTTTCCTTTCCAACATCCTGCTCCGTTATCTCAGAAAATGGATTAGAATAGGGTTCTTTGAAAATGAGTCGTTAAGCCTAAGAACCCAAATTTGTGGCTTTTATTTACCGGTATCACTTATCTAATCAGTTACTCTATGCCTTTTTGTAACTTAATATAAGCAATAGAATACGTACGCTGTTTATTAGGTTAATGAATAAAAATTAAACATGTCAATCAAGAAAATGATTTGGACTAAATGAATAACATCACTGATGGTACTACATAACTCTAAATTTTATGCTGGTGAAAATTTAAGCAAGTTCAAACTCAACCATACAATGTATAAAGGAAATTACCAGTGCAAATTTTGTTTTTAATGTCCCTCATTAATGGTCCCAGTCCAGTTTCTTTACAATTGTAGGGATTTCCTTGCATTCTTCCTTGAAGGTAATCTTCCTGTTGCGAGTCTTTTTCGATAACTATTAAGAATTCTTTATCCTCTTTCTCTTCCTACGAATTTACAAGAGTAGTTTGGTAAGGTAAATGTGATGGGAATTACAGCCAACGCTCAATATTCATATTACAATATCATCTTCTTGAAGCAAAGAGTAAGACTGTCCCTATGGAGCTCAAACTACTTTTTCAGTAAAAAGTAGCTGTATTGTTTTGCAGAAATTTTTGCACCTATTAAATACAAATAAAAGAACTTACAAGAAGAGGCAGAAAAGTAGAAAATTAACGAATTGTTATTCTTAACGGATTGTGCTGTGTTACTTTGTTGGTTTCTTAGGGGTGGGATAGGGGTGATTTGTATTTTGTTGTTGTTGTTGTTTTGCTGTTTGCTATGTTGTGTTGATTTTTATTTTGTTTTGGGTCTTTTGTGTTTTGTTTGGGTGAAAGTAAGGCTATCGATAAGAATCAAGAGTCAAGGATTTCTTCTGTGATGACTTGTGGCCTTAAAGCTGTAATTAACGTTTTGACTTATGAAACGGGTAAAATACGGAGGGGAGCCTATTTCAAAGAAAATATAATTACTAATTCTTAATTAATATAAATATTAATTAATATTATTAATAATTACTATTATTACTAATATTATTATTAATTCCAGTTGGGCTATCAGGATTCGTTGGATTCAACAGGACTCTTTTCCGAGTATTTATGGCATAGCATATTCAATTGCTCATCATATCATGACTGAGAACTGACACAAGCTATCATTTTGTTTCAAAGTGGTACGTCCTGCTGAGAAATACGCCTTTTACAAATATCAGGATAACAGTAAAAGGAATATTCATCCAAAGGATATTATTTCTTATCTACTTGGATCTATCAAAACACTCCTATTAAAATGTCAACCTTACCTTGTGTATAATACTACAAATTCTTTCAAATAAGAAGACAGGAGTCCTAATATCCTTTAAAGAGCACCTGAAGAAGTAACAAAGCAGGTAGAATAATACAAAGTGAAATAAATTCCCACTATTCAATACATTTAGTCCAACAGTAATTAAAATAATTCACAGCTTTAATATTCTGGCATTACTTTATAGCATATCATAAACATATTTACAATTTGCCACGTCAAACTGCATGGTCATGTCACCTCTAAAAACGATAGGGCTAAAGCAAAAGCAGCTATGTAGTGGTAGCTTCCAATTATATTGCATGTGTTTATTACAGATTGCATTTTTCTCTGGCGAATACCCACTTGTGATAAAGAACAACAAAGCTCAGGTCCAGGTCTCGATGATACACCAATCGAATTGTGCAAAGCAACGAGCCAAGTTAGAGTCAATCTCATTTGGAAATGTTGTACTATGATCTCGACAATGAAGGCGCGCCTCTGCCACTGGTGTCTTGCTAGTCTGTTTTTTAACCTTTTAACAAAAAAGGTGACCTTTGCGTTTGTAGTAACCACCGCACAAAAAGTCTCATTGTACACCTTAGGAAAGTAATATTAAGAGTTATTATAAGCAAAAAGAAATTGTAATTTGCCGAAAAAATCTCTAATCAAGCTGGCTACAACAAGCCACGCCTGAGCATATTGACGATATTCGACTGGAAAATAAATAGAATAGAAAAATGTAATGAATTCTCAGTCCTGGTTTATGTAGCTTCCAACGATTATCAGAAACCCTTCGACTGTGTCAGTCACAACCAATCAAGGTCAATAGAAGACGAGATGGTTTTCCATTGCACTTAATGTCTTTAACAATCCATGTATATAGATGACGAATCAGCAGTAAAAAACACAAAAGGACTTGCAAACTGGTTTAAAAATAGGACGTGGAGTGCATCAAGGTTGTATTATGAGGCCAATGTTGCATAAGTTGTTTGGCGAAAGGATCATCAGAAATGTGCTACATGGAAATGATTTCACTATCACACCTGGTGGATTGAGGGACATAACCTTCGCTTTGCAAACGATACTACCTCAATAGCACCAAGCCCAGAAGCGCTTTTACATATGTTAAGAATTTCTAAAGAGGAAGGTATGAAGTATTGACTTCAAAGCTACCGTAATGTAATATAATATATGTAATATAATATAATACCGTAATTAAAAAGGGTAGATATGACAGTGATTTTGTGTTTGATGACAAAAAATATCGACGAGGTAGACGGTTTTTGGGATCAGTAACTTCACCCAAAGGAGGTAGTTCACAAGAAATACTAGGTCTGTCCAAAGTTTGAATATCTTCTGGAAAAATATCAACATCGGTATGGGGCTAAAAGTCAGCCTACTTCATAAAACACCAATTTCAATAGCTACGATTGGGAACCTTGGGCAATAAAGAATACTGATAAGAAAAAGGTAAAAGCATTCGAATTGTGGTCATATAGAAGGCTCTTAAGAACTTCCTGGGCGGAAAGGAAGACTAGTGAATGGATTACAAACAACAATGAAGTAAAAATGAAAGCTACTATCACGTATTGTCTGTCAAAACCAACTTACTTTCGTAATGCAATGAAACAAAGTGGTTTAAAAAAGGAAGTGTTTCAAGGTATGATGGGAGATAACAGAAAGAGAGGTAGGCCAAACTTAAGATGGAATTTAGACTTCCAACACTAAACAGGTACATGCTTCAGAAACATTTTGCTCTTGATAGCGGCAAATGAGACAGAATTGTGAACAGAGAAGCCAATCATGTGACCATCTGACTCCTAATCATTACAAAAAGAAAACACTCGGGTAACATTAAATAAATGTTTACAAACACACACACACACACACACATATATATATATATGTCCCCCTTGTAAACAATTACACNTATTGACTTCAAAGCTACCGTAATGTAATATAATATATGTAATATAATATAATACCGTAATTAAAAAGGGTAGATATGACAGTGATTTTGTGTTTGATGACAAAAAATATCGACGAGGTAGACGGTTTTTGGGATCAGTAACTTCACCCAAAGGAGGTAGTTCACAAGAAATACTAGGTAGTCTAGCCATGGCACGATCATCTGTCCAAAGTTTGAATATCTTCTGGAAAAATATCAACATCGGTATGGGGCTAAAAGTCAGCCTACTTCATAAAACACCAATTTCAATAGCTACGATTGGGAACCTTGGGCAATAAAGAATACTGATAAGAAAAAGGTAAAAGCATTCGAATTGTGGTCATATAGAAGGCTCTTAAGAACTTCCTGGGCGGAAAGGAAGACTAGTGAATGGATTACAAACAACAATGAAGTAAAAATGAAAGCTACTATCACGTACTGTCTGTCAAAACCAACTTACTTTCGTAATGCAATGAAACAAAGTGGTTTAAAAAAGGAAGTGTTTCAAGGTATGATGGGAGATAACAGAAAGAGAGGTAGGCCAAACTTAAGATGGAATTTAGACTTCCAACACTAAACAGGTACATGCTTCAGAAACATTTTGCTCTTGATAGCGGCAAATGAGACAGAATTGTGAACAGAGAAGCCAATCATGTGACCATCTGACTCCTAATCATTACAAAAAGAAAACACTCGGGTAACATTAAATAAATGTTTACAAACACACACACACACACACACATATATATATATATGTCCCCCTTGTAAACAATTACACAGGCATTGCGAGAATTTGTAGATTTACTCAAAATACATGCCCCCTAAAATGTCAAAATATGTCATTGGCGTTAAACCTAAAAATTAAGTGTATTATTAGATTATGTTATTTTTCCACAAATCACTGCAAGTCATTATACCGTTATTAGCAGAAAAAACGCATCTCTATTTCAGGAAAATTAACCATAATATATTGCTTCTATTAGATTATTAGTTCTAACAGATAAACTCAGCATGCGTTGAACAGAGAATTTGTTAAAAATACAGAATAAATGGTGAACATGACCTAAATCCACCTTTATTTAAAAACGTACAGGACAACACAATGGAAAAAAGTGTGTAGGAGGTGGGGTGGGTGTTCGGGGAAACCCTCACTTGTTACCAGTGTACTGATAGTTCCAATTATGAAACAACTAATAAATCTATCACATGCCAGCAGCACTTGTTTAAAAAATTAATGTTTCTAAGTTCTGTGGAAATGATTACATAAATGTAAGGTATGTTTCTTCAGGAAGACAGTTACAAAACAAAATAAAAACACGAGCTATTGTAACACCTAATTGTTGTACTATTCATAGGTTTTTACTATCCAGCCAGACTCAAATGGCCAGCTTCAGGAAATAATATATATAACAAACTGATACTAGTTCGGTGCAAGTAAAAAACATATCAGTTGTGTTATGTGGCTAGACAGGATTCGGAATGAATATATAAGGGGTACAGCTCATGTTAGGAGGTTGAGAGACAAGCAAAGAGAAGCAAGGCTCAGGTGGTTTAAACATGTGGCTACGAGAGAGGACGAAAATGTTGGTAGGAGAATTTTGGACATGCATGTACTAGAAAGAAGACGTATTATGACAGAATAAAGTGTTAACATTTTGTGGATGGGTGTGTACATGAAATATAGAATGTAAGTTTGCTTTTGGCTCGATTAACGAGTGTTAATAAAGAGCTACCATGTTAATGTTAGCAAATGGATAAAGAAAATGAACGCAAAATTTACTGGAGTAAGGCACTGGAAGTAATGACACCCAATGACATCAAATGATCAAATGACAATATACCCTTTCTTTAGTGATAGCATAACCCTTATTTGTATAACATGACAGATAGAGCAAGACGGGTGGGGTGGGGTGAGGTAGTAATTTGGGTAGTAATTTGTTGGTCTACAAAGGAGGTCACAAAAGGACGCTTTAAAAACCCTATAAGAGTCACTTATATAACAGACATTTCAGATGGCTTTTCCCTTTCTCAAAAACGTCCAATTTTCATAGCTTTTTCCTTCGTTCTCTACACGAACCAACAAATTTAATGACAAAAAACTGTACTTACTGTTTTAAAACATTGACACACACAGTAATAAATTCTTCTTCCTCTTCTTCTCGTCCTGTAATAAAAACTTAGATTATTAATCTTGAATTTTGCAAGCTAACACATAAACATACTTAACAAAGGAAGCACAGATTAGTCAGGTAGTTGTTAGTAATAAATTTTATGCAATTAGTCGCAAGATACGTGGCCGATCCTTTAAACATTGGCTTGCAATACAATAGCATGTGAAATAGAGTATATGCAGAATTAGCAAAAACAAAATCAACATAAACAAAATTAACATAAACAAAATTAACATAAACAAACTTAACATACACAAAATTAACATAAACAAAATTAACATAAACAAAGTTAACATAAACAAAATTAACATAAACAAAATCAACATAAACAAAATTAACATAAACAAAATTAACATAAACAAAAATTTCTCGATTAAAATTTGTGTTGGGCTTTTCTCTCAAGTTCAATGTTAAGGCACATAAAATTGCATTTTCAAAGAACTGCCCAAAGATAAAATTGTTAACGTGCTCTGTTCTATCTCATACCACTTGGGTACAGGTCGACTTTAGCCTTTGCTATCATCATTTTGATGTTGGCAAAAACAATTACAAATGCTCATGCTACTATGCTAACGCTTTCAATGCAAAAACTGCTATTAACAAGAGTCAAGAAAAGAGCAAATTTTTTATCTTTTCTATTGTAATGAATTGAGCCTCTTTCAGCAACCTAACATTAATGTTCATGGTTTGAATATGAATGACTAGAAGAAAATCTTATTTCTTTCTCACATCCCTTCCTGCAGTTCATCCAATACAAATATTACAATCACTGTGCTGCTTTTATGCGTGAAGCCCTGCTAAACACTCTCCGATGCTTTAGTCTGAATCTACAAAACGTGTATACGTACGCATGTAACAACAACGACTTACTGGACATCACATCATCCTGTATTCTAAGTTATATAAGTTACGACATGCCCTTAGCAATTAACAGGTACCACATTGACAAGGTCAAATCAGTCTCAAATGCGTGTCTAATAGGCTATAAATCATAGGAACTCGTTTTCCAATTGTTTACGAATTACGTTTTTCCAATCCTGTCAGTTTCCTTCTACTAAATACGTTTAAACAATTGGCTAATACATGTAACTAATTACAAAATTATGACTCGGTGGAGTTCTATTCGAATATCTCTTAAAATCTCTAACGAAAGTGCCAAAATTCTATCACTGGCTTCTTTTAAACAAAGTATCAAACTCAGTTGCCACCAAAAAGACATTAGGATAAATGTAAAATAACAGGCTATAAAAAATGCTCTCCAAAATGTTACTAAGGACGTACAAAACAAGGCTAAAACAAGCTCACCAGATTTCCTTATAGCAAACAGGGATGACAGTAATCTAACGTTACTGCTTCTTATTTGACTTTCGGCTGCTCCCTACAGCGGATCAGTCTTCTCCATTTTCCACG
>RDPX01000310.1:866709-878673 GCA_003991215.1 Morbakka virulenta
AGTGGGGTGGAGAGAGAAAGTGGGGGAGAGAGAGAAAGTGGGGGAGAGAGAGAAAGTGGGGGAGAGGAAGAGAGTGAGGGAGAGGGAGTGAGTCGGGGGAGAGGGAGTGAGTCGGGGGAGAGGGAGTGAGTCGGGGGAGAGGGAGTGAGTCGATGGAGAGGGAGAGAGAGAGACAGCCAAACATCCACACGCACCCTCATCCCCAAGACAGAATGTCTTCAATGTAATCATGCCAAGTTAACAAAATCGATTAATTTAGAGTTGGGGTATCATTGCGTGGGTTCTTGTACAATCACAAAAACAAGGTGTTCTAATTTAACGTGCGTCCACGAAAAACGCATAGAAGTACCAGGCTTTAAATTTGTATAGTGATTATTTTACATGCGTAATTATTAAGAAGATTTGGATTTTCAAAATATCATTGCGTATCCGTATTCCGTGCCCAAAAATAATATTGGAATTGTATTTATTATTTAATTGCCTTAAGCTATCGTTGCATGCAAAGCAGTAATAGACCAAAATTCTGATCTTACAAGATTCACATACTTTTTGACGCCCCTTTATTGCAGAAAATATACAAAATCAATACAATCAACCAGATGGAATGCAATGATCCCTCATTTTTATTACTAATATTACTATTATTTAGCATGTCCAACTGTTACGTAAAACTGCAACATGACGAGTCACCACATTCGTTTTCTTGCATATACAACAATACAGTAAGTAACAATTTAGAAGAATGTAAGTAATTTTGTGGACTTGATAGTAACTGAAAACTGGCGTAAGGTAGAATCTAGTATGTTCTCTTGATTACCCATAATCCTATTTCTTTTGCGTGTTGCACAAGACTATTGGTTACTGAGGTCATTCATATAATGGCCTCCTGTGGGTGTATTTCCGTCATAACAGGAAAACGGTAACAAAATTCAAGTTCGATCTGCTATTCTCTTTAAACATCCTGGTTTTAATTTTAGATTACGTTAAAATATAGCAGCATTGTTAACTTTTGATTCTATGAAAGATTGTTCTAATTCAGTTTAATTTCTTATCAAAATATCATATTAATGAAAAACGTTTACCTCGTTAGTATCTGTATCACTTGAAGGCGCTTGCCCTGGCTCTGTGAAAGCAAAATATGAAAACTAAACAGTTGATTGACTCCATATCCAGAAAGTAGCTGGCAATGACCGTTTACTTTGACACTTCAAAAAACTGAATGTTTCACTGACTGGAATATCAACGGTCAAAGTAATACTGCTTTCTGTGTTGCTCCGTTTATCTTCACAGAATTAACTCTACATCCTTTGCCACTAAAAGGCAGCAATCAGAACAGCAAGATTTAAACTAAACATACAATTTTGATAGCAGCAAAACATACTTTTTCCCGCCATCATTTGCGCGAAGCTAATAATTTTAACTTCTATCTGCTTGAGGGGTAAAATAACATCCCATCTGAGAAGGAAGAAATAGCATTTAAAAGGAAACTTGTTCATAAAGTAGATACGCCGAATATCTAAAATGTGACTCAAACACAAAATTTTCTATGTCTCCACAATTAAAATACAATGCATTAAGTGTTGCTTGGAGGCGCTGTGTTGAAAGCGTTATTTCCCCGGGCAATTAGCCCGTCTGTTCCCTGAAACAATATTTGGTGGATGTCATTCAATTCAATTTACTTCAACCTTTCAACCCACCACAGCTTCAAAGTTATATTAAAGTAGGACTTGTATGATCTTCCAGCTTCAAGATTTCTCCTTTACCTAAATCATGGAAGGTACCTTCGCAATGATTTCTGTTTCAACACCGTATTAAACTTTTGTTATTTAAGTATTACTCTCCACCGAACAAAGTATCTTTGGAAAAATTATTTTGTGCAACAATGGAAAAACTTTCCACCAAATGATATTTAACACTTTCGAAATTTCCAATATTGCTAAGATTTGTCACCAAATGAAAATTAACAACTGAGAGGTCAATTACAAAAAAATGTCTCCTGAGGTATGACGTAGAATAACCTGACAAATAAGTCGTTTTGTCAACTGGGTGTAGTAATTCCCATGCCTTTTCTACCTCGACGGAGGTTCACTTGCTAAAATGCAAATTAACGTACACTTTGCTACAATCAATCGCTACAAAACCAATTAAAGTTAAATTCATGAAAACTGGGTATACGGCTGCCTTAACAGGTAAAGTGAGTATAATACATTAAATAAACCGAATCAGACAACTAGATAAAACAGATAGCTGAAATAAAAGTAAGCAATATAAAAGAGCAACATTTTCAATGGCAGTGACACAATATTTTTTCTGAAATAAAAACTGCATAATTGTACCTGGCAAATGTTCTCAACAACTCCGCATACAGTCTGCCTCAACTCGTCTGAAAATGGAGTGAATAGTAATGATGATAACCAAGTATCAATCTCCAAACACGTGCCTTTATCTCGCTTCTTGTCCTCCAACTTCTGCAGCCATAAATGCCCGTATTTCTCTGCTAAATATTCGTCAGATTGAACGGGAGCACAAGCTTTAGCTTTATCCCAGATCTCAAAGGTGTGGTGAGGATTCTCTGAGATCCATTTCATTGTCTCAAGCCGACCTTTTGATTCTGAAGACGCGGGAACTGGTACCTAATAAAACGGCAGGAGTATTTTACAGTGCTTTTATTATCGCACAAAGTATGAACAACGTCAACGCTTTTAGGTCACCAATAAGCAAACGACTTGGATTCAACTTGCCTACCTATTACAATGCATATTTGACAGTAATGTCACATAGCAAAAAGATAATGATGACAATTCCTCTTTAAAATAGCATGCAGCAAACATGCTCAAAGACCGGGGAAAAATGCTAAAATCTTAAAATAGACAATTGTTAAGACATAAATACAAGAGGAAAAACAAATAATAAATGATACTTTGCGTCCTGAAGTGCTGAAACAAAAAACATTTAAAATACACCTACCTACCCCTCGTTTATCTAGCTAGCCAGTTACCTATTTCATTAAGTATTTACCGTTTTCTTACGTATTTACTGATTATGTTTGAAAACGTGGCCAGTTACATCATTAGATCATTAGTTCATTATAATTCATTTTAGAATGCTTTGTAGATTTTACCTCTTTGCTGTGATATTGTACCCAAACAAGTATTAAACATACCAGTTAACATGACCACTCACGACAGTTCCCTACTAAGTGCAGCTGAATCCATTTGTGAAAACGTGGTAGTGAATACCACTAGAATAATCCCATAAAATCCGTTACTAATGTGTTGTATTATTGAATCTGTGGCTGATTTTCTTTTTGTCCTAAATTAATAAATGCTTTTAAGCAGCCAATTAAATAAGACGAATTTATTATCCACCCAAGTGTACTTAAGTACGAAGAGGGTTTCAGCTCAGTGAGGCTATCCTGTAAAAGCCTTCGTAAATGCCCTTCCCATTTTTTAGTTCTCTCTATACAATGTAAAATTCAACACTCTAAAGCTTTATTCCATCAGGAATACCCATTCAGGTGGCAACATGTTTTCTGGGATGCAAAAAACACCACCGGAGAATCTCGTTACTCTATCTACTACAAAATCTTCAAATAAAAAAGCCACAATAATCTTTACTCTTCAATTTCAATTGTAATTCTTTTTCGGAAGTTTATGAGACTAGCTGACTTACCGGGGTATTCTCAACTCCAGCAAACCTTACAACATCCAGAATCATTTTGATACAGGGAAGGGATATCACAGAAAACATCCTTGGCGATGGAAAACGAACAACCTTCAGGAAGAGCTTGAACACTAAAATGAGATATTTCAAATGATTATACCAATGTAAGAATTTTGCGTTATAAAAACTATTGAAATACAGTACCCCTGTACTGTCACGCACCTTCTTGTTTCTCAAAACTTTACAAAAGCATTCTCTAATACACTCAAACAAGTACTTTACTCTCACTTAAACTACGTGAAGTAAAAAGAGAATTTCTAGCTAAGACCATACAGAAAGCACAAAAAAGTAACTTTTATTCGAAAAACTCCTTTATAATAATAAATGACAACTTGAATGATTCATAAAAAAATGACATGTCAATCAAGGCGAAATTTAACCACTTCATATCAACTGAATGACAAGACGAGGAAGCTTGGGCGCCTGTTTCTGGTTTTTTTCAACCGGTATTCCTGTTATCTCTAAAACAGCTCAGTATTCATACCTGGTCTCTTTTGACCCCTACTTCAGAAAAATGTTTTAAAAAATACGATTTAGCAAAAGTACCTTTGCAGTGAGAACATAGTTTTTCTTTCTGATATAATACGGTAATGAATATTGATTGGATACAAAAATACATTAGCTGAAAACATACCACAACGAAGTCTATCCTCCCAGCATGAGTCATACATCCCTAAAGATTTTTGCAAAATGCTTAACTTGTTCTGTAACTTCAAATTCTACACAGTAAATAAAAGGAACATTATGAAATATCACTGATACATAGAAAAAGACAACTATACAAATTTCCGTAAAAAAACCTCTAACACTAGGCTTATATTGTTAAAACTACTTAAATCTAAATAAAGTCTCTGTAAAGTTAGAGTTTTTCTTACTCGTATATCTGATTATATGATACCTCCTACGTTTTAATGTGGTAGAGCACTGTTGCTGATCACATTTCATATTCATTTGTTAATATGTCTAAATATAACTTATTTTGTCACCCATTATGTCTAACCAAATTAAATTCATCGTGAAACGTAGGTAAGAAAGAAGACTCCTGACGACATTTTACTCCAACGCACAGGAATTCCTTCCAGGATCATCAAGGAAAGTTTACTTTCTTCATCTCAGCTGCAAGACGAGTCAATCTGCCAGCCACCACTGTACATTCACACTACGCAAACGTAAAGTATACAAACCTCTAAACTACATTTAATCAAATTCCGTTGATCCCCTTATTCGTATCCAAAAATCCATTAAGTGCATACATCCGATTTTTCACTTTTGATGCCATTCATTAACTTAGAAGTTCTTTGATAGTAGTCAATAACCAAATCTAGAATACCACGTAATACCTTTACATTATCAATACTTAAATTTCAAAAACCAATGGCGATTTTCTTTTACCAGATTGATCCAATTGTACGATGTTATCCGCGAATAACTCAAAAAATTAACTTGGTCGCTGAAAAGTCACTAAGAAAAGTAATATTTATCATCAATCATTAAATACAGGGAGAAAACACTCATGCCAACATTGCTTCATTGACACCCATACGATTAGCAACGAATTTAAAGGTAAGTTGAATAAATTAGATGTCAATCAACCTTAGCTATGCATCCCAGAATTACTAAAATAATCTTCGAAAAAGCGTTACTGCTCGGAATTAAGGGTAACGCATTACACTACAATACATGTAACAGCTTGTGTTTCGAAATTCGACACATATTTGTGGTAGCGTTATGCGACAATTTTGGTATGCAAGAATTTGCCGTTTAATCAGTGTTGTTCTTCTTACTTTGTTAGAAGCCATTTATGAGAGAGTCAAGGTCTTCAAACAAAAAGTAGATAAAAAATTCATTTGTTAATTATTTAAGGGTGGCTTCGTTATGTTGTACGGTAGTGTCAATTTCCTAGTATCCTACTTTTCCCAAGATGATAATGTATCAGTCATGACGACTGACAGACCGTGGAGAAAATTCTGTAACAAAGCCTTGGCCAAGCCCTAAATGCATTAGGTTTTTTATCTACTTTTAAATAAAATATATAAGCAATTGCATTTAATCTCTATCTATATCTACAAACATTTTTACACCCTTCCACTACCAGCCTTTCTTGTTTAACATCTGACACTAATTTTGAGAAGCCTCTACGAAAATAGGTTCCTTCTCGTCGATCTCTGGTTAAAAAAATGATCTGACTTTAAAAGCTCTTCATTGTTTCACCCCAATATGTCATTTGTTTTGAATACCTTCGTACATTTCTTGCCATGCCTTCGAGTGACGAACCATTCCATAGTGTATTCTGTCTAATTTGCAATAAACACAAATAATTGGCGTTCTTGCTTAACCTAGTAATAAGATTTTATTTTCGTTTATATGTTTCATCTTTTTAAAGAAAAGTAAAGAAGGAATTTATCCATGTAGTTGTTATTACTCAAATGCCGTTTGAAAGTTCTAACACTTTCAAATAGCATACGTTAAAAATTTTTTTTAAATGTTTAAAAAAAAACCTACAAAAAGGTGATTCGAAATAACGCATGCTATCGTAACTCCAGCTGCTTTTTTATGGCCTTATTATTAATGTATTTTTACTGCTATTAACTGAATGATAGCATACATCAGTCACTTGTAAATACAAAAGATTCTTCTAATGCCACATTCAAAATATAACTTCCGTTTGCTATTGATTTTCTTATCAAAATTATATAAACGATTATGAGTTAACTGGAACTTGGTAAAGGCGAAACGTACCATTCTGTAGTCATCTAACTGATCCTCAAGTCTTTCATCTATGCTTTCCTCAAGCAATTTAGTGAACTGACAAGTCGCTTCTTTATTATCTTTCATGAGTATTAGCATTAGTTTATAGCTAAGATCACGGACATTTTCTTTAATCTGGGAACTGCACTGGAGAATTACCGGCATGGCTCCCTGCAAAAATCAGACAATAGTGTAATAAATGTAATAAATAGGAAACAACCGTGGCAATAATCATAATTATATCAAAACACTTAAGAGGATATAGCTCAGAATATTAACTTTAAATCATCTTAAACTTTACAGTAGACTGTGATGGGAATAACTAGAAAGTCGAATCTGTGTGTGTGTGTGTGTGTGTGTGTGTGTGTACAATCTGAACAACGGAGGCCTCAAAGTAATGAACACCTCTCTGGTCCTCTACAAAACTCCAAATTTCTTATAGCAGAACCTCTAAACAAGAAATAAACAAAAAATATTAGATGAGATTTTTTTGCCCAAAATAACAATTTTTCATATCTTGACAAATCTTAGTAATAACTTAAAACATTCATCTCTTACTCTCATATTGTTGTCATCAACACGATTCATTGGGCTGTGCTTTTCCTGTAAAAAAGAACTGTTTAGAACTCGCAACGTACTTCTAAAACGTGTTATTTTAAATTTACGCTGTACACTACGGTGTTATATTTAAAGGACGGGCACCCCTTATAAATGAGTAGAAGCATTAGCTCTTGAAGTCTCCGTCATGCCGAGGTTCGAATGTAATCGACAAGAATAAAATTTTTTGTCCTGTCATGTCACTCTAATTTATTCGTACGAAGCCTAACCTGTAATACCCATAGATAGTAATGCCTTTTTTTGTAATGATGGTGTAACAAAAAATCTGCTATCTAAACTAACGACGTCGTAAAAACCAAANTCCTCAAGTCTTTCATCTATGCTTTCCTCAAGCAATTTAGTGAACTGACAAGTCGCTTCTTTATTATCTTTCATGAGTATTAGCATTAGTTTATAGCTAAGATCACGGACATTTTCTTTAATCTGGGAACTGCACTGGAGAATTACCGGCATGGCTCCCTGCAAAAATCAGACAATAGTGTAATAAATGTAATAAATAGGAAACAACCGTGGCAATAATCATAATTATATCAAAACACTTAAGAGGATATAGCTCAGAATATTAACTTTAAATCATCTTAAACTTTACAGTAGACTGTGATGGGAATAACTAGAAAGTCGAATCTGTGTGTGTGTGTGTGTGTGTGTGTGTGTGTACAATCTGAACAACGGAGGCCTCAAAGTAATGAACACCTCTCTGGTCCTCTACAAAACTCCAAATTTCTTATAGCAGAACCTCTAAACAAGAAATAAACAAAAAATATTAGATGAGATTTTTTTGCCCAAAATAACAATTTTTCATATCTTGACAAATCTTAGTAATAACTTAAAACATTCATCTCTTACTCTCATATTGTTGTCATCAACACGATTCATTGGGCTGTGCTTTTCCTGTAAAAAAGAACTGTTTAGAACTCGCAACGTACTTCTAAAACGTGTTATTTTAAATTTACGCTGTACACTACGGTGTTATATTTAAAGGACGGGCACCCCTTATAAATGAGTAGAAGCATTAGCTCTTGAAGTCTCCGTCATGCCGAGGTTCGAATGTAATCGACAAGAATAAAATTTTTTGTCCTGTCATGTCACTCTAATTTATTCGTACGAAGCCTAACCTGTAATACCCATAGATAGTAATGCCTTTTTTTGTAATGATGGTGTAACAAAAAATCTGCTATCTAAACTAACGACGTCGTAAAAACCAAAATCATCCCCATTTGATTTTCCTTTTCCTACATTCAGAGCAACATAGAATTACAAAATAAAAATGGTGATTAAAATGGGTTTAGCGAATTTTAGATTATTTTTTCCTGTCACGTGAACATATCATTTATTCTTCTATTCTGTTTTAAAGTCTTAAAACTTTTACAATGGTGGTACAATGCTAACAACGTTCGCGATAAACTTGTACCATTGATTTAAAAATCCCACTACTCCTCGTCAAGTCCATTTTCTTCATTTTAATAAAAATTACCCTGAAAAAAACACACTTTGCTCCGCTTTTGTGCAAAACTGTACATAATTTAAGAAAATAAGGGTTTTATTGAAATTTTTAAAGCAGTTTTTTTACCTGTTGAAGCATAACTTGGCGTGTGGATGGAATCAAAGCTAGTGCTTTGAGTACCGTCAATGAATGTTCAATTGTAGAGAGATTACATCCATAACAAAAGCCTCCTGGTAAATTCTTGTTGTGTAGCGCCACATCTAGACTTTGTCCAGCCCCTGCAATAAACTGTTTCTGGGATATTGGAAACCTTGCAATATAAGGATTGCTTGGAATTTCTGCCGTCCTGTTGTTCTCAACATTTTCATCATACGAGGCCAATTCCAATCGCAAGGCAGTTATTCTTTGCAGCAATTTGCTAAATTCATCAAAAGCAGCTTTACAGTCGGTTCCATACCTTGAAGCAATACTTTGAATGTTCTTTTTTACGTTGTTACCAGTTGACGGTGTCACTGAATTTCCCCCTTGCGCAGCTTTGCTGTAATTATTTGACTAGGAGTAAAATAAAATAATTACAATTGAATCTTTTATGAAGTAACATAAGCAAAAACACCAGGATATAAAGAGGTTTGAATGTTTTATCAGACATATTCAGGGTCGAGATAAGGGATTATTCAGAGGGTGGGGGTTAGAACAAAAAATCAGAAAAATATCAGAAAATAGGAAGGGAAATTGTAAGGGAAATAAAAAGGTGGAGGTACAAAACTTTGCAGTAGAATGGTAAGATACGAAGGATACGCATTCAACACAAGTACATAAATGCAGCTGTAATTATATGCTGTTGATATTATGAGGGCTGCTGCTGTCATTACATTGTACAGTTGAACCTCGATTATATCAACAAAAGAAGCAGGAAGCAATTTGTTCGGGTAACTGATTATCCGTAAACAAATAAGACCTTACTCTATATAAATGAACATGTATTTACGTTAGAACAGACGTTTACGTTTACGTTTACGTTTACCCGGTCTGGAAGATCTTGTTCGGATAATCCGAAATTCAGATAATCGGTGTTAGGATAATCGAGGTTTAACTGTAATTTCAAGCCTTGTGCTTTATTAGTAAAATTGCATAGTTTAACTTTCAATAGAGTTATGACTACAGTGGTGAAAATGAGAAAACTGATGGTGATGTTGATTATGACGCTGGTTAGATGACTGGCTATTACACTTAAGCTTATTGTCGTAAAGAATAATTTTAATGATTACTGCGACGGTAATAATAACTATACGCCAATATGTCTACGAATTATTGTTCACCATGGGATGGTAAAACTTACAGTGGTTTCTGGATAACGTGATGACAAACATAAGCATAAGCATAGATTAGTCAAGGCTCTGCTGATTCACTCTCCGTTAAATCTGGTAAGAAAATTACCTCTTTATCGATAAACTTAACTAGTGAAAAGTTCTGGTTAAATGCAAGGCAATGGATACGGACGTGTAGTCATGACACGTCGAAAAAAGTCAAGAATTCTAAATTCTGGTTTTACTACTAATTGGTAACACAAAGAACAGTGAAAAAGGTGGTTTAACTACAAAATTTTGTAACTTGTCACGTGTTGTGTAGACTTGGTAATGATAAAAGCCTGCAGATATTGTAGCAGATGCATGTTTTCGTTTTTCAGGCTCATTCAAATTGAAAAACAATATAAAACATGATTGCCAACCACCTAATTCACTATTATAAACTGGGTGTTGAATTTGCGGAGGATTCATAATATCGAATAACCAGGCTTCCTTGCGGGTGTACGTTAAGTACAGGGCATTTTATATCAAACAAAGAGATCGGTGGCAGTTAAGTAGTAGATTGTAGGGGTGTGGACAACATGATAAGAAATCCAGCCCCATGTGTCAGCCTGATTATGAGACCCATTAACACTGATTTCTTCGCTTGGCTGTTAATGCGAAATCCTTTATTACATTTTTACGTACCTGTGCGATTTCTCCTGAATACGCTTCCACTTGACTAACTAGCGCAGAAATTGTACCTCTAAGTGCTGATAGCTGGTTGTAAATTTTATCTGCTTGATCTAACAAAGCATTTATCGAATCAAGGGCCTGCAAAAGTAAAGAAACGATTAAACATAAAAAATATCTCTTTAGTTGTGTACGGTCTCCTACTTATACTAACATTTCTTCTTTAAAACCCTGTTCGGTTTGAACAAAAAAAGGAAATTTGAATACTCTTTCTGACCATTGTAAGGAGTATCCAGTCTGGCCTCGAATAATTGCCAGGTGAGAACCGATATCGGTCTTTCTACGATAACCCGTTACTCTAGATTACCAAAATCGAAAACGCATGACCCATTTAAGATACTGACATTCTTTGTGACGACAGAGCCAGTCAAATGCTGGAACGCGCTCTATTGTTCAAGGAATTTTCTCACCACTTTCCTCTACAAATTCATCTCCGAGAAAACATGCAAACGTAACCATATGCCATTATTAATGGTGAAAGAAGTTCCGTGCAGTAATCCATGTAAATTAAAACATTCAAAAAGTAACTAACACAAGAAAGAAACAACAGTTTCGTTTGTTTTAAACTATACAAATTGAGTAAATCCTTAATCACGACGAATTTGATTATGTAAAAAAAGATGGAAAAATTTCTAAGATAAAAACATCCTTCTGTTTAAAGTATGCAAGTATGCCAGTATGCCACTACTCCAGTTATATATAGAAACATTAAATTTTTTCGAAGGGCACGCTTTCTATATTCTCTTCACCTTAAACAGTGGTATAAAACAATATACAACGGATAATAGTACCTTTTGACGTTCTTCCTCGTCAGCTATTGGTTCCACGGAACAACAAGGCTTTGCAACTATTGAATATTCAAATTTCCCGTACTTACAAAATCCGCACGAGGTGCATAAGAAAGGATCTCTTTCATCGTAATTAATTGCTCTACAGTAATAAGCACAAAAAAAGGCTTTTAGAAACCCAGTATAATACAAGAATACCCTATGCATTGACAAAATCATATCACAACGTATCAAAGTTTACAATTTGTAAATTTATGCAACGTGGAAAATAACAAGGCACTTCTCTGAAGACACACTCACTCACTCACTCACTCACTCACTCACTCACTCACTCACTCACTCACTCACTCACTCACTCCATCACTCACTCACTCACTCAATCAATCAATCAATGTCACTTCCTCGGAGTCGAAGGTTGTGCACATGTTCTCCCAAGCCAATTTATTTTCAGATAATCGTTTGGCCACTCCTATTGTCCCACATTTAGACCATTCTTTTATGTCCTCTCCCCAGAAACTCCTCTGACTACCACGGGCTTTCTTCCCTTGAATAAAACCTTCTAAAATCAGCTGCACTGATCCACCACTGCTTCCTCTCATGATGT
>RDPX01000310.1:879843-949325 GCA_003991215.1 Morbakka virulenta
TTGTCCATCCCTATTGTCCCCCATTTTGTTCTTTTTGTTATTATCTCTCCCCTGAATAACCCTTGTATTCCCGAGCGTTTTTTCCCTTAAAAAAAGAAATTCAAATCCAAGTGACCCACGCCACATCGCCCCCCCTCCAGGAAGTATCTAACAAATTAAGTCCCCCCCCCCCCCCGCCAAATCTTCAGACCAATTTCCTTTCACTCCAATGATTATGAATGAAGATACTAGTTACAGCAATTATCTATCAAAAAAGGTAGTCCTCTTTTTTCTTGATTTACAGGAAGCTTCTCTTTTGCCCGAAAGTAATTTATATTCTACAATTCTGGAGTTATACAGTTAAGGAATATTTCAGTAAAAATGATATTTCAAATTGCATAAATGTAATTAACAATCCACTTAAAATACTCCCAAGTTAAACAAGTTAGTCCAACCCTTTTTCAAAAGATGTCCTACTAACATTCTTACCTGCATTTGTGGCATTGGTAGACATTTTCCCCGCAGTTGCTGCAAACGCCTGGATTCGCAAGAACACTGGCACTGCATCTTGGGCATTGGAGGGTCTCAGCTGAAAGCTAAAATACCAAACGAAAAAACGGGGGAGGGGGAGATAAAAAATGTCACTTTGTAGCAATAGACAAAATTAATGTATTATTCAATGTTCCTTTCTCTTCATTAAAGAAAAGGAAAAAAATAAATTCTAAGTATAATCTAAATAAAGATACTCTTTGAAAAGAAAGTAGCCACAAGTAATTTGTATACGAAGTAAAGTTTGCATCACCTTTGTGACTGTCCAAATGACAAAAGCTTTATAAGCTAAGTAACACACAAAGTGATTTTACAAAATAAAAATTCTACATCCAAGAAAAAATATGTACATGCTAAGCTCGTTATTTATCATTTCTAATGTTTTCATGACATACAAGAAAAATAATCTTGCGTTAAGAAAAAATATCGGTCAATTTAACTCACAGCAGCTCACTATTATTTTTAAGAATCAGTGTATGATACATTATAATGAGTTGGAAAGCAAGTACCCTGAAATCTGAGCAAAAAGTTATTCAGCAGAAGAACCTAATGAGAATGACCAATTAAATTATAATAATGCCGTTTTATGGTGTCAAAATAAATACTGTAATTATTCAAATTTAAAAAAATTATTTTAGGATTAATAAACATAAAAACTGCAGCTCTTGTAAAGCCTGTCTGAATTAAATAATTTTATAGCGGATTTTTTTGTTTTTGTGGTTTTGGCTTTTAGTGGTTTTGGAAATGTTTTTTTCTTTTCACAGTTCCATATACTTAGTGGCTCTATCCCTAGTATGGTTCTTCATCATTAACAAAACCAAAATAAAAACAATCCTTTGGTTTTGCAGGGCTATTTCTGCGCTAGAAATACGAACCTGATTTAACTTTTTAAGATTCCAAGTCATCCACTTAGGTCCACAATGGATGACATGGAAGAATTGTGTGACCAAATTTGAGAACATGGTACAAAACATAACAATAGGCGGATAAGATACAAATAAACGAAAAATAAAGGTAGCATTTGCTTATGGTTAACCTACACAGTAGCATTGTACGTGATGCCCAAGCCATGATGTCTGCGAAAGGGAGATAAAACTAACTGAAATATTTTCCTTCTGAGCAACTGGTTAGTAAATCATGAATACCAGATAAACTGATTCAGCATATTTCTGGCACAGCGTACACCTCACTTTTTATTATTTGTTTATCTCGTTGGCCAACTTTGGCTGACAGCCAACAATAAAACCAATGAGCAGGAAACTTCGCAATGTATGTAATGCCACATATTATGATATCGAGATATGTTGCCGACATAACAAACAATACTGGCTCTACAAAAAACATCCTAATATTTCAAAAATCATCAAAATTGGAGAGTATTGACTTAAGAGAACGATACGCTGAAATCTTACCTGAAGGTTATCATAAAAGTCACTATATTCAATCATGATATTGCATGCAACGATCGGGAGCGAAAATTCGACCTGAAATCAAACCATTAAACCAAAGTCAAACTATCTTGTTTAGCGGTACGCCAGGTACGGGTCCGTACATAACTTAAAATTTGGAAAAGTAGCTATGTATCACCCATGTATAGCGGTTTCAGTCTTTGCAAGTTACACAAAGTGAGATGTGTTACGCAAAAATTACAAAATGACAGTAATTAAACTGGAATATTTAGTTGAGGCAAGAAAAAGGATAGAAAACTGAGAGGCAAAATTCAAAAACTAAGTTTTACATGAAGCATTAATAACTTTGTTATAGTACTAAAATAAAAGCAATAAAATGGTATGATATGAATCAGTCTAATTTTTACCCGGTATCTTTCGATTCCTTGTATTATTTAAAGAGAGAACGCGAAGATTATCAAACAAATAAGAAACGGCCAATAAAGAGTGCACTCGATGACCATGTAAGAAAATTTAGCGAAAAATACCGAGCACAGTAAAAAATGCAAAAGGTGCAGAACACAAAAACCAAAAACAGACATGATATAGGTATAAGGTTTTCACGGCAAACAAAAATGAAATTGGTATAAAATGTTAGGAAATTAGATTAATTCTATACGTGACTGAATATATGTAAGATGAAAAAACGGGCAGTTGGAACGATAGATATGGTGACATTCCTATACAGTTGGGAAAGATATTGTTTTAAGTCAAATATTAAGAGCGTAGGAATATAGTGTAGCTAAAGGAAACCTTTACATATGCTGTAGTAAAAATGAAAGAAAAGTGAATACTGCTGTTACTGTATTATATATTTATGCAAGAAAAAACCCCGAAATAAACAAAAAAGGCTCTTGTACCTTAACATCTGACTGTGCGGGAGTAAGCGTCACTTTCTTTGCTAACTGCCACATTTCTCTCCTGTAGTAGAAAAAAACCCACCATCATATCTGGAAATTACACCCTATACAAAGACTATACAACTTTTACACAATTTCTTGTCTTTGAGTGTCAGGCACTTACTTGAAAACATACAGTGAAAAGATTTAAAACTGCTACTGATATTACACAGGTCATAATGAAATTCATACAATCAATGCTAAACGGATTCCAGACCAGTTGACTTTGCTCTTAACATAACTGAAAAGAAAAATTATTCGAGAATTCTGGTAAAAAGGTAAAAACAGTACAACCTCCATACAACTACGTACATAAAGAAGGAACACAACTCACTTATTCTTTAGCTCTATTACTGATTGTACAGCCTTGTTGTTGTAGTAAACGTTCATTACTTTCACCTTGAAAAAAACACAGAGAAAAACATTAGAAAGGGAACCGATCAAGACGGAGGTGCATGTGTGTGCGTGCGTGTGTGTGCACATGCGAGTGTCTGTCTGTCTGTTTGTGTGCAATTCACGAAAATAAGGTAGGAGGAAGTGAGGCAGGGAGAACAAGAGACCATGTAGAAGGGCATGCAGTATAATGCGCAAAAAAGAAAGAAAGAAAAAACGAAGGAAAGAAAGAAAGAACGAACGAAAAAAAGAAAGAACGAAAGAAAGAAAGAAAGAAAGGAAGGAAGGAAGAAATAAAGAACGAAAGAAAGAAAAGGAAAAAATGGAAAACAGGGATGCCCGGGTAGGAAAGTGGAAAGAAAGGTGTTAATTTTGAAGTAAACGAGGTGGAAAAGAGAATAGGGGAGGGAACTGAGTGACAAAATCAGAACAGGAAAAGATAAAGCGTGAGATAATTGAGAAAAACAAGATACCATGACTACGGTATCCATAGTATTAAAAAGAATAATCTAATTGGCTAATTCACACTTACATGAATTATCATAATTATGTTAAACAGTGATATGTAATTTTTGCTCCATGACTACTAGAACTATACGCCGTGTTTTTTTTTTCATTTTCTGAATATGTTGTGCTTTGAACAGGCTTTCCATTAAAGATGTTTCATTAAAATTTAGTCGAAGTTGCTCATAATTCATTATGAGAGAGGCTGAAGACATATTAGTAAATTTTAAAAATTAATCGCAGCACATGATTTTCGCTATCTACGTGCCTATGTTTGTATTTGCATTTAATTTCTGAACTGATTTCTTGTAAATGATCGATTACAAAAAATAAAAAAATGGTCATTGATGAAGATAAAGCATAAGCCGGATTATCTCAATACGAAATGACAATATAACAGTACTAAATTTCAAAAAGACTTTGAAAATGGATTAAAAAACCCAAAATTAAACATACCATTCTCGTTCTCTTGACGTCTGTTATTCTCAAAACCAATTTTGAAATATTGTAGGTAGCGTTCAGTTTCACAAGCTGTGCGGTTGTTAAATATCGCAGGTCTGATTTAACACCAGATAACTTCAAGTTCTAAAATGAAAAAATGGAAATACCAATAATAACTTACCTACTTACTAGTAGAAGGAGCAAGATTTTAGATGAAATTACTACACTGGAAATGGAAGGGAAGGAAAAAACCCACTTGACAAACGCAGTGATGAAAAAGAAATGCAGCTTTCATCGTACACATTACACTTCTATCCATCAAAAAATCAGATTGGAAAGAACCCACATCATTTATACTTTTTAACTTGCATACTTACTGCAAACATAACTTCGGGAAAGTTGCAAGTAAAACAAGGAGTGTTTTCTACATAGTAGCCATCAAGATCAACAAATTCTTGCAGTTCCCTAAGAGAGAGAGAAAAAAAAGACTAATAAAGGTGATACAAAAAGATACAGAAGAATCGGTCATTATTTCTCACGCTTTTACAAGGGCGGGTGGAAGAATAGCGATTAATTTTAAAAAGAAAACATAGTGTTTTGAAAAAGGATGACCCAGATGAACGAAACTTTGAAGCTTCTTTGCCAGGCTGGCTTATTCAGTACGGCCAAGAATACAGATATATGACGTCAGAAAAATTCACAACACCTCTCTTATTTATGTGCTATCTGACTTATAAAAAAGTATACATACATACATGCATACACACAAATGTGTGTATGTATGTATGTATGTATGTATGTATGTATGTATGTATGTATGTATGGATGAATGTATGTATGTATGTATGTATGTATGTATGTATGTATGTATGTATGTATGTATGTATGTATGTATGTATGTATGTATGTATGTAAAAATTTTATTTCAGGGGCTCCAAGGGGCTTTACCCACAGTGTGGCACAAACCTTTTATGGAAGATTATGAAAGCTATGGACTAATCCAGAAATAGTACACATGATTGGAAGTCACTGTAAAAATGCTTAATATGCAGTTGCAGTCTATATGAATATCATCAACTGGTTTATGGGTAAGGTGGGTGTCCGGCAAGGCTGTCCTTTATTATCAGTTTTACTCAATATCGTTTATAAGTATGTCATAGGTAACAAACAACCCTTGATAGTTTTTCTTTGCCAGTTTTATCACAATATAATACTTTTTTGTCCTCAGAATCAATGGTTATTATAAGCAGACTAAATTACATATAACCAAGAACTAAATAAAGAATACGAGGTAGAGACAGTAACTCATAAAATCCAGCCAAATATGAGCTTCCTAAAGGACATATGTAAACTTCTTGAGGATAATACGAACACACAATCTGTATACTTGAACTAAAACGTGAAGAATTGTCATGTGTGTGACTGTGCCAATATTCCTTCTAATATTACAATTGCCACTAGGAATAGACGACCCTCCTACCAATATTTTTCCGACTAACCAGCTTGATATTGTTAGGTGGGTAGTTGTTGTAGTGGCTCGCAAATAATAATTAGTTTATTACTCATTAACAAGCAAATATACATAACTAAAAGTATATATGAGAATAAGCTTATTAAAAAGGCACATCAGACATAATTAATCAACTTTTGTATCATAGAACATAGATCTTTTATACAAACTGTAACGGAAACTGCGGCTGGTAAGAGGTTTGCTGGCTCGCTTCGCTTACCAGCAGGGCAATAAAACATTAATTGCTGTAAATACATCCAACCAAAAAATTTTGGGAGAAAAATACGTGTAAATTTACTGCCTAAAGTAAATTACCAGTAAATGCTGGAGTCGAATGTGTAGTAATAATATGGTTCACACTGTATAAATAACTCTCTCTTATCACAAGCATAAAGCATCCTGGGAAAAAAATATCATTCATATGACGTTTGTATAGAAATTTCTTACTCGTATAAGACAGCATTTGGATGATGCAAAAGTTTTTCTGATGCAGCCCTAATATGTTGCACCACACTGACCGCAAAACGGTCAACCTAGAAATAGAACAATCCATGACAATTAATTAAATCATTATGATAAACATAGCATGAAATTTCACTTTAGTCATCCTTTCTATAAACAACGGTTAAAAAATAATTTAATCACATGAATTCTAAAGGCCTAAATGAGCTGTAAGGCAAATCTTTAAAAACGAAAATTGAATAGTTGCGGCACGTAACGGCGATATGTGAAAATATTTTATCGGTTTGTCCCTAAATTAGATGAGAAAACAAAAATATTTTCAAACAAGATGAATAGGATTTAAAAAATATAGTAATATCAACCATCGTTCCAGTTTTACCTTTTCTCGTCAAATGCAATTTCTTTGGACTTCAAATGTAATGAAACTAATTATTATTATTATACCTTTGCAAGGTGTCCTGATATGAAAATTAAAGGCGTACGCTGAGAAACAAGACTGATTTACATAAAAAATTCTAATTATTTCATTTCTATGTTTTAACTATTTCAAAATTTGTATATATTACAATCAAGTTATCCTGATATTCTGCGAAACAAAAGCCGACTGCACCACTGCTTCATGGCAAAAGACCAGCTCCTTTCTATACGTTTCTTATATACAGTGGCGTCAAATGTAGATTGGATATTCTTATCACTGTTATGCCTAGTAGTATTCCCCTTTCAAAATGATTAAAACTCAATAAGCCGGTCAAAAGTATGAAAAACAACTTTCAATCTTGAAAATTCTGAACTTTATGGACTCAGAGGAAGCCATAGATGTAAGAGCTTTATCATGTCATGAGTCGTAAGCTTTTTCTGAGCTACGTTTCGAGAGATACTTCTCCCATCGTCAGGCCCCATCGCCAGCCTGACGATGGGAGAAGTATCTCTCGAAACGTAGCTCAGAAAAAGCTTACGACTCATGACATGATAAAGCTCTTACATCTATAACAACTTTCAAGTTTTTGGAAAAGAAGCTGTTTGACATTTTATCTTTTTCTATTTAAGATTTAATTACGATTGTACTTATTAACATGGAAATTTGTTACTGTTATGATATTCCCATGACTGTGAATAAAGTAAAAATCGATGAACCAATGTCACACAAGGCATTACGTCTTGAATATACTCTTCCTATTACTATATCCAAGCTTAGTATACTGAAAAAGGCATCTAAGTTGCTACAACCAATATAGATCTGATTCTAGCAGTTTTTCTCTGTGTGCGTGGATAACAATTTGTGTGGCAAATGTCGTATGAACTAACATTACATAACGTTCATAATATGATAAACTAAAAATATGCTACGTATATAGGTAACAGCATGGTACCTCTGCCTCTAAGCCATTCGTTTTAACAGTGAAGTAACCCATCAAATCAACGAATTGCTCTGCTCTTTGTCCCAATTCGGGCATCTGCTCATACAAATTCCACATCAGCTGAACTAACTGCAATTGTTTTTCAGCAGGAACATTTCTAGAACAGTATGAATAAGTAACTTGACAAAACACATCAAAAAATGAATCTCAAATGCAGTACTACAGTCATAAGTAAATATGTCTGAGTGATCCAAAACGCTTTGATGGAGACAGATGGACAATCTAGAACTCTGGATGGTAAAGTATTCTCAACAACAAAAAGTCCTCTACGTTTTATCAACCAAAACGTAAGTCGTTGTCGAAGTTGTTTTCAAAATTATTTCTTTTTCTTTGTAGGGCTTAATTATCAGATATTTCGATAGTCTTTAATTCCAACAGAACCAAATGACTACTGAAGCAAATTTTGAAGAATGCACTAAGAAAAGTATTTTTATCTACTAAGAAAAGTATGATACCTACTTCTATCCATAAAAAACAGGGAGCTTTCTATTGTTTTACAATATCATTGCTATCACAACAATTACTCTTGCTGAGGATACCATAATCATTATTATTACTGTTATTTTTTCCAACAATATTGTTCTGACGTACAGTGTTCAAGATCAAAAGCAGAAATGATTTCGGTTAGAGGTGCTTTCATTTGCACACGTCGGAGGTGACCTTTTTCAATATCGAGTTACAAGGTTAACAGCTGTGAATGGAGCTCCGGTTTATTTTTCCGGCTCATTGGCCATATTTTACTATTCGATTTGCATTATTAAAAATATCTTTTGTTTGTTTGTTTAATTTTAGGACAAAATTCTGTACTGAAGGTAAGTCAATAATAAATATTATATAAATCAGTAGCTGAGCGTTGTTAGGATTTTGGAAAATAAAAAAGAAACAAACTTAACCCATATTCTCCCAATGTCTACAAAAGTAGACTTTTAATCCAATGCTTGTTTTATAGACACATGTAGCATATTTGGCATTAAATTATGTCCCTCGTTATTTTAGGATAGATGATAGGCAAGATGAGCTATAAACTGATATTTAGTTTGGTACTATGTGTCACTATAACATATAAGAAGTGTGCCAATTTTCAAAAAAACCTGAACAGCCAACCACGTTCTGCACTTTGCTGTGATTGCGAGGTAGCTGGCGGTAAAGACGGTTTTAAAGTTTGTATTTACACTTTACAAAGGTGATTCTGTCTAATAAACATACTTTTATTTTGTTATTGAACGTTACACAAAACGTTCGTGTCAATAAATTTTGAAGTCTACAATTGTAGACATTGGTAGGAAGTGTTAGCAGAGAGACTCATATTGATATTTCCTGTCGATTCTAGTTTAGAGTGCTTAACACTTAGTTATGTAAATAGTGTTATGACTAATATGACTATTGCTATGATCAATATCAATTTCAAGGGGCTTTCCAGTATAAATAGATGTGGACGCTGGTGTATTGAGAATTGGTACAGTATTTTGAAACCACAGAAGCATTCTTTTACACATATAGAACAATGATAAGCTCAAATCAAGAAGTTTGTTGCAATTTTCTTGACTGACGTGGGTACGCTGCAGGATTTTCTATAACATTGTTTTATCATTGGTAAGTTGACAAGCTGAAATCTTCATTTAATTTTATATAATACACTAATGTTTTATGACATCATCTTTTGTTCAAAAGGCAGACAAGGGATTCCAAAAGCTTCTAAATATGACTCCATACCTGTTTTTTTAATTACTTATTCATCTTATTTCTTACTTTAGATTTGCCATGAATGTCAAGAGCTTTTACGGAAAGAAAAGTACGATTCACCGCCATCGTCTTCTTCCAGATGTCATAGAGCAGATTGAGTCTGATTCTCCTGTGACGGCAGACATAGTGATAGTTGGTCCTCCTACTGGTGGCCACGATAGTGACCTGGAGCAAGAAGATGATGACAATTTAGGCACGACTGATCTTCCTGTTGAAGTAGCTGGTGAACTTGAGTTAGTCGAGTATGGTGCTAGTGAAGATGATGATAACTTGGATAATTCAGATGAAAATACGTCTTCAATTCAGTCTTGTGGAAAAAGAAAACGAAAAAAAGTTGTCAAGAAAACTGCTCCTGAATGGACGAAATCCCACATTGACAGCATTGTGTCTCCTTCCGACCAAGAAAAGAATGCACAGGCAAAGCTTCTGAACGAAAAGCCCCATCTTGCTAATTTGTCTGAATGGGAAGTGTGTCAACTTGTTTTTGATGATGTAATCGACCTTCTGGTTCGAGAAACAAACGTATATGCATTTCGAGATCGAAACAAAGTTTTTAATATTACGAAAGAAGAGATGACGAATTTTGTAGGATTGATTTTCTTGTCAGGATATAATATCCGCTTGGCTGAAGCTGACTACTGGAGCAAGGCAGCTGACCTTGTTTGCGATGTATTTCCTGAAACTATGAGCAGAAATAGATTCCAGGAAATAAAATCGGTTTTGCATACTGCCGACAATCAATCACTTGGCCCAGGAAAAATGGCAAAAGTTAAGCCCATTTATGATTTACTAAACAGTATATTTCAGTCCTTCGGTATTGTTCACAAAGATCTAAGTATTGACGAATCAATGATTCCTTACTTTGGACGTCACTCATGTAAGCAGTTCATTCGTGGCAAGCCAATTCGATTCGGATACAAATGTTGGATGATGGCCAGCAGTACTGGCATGCCATACTATGTATCCGTCTATGAAGGTGCCTCTGGAAATTCTTCTAAAACGGAACCACTAGGTATGCAAGTCGTCAAAACTGCTGCAGCAGTCTGCAGTGACTCTTCTGAACACCATTTATTTTTTGACAACTTTTTCACTTCGTACGATCTCATCAAGCATCTAAAGAACGAAGGTTTTCGTGCGACTGGCACATTACGAGCTAATAGAATGGCTGGCTGCCCAGTCGAAGACGTTCAACGTATTAAACGTTTACCACGTGGCTCATTTGACTACCGCTCAGAGGGAGACATCGAAGTAGTAAGATGGAATGACAATGCTGTCGTCACATTGTGCAGCAATGCTGTAGGTGTGCAGCCTCTCGGTGAAGCAAAACGGTGGGTAAAAGGAAAAGGCAAGACATCTGTATCTCAGCCTGCTGTAGTAAAAGCTTATAACAGGGGAATGGGAGGAGTAGATTTGGTTGACCGTGCCCTGTCTGATCTTAGACCGATTATTAAGGGGAAGAAATGGTATTGGCCATTAATTGTGAATGCACTCAACTTATTGATGGTCTTTTCCTGGCGTCTTTATCGCTTAGTGTCCAATGTTGCGATTGACCAGAAATCATTTCGACGCAACGTTGTGTCTATCATGGTGAAGAGGGCCATCCCACGACCATCAGCTGATTCTAGATCTGGTCCTTCTCACGATGTTCCAATTGAAGTGCGATCTGACAACACTGGCCACTATCCAGAGTCTGGTCCTGTAAGAAAGTGTGTTGTCTGCCGACGAAGTTGCCGAAATAGGTGCGATAAGTGCAAAAAGAGCATGCATGTCAAGCTTTGCTTTCAGCTCTATCATGAAAAATGAATTATGCAAAAACAGCTGAATTGACTTCTAGACTGTCTAATTTTATGATTGTAGCATTTTAAATAGCTTGAAAAGATGCAAAGATCATTAATGTAAAACATGAGGTGTTTTCAATTGCGTTTTCACACTTGCTTTTTCTAACAGATCATACCAATGTCTACAAAAGTAGACATAGCTAAAAGACACCTTTCCCATCAAAGGATTGCAATCAAACTTTTTACACATCTATTCTAGCCTAAGGCGGATATTTACACCAATTTTGGTAATGAAAGAAGTTGGGGCGACATGCTTGGGAGAATATGGGTTAAGATGGTGATGCAATGTGATGTAATGGAAAGAAAAATGTCCAATAAAAAAACAATAGTACCAGTCGAAGGAAGAAGTTGAACCAGTACTAGTTGAAGGGAGAAAAAGAAGAGGAAAGCAAGGAAGGTGATGAAGGGATTAATTCTTATTTGGACAATGAACAATGTACGGGTTTCAGACTATTTTTAACAGTCATAATTCAGGTTTTCATTGGATCTGATTTCCCGTAGTGTTTTCAAAATTAGGAAACAAAGCAACGTGGGTCATTTCAATCTGTTGCTATGGGCACAAAGCTTGGTTCGGTGTTGTTATGACCACTTACAGTTAGGAAATTTTTTTTTATTCAATTAAAAGGAATCACAATATTACTAAAAAATAAAATGATAGAACTTGACTCAGCAAGATATATCTCATCACATATTTCGGCAGGGGACTATTTGCCACAACAAAAATTTGTGAGGTGGTCG
Source organism: Morbakka virulenta (assembly GCA_003991215.1). NCBI lineage: Eukaryota > Metazoa > Cnidaria > Cubozoa > Carybdeida > Carukiidae > Morbakka > Morbakka virulenta. The sequence continues at coordinate 891,766 of RDPX01000310.1, forward strand.
TTATTGGAAGTTACCGTAAGTTATAGTTTATGTTTAGTGATTTTGTTTGGTTCAAAAAAATTACCAGATTGAGTAAAAGAAATGTAAAAGGTAGTGTATTCAATTACCCAACTTGTAAGGTAGGGTGAAGCATTCACTTAAAGGTAAAAGTACATTGTCATCGCCTATACCTTGCACGGTTTTTAATGGGGAAATACTGAACATGGTTGAATACCTTGCATTCCTTTTCTCATGCCGATTAAAATAAGGTATTTTATTTCGTTGAACTGTATATGGGGCTCTGGACATTGAAATGCCAGGTTGGCATCTGGCGATGTTGTCTGTCTGATTGAGTGGCAGGAATCTTTACTCCTAAGTGGTGTCTGGAAAAAATCTCTGGGTGGTAGTACCAGGTAATCATCACTCCTTTTAATGTGATAGACAGTGTCTGTTGTCGCTTCGTTTAATATCAACATCATCATTATAGGTCTCACCAGGTCGGTTGGCTGATGATCTACGTCTGGGTGATGGTTTCAATCATCTATTTCTACTTTTTATGACTGTTGCAATTAAACAAATGGCCAGCAGTACCAATAAGACCCGAAAAGGTGACATTCGAGAAAAAACTAGGCCTTTTTGTTGATGTTCAGTAAGAATTTAATGGGTCTAGTTCCACTGATGATTTTTTTTTGTAACTACAGAACGTATCTAAAGGTCCATGGAAAAGTCTAGTGAAGGACTACTATAGCTATGAGTATTTCTAAGGCACTTGATAGGGTGTGTAAAGCTGGCCGCCAGAGTTGCCGCCAGCGTTATAGGAGGAGCCGTGGCTTAATGGTTAGTGCAACTGCATAGTAACCAGGAGTTCCGGGTTCGATTCCCCGAGCTGTCGAGGAGAATTTGGAACTTTACAAAGAAAAAAAAAGCCATTGGTTGGCGTCAGGAAAAGCATCCGGTTAAGAAATTCCTCACTGCCAAATCAAAAGTCCCTGGCGCTGGCGGCAACTCTGGCTACTCTGCAGGAACAAGTCAAACTTGTGGAATGTTCGTGCTCGAGTCTGACCTTCGGGCGGTCAGANGCAAAGACCCAAGGAGGGTTACGCAATTAAGTCAAGTAAGTCAAGTTGAGCCAAAATGGCAATGGAAAAGCTGTTAAAAAATTGTTCAATTTCTTTCGTTCGGTACGTTGTAAAAAAAAAGTTCTTGGAAAACGATGACGAATATTACGCCATAATTAGTGCACTGATAAACGCTCATGGAAAAATACGATGGTATACGATGGTATACGATAACACAATAGATTGTGCTTTGATTTCAAGGACGGCAAATTGTTTGAGAATTCAAGAACATTGTTATCAAATATTGATTCCTTCTTTAGTAAGGGTCAATTTCCTGTTATTTAAGTATGCATACCAATGTATGCAGTGATTGAGGGGTTTTTTTAGGGGGGGTTCTCTCCAGTTAAGAACAGGGGTTTCGCCTATAATTTTCAGCCGTCTCCCATTCATACTGCCATTTTCTAGTTCTTAGCTCTTCACCTGCCTGTCGTCCGTCAAACTGAGCAAATAATTTGTTATCTTACCAAAGACTTGATCCAATGTTGTACGATTTCCTCATCAGTTCCGCTAAGGCAAATATGTAAGACTGGGCAATATGATGTGGAGAAAAATGCAATAAGTTATTCTACTATAACGAACGTGAAATTTGACCTCTATATATTACGCTACCAACAAATTGCTGCACCAACCTGTACAAAGTTAGGAGAAGGTCACGAGCTTTCCATCTTAGGCTCTTTGAATCTGACTCCATCAGCAAAAGCTTCGCAAAGTTTCCAAGATTTTCAGGGTAACACTGATTGAAAAAGCTCATTATCAACTGCGAAGAAACATCTAAGGAATAACAATACTGTAAAGTTGAAATAACATGTAGGCATTAAAGCTTCATTACTACTTTACAAATACATCTAGAAATGAAAAACATTTCTTCAAGTACGAATGGTGACTGCGTTTTTGTACCATTTTAGAAGATGGGCCATTTTTCTTCTCCATTTCTGGAGATGTTATCCTCAAAAGGGTTGCTTATATGAACATTGCCTCCCCAGTCTTCCAGCAGCAATTTACAGACTTGATTAGAAACTATTTGAAATCTTAAGTACATCACGAGGCAGTAAAAAAAATAACTGGTCCTTCCTCGATAACCCTACGGGCCTATAACTACACCATGCTCCTACACTTGCCTTAAAAAGTACTTCAGCTCTTGGTTTCTTAAGAAGATTAACTCAGTATGTTCTTCAGCAGCATCTTACACAAAATAGCATCTGGCCGAGCAAAAAGAACCCTAGTGTAAACTGAGAATTCAAAATTAGACACTTGGCATGTATACATACCTGACTCCGCTAAAGGATAGCAAAACACTGCGGGGACCGAATATGGGCAAAAACAATTAAAGAACGTTAAATTCTAATCTTTTAAAAATTACGGCCTTATTCTTAGGTTTAAATGCTTCTGCTGCTCCTATTCCAAACAAGATTACTGTTATCCATATCCAAGTACATACACTCAATTTTGCTCTTATTTCGAACGCACAAGCAAACGCCCTGAATAAAAGGCCGCAATACTACAAATCCACACATGACACTGATGCCGATCCTAAACGGGCAACATTAATTGCAGAAAGCACACTTGCGATCTTCCATCTTAAACAATTATTAATTACCTGAACTCTTTATGCAACTTAAAAGCCCAAATAAAAAGTAATATAATTACAGGGATCACTTGCCTTTATTTTGTCCTTTTTTGCTCTTTGGACTTTCAATTAAATTATCCTTTTTCTTCGTGAACGCTTGGACCAACAACTGAATTGCAACTGACGCTATCTCTTCAGAAAACATGTAGCTAATTTCAAGAAGGAATTTCAGAACTTCTGGAATGACAAAAGAGGAGTAACAACAATAAACTGAACCACGAACATTATGTAATTACAACGGTGGAATATGACAACTAAGTTCACATGTACAATAAAACAAATACAAAGATCAACAACTTATTAATTTAGTAACGATGCACTTAGTGACGAGAACTAAAACAAACTTGTTCGATGCAACAGACAGAGGCAACTTTTCGAACCATCAAATACTCTCTCTATACTATTAGACACTAAAAAAAAAGCTCTGATAGCGAAGTCAACTAGCCCCCGACACTCCCTTTTTCAACGTACTATACCCAGCGACAAAATAGCCCGCAAAACAAATTTACAGTTCAGGAAATGGAAATAATGTGCAGTTTGCTGCAAATTACATTTTGATAGAAAATTTCTCTATTTCATGTGGTTCAAATTCTTTCTACGCTTACAAAACAGCAATTTTTGTTGTTTTTTTAAGGTTCCAAATGCTAGGGGAGATATAAAAATGGGCAATGCTTTAGTACTTGTCCATTAAAGGAAATAATTTAATGTTTATCTAAAAAACATGGGCCACAACTATTGGTCATCTTGCTTCCAATATCTAAATCTAACACAAAAACTATTAAATTTAGTCGAAATCATTTTTTGTATAAAATCTACACTTAAATAAATCCAGCAATACCTCCAATGTCTTGAAAATAGCTTTAAAAATAATATAATCTCACCGTTATCCTGTTGACAAAATGCTTGCCAATTCTCAATGCGATTTAGGGCAATATCTAAGCTCATTCGTAAGTGGTCAGTCTAAAATTTAAAGACCATTAATAAGGGATCAAATCAACGCTGAAAGTACAAATACCAGAAAACAAATCAAAGAAAGGTCATTCAGAACGAAAGGTCATTCAGAACGAAAGGTCATTCATAATTTAAAACAAAAGACCAGTATTCATTTTCCTAGTCAATACCTAGTAGCTTTTCGGATTGTTTCACAAGTGCATAAACCGAAAGACTGGGATGTTCAACAGATGTCTTTAGTCCAGCTTGGATTTCGCTTATGCAAAAGTTATCTGGAGGTTTTTGAGAACAAACAATGTATATATTTTTTTCTGGTCTGTTCTAAAAACCAATAAGGTAATCAATTTTTCAGACATTCGAAAGGCTCAGTTTTTGATAACTTTGTATTTGACAGCCTGGACAACTTCCTAAATAATTATAGCTTGACATGTCAACACTATTCGGCGTCAATAAAATAATATATTTTCATGAGTAAATGTTTTAAGCCTACAGCCTACACTTATTACAACAATTAAAATATTTATTTTGTGCTCCATTACCTAAACTTTTTACAGTAACACAAAAATAATATATGCGCACAAACAAAACTACAGGCTTTGAATTTAAAAATCAGTGTTGCAACTTTAATAAAATAACCATTCGAAAAAATAAGTGGCGTAAAAATCTTGTGTTCGAACACAAGATTTTTCAACGTCATTTTCAGAGGTAATTCAACTATCAAGAAACCCAGCGGAGGTCGAACGAGTCGGTAATTTGACCGGTAAGACAAGAGAAGACAGATCTGCAAAGAAAAATAAAGGGATGAAAAAAGATTTAGGAAAGGAAGGAAAACAATACGCAATTGCATAAAACGAGAGGAAGGAGGAGTGGGTAGAAGAAAAAAAGTGCCTGTAACGAGCGAGTTGTGATTTGCCGACAATGGAGGCCGGACTTTGGTTAGGAAGAGCACATAAGGCCCTTAGATTATTGTAAATTGTACCTTATTTTGCCATGATGATGCAAAATGTAATTTATGTTCAAAAGTTTATTCATATATTTCTCTATTCACACGACCTGCTTGGGCCAAGGTCACTAGCTGGTTCAGCTTCGGCTGTGAAAATTTGTTTGTACGTAGTTTTTAAGGTAGTAAACAGACCTATTTGTACAAGTTGTCTTTATGGGCATGAGATCTGGTGTGGTCATGTTTCCATGTAAATAGAACATAGATTTTCGATTTTATCTGGAGGTTTCAGTTATCATGACATTGGGATTTAAACTATTTCATTTTGGTCAAAAGCTTTTACAATGATAAATTAGCGAGTTCCGCTGTAGTCTCTTTTGGCTTAATTGGAATAATGCAGGATTTTTCTCTGTACGTACTAGTCACGTGTTGTTTTGTTCTCTCTATCAACCTTTAGGCCGTACGCCATAGATACCTACACCAGCATTTAAACCCATAAACATTCGTACCTAAGTACGTGGCAAACAAATTGTATATGGTCTTCAACAGTTGTAGAGAGAAAATCACATATAGGTTTGACACATAAACCCTAAGTGGTCTTAAAATTTTTTCTTAAACGGACTGGGAGTCACCAATCTTTTCACTACCGACAGGTTGACGCTCATTACCCAGTCCTTTTTAACGTGATAAAAAGTTAGTTAAAGCTGTCTGGCGAGGTTATAACATTTTAATTATTACATAATGCAAACACCTGTGTCTCGTCGTATCCCACATGTGACGTAAAATGAGAATGCATGACTACCGACAGACTTTTAGGAATAATAATTCGCAGTTCTTCCGAATACCAAGTTCATTTTTATTAAAGTCACTGTAAATAGCATTGGCTTATGTTGGCAAAATGCGTATTTGAATGGTGTTGTACTGTGTCTACAATTTCTTCCAAAACATTGTCTCATTTTGCTATATTTCACTAATTGAAATGAACCACAAACGTGTCATTCTTAGCTGTATGACCACTAATTTTATGAAGATCAATTAGTATTGGATTTGAACGCAAATTGAGCCATTCGTTTGATACTCCGAGTTTGGAAGCTTCATTCTGCTGAATCTTTATCACAAATATCTATTTCGCCAATAATTTAACATCGCCTTCTGATATTAGGTTTTCATAACTTTCATATCTTATTGCCTCTCACTCAATACCAAACTATTTAGACCTCTTTTGGTCACAGAAAGCAATAAATTGAAGCTTGGTTACTGATATTAACCTTGTCATTATCACCACTACCATCATCATCACGATCATCATCATCATCACCATAATAATAATAATCATCATCATCATCACCACACACAAATGAAAATTAAACTACAACTAAACAAAATAAGTCCATCTGTACTATTTCAGATAAAATAATTTTCTGCAATTTCTCGAAACCAAAAGACATGGTAATACACTTTTAAAAAATGGGAGTCCTTGACGGTTGCCTAAGAAATATTTCCCTAGTTATTTTACCCAACAAGGCACTAAAATGTACGTCTCCATAACCAATACAATATTACACCCACACAGAGAATTTTGCGAAACTTTTTAATCTGTAAATACCCAAATGATGGAAAACTGAATTTTCTCAATAAAACTGTTAGTCGCTGTCATTCTAATAAAGACCTGATCATGCGGGGGTATGTCCTATGGCAAAATTCTTTATGTCGAAATGCCATCACGTGATTTTTAAGCGGAGAATGATATTGTCGGGGCACCCTTTCTACCCTTTTTTTGCTTCGAATAAAGCAAGGCTGCATTGAAAAATGTCAGAATAGCAAAGGAAAATAGCAAGATTAAACTTGTCTTAATCTTATATGTATGGCAAAACGATTCCCGTACCACAGAAACAGCCCTCTCGTATGAAATTATCACTCTTGATAATGGAAGTACATCTTGCAGAATGTTTCTGTTACGAAATAAAAGTCATTGGTCACAAGTATAAACGCATGAAAAGCAGATACACAACTGACCACACAATTCCAATACAATTTTTCAAATAACATTATGAGGTACTATTTTTATCACTAAATTTACTAATCCATAATGATTATATAAACCTATATATAAAATAATCACATTTCACTTTGGAAAGATAAGCACTGATGTCATGTTCTTCACCAATATGCTTGGCAATACTGTATTCAAACAGTATGATCAGAACACTGGAAAATATGGCCGAATTAATGACACCTCCCAACTTGCGTTACAAAATCCTTTCGACAATAAAAATTTCACCCATTTTATCATTATCTAAATACACAGGGTTTCCTTTCGCCCAAAATTATTTGCTATTTTTCCAACAAGTAGAATATTACATTGATTCTATGCGATTTCATTTGTACTCCAACAAAAATAGGTAGCCTATATGAAACTTTTACTCGTATCAACTCTGCTTTTACGTTCTTTAAGGAACTGTTCTTCCAAACAATTTCTGTCTGGGAATAATTTCAATATCATCTTCGGAATCAAAGGGAGAGCAAAATGCAGAGGGTTCATAATGGTAACTTAAGCATCTATATGATGAACTTAAATCTTTAACTCATTACAAAGCCACAGCACGTAATTTTCATTTTAGGAGATGAAGGGAAACGGGGTAACCAGCTTTGTTGGAGAACAAAAAGCTACGGAAGACATAAATACCTAACCTACAATTCAATGCCCGGCTTAATAAAACAAATCAAATCCTTACACCACAACACTTCTGCCTAAGGAAATACGAAACAAGGAAATACAACCAATATCCCTTTTGGGAAACTCTAACACCATTATGAGTTAATGTCATCATACAATGGCATTAACTCAATTAAATTTGCCGGTAGTCTCATATCTCCATCTTTCTTTCATTATTCTCTTACACGTCCCACATCCCGACATCCCAAATCCCAAGCTCATAAAGATAAAACATATAAATACCTAACTGCTGCGATATATGATGCAAATGAATATGCATCCTTCACGTATCTATACTGTTCCTTTGAACCACAGATTGCCAAAAGTAACTGAAAAAATATTTAAAACACATTATGGAAAAGAAATTGTAGGGATAATGTCCAAGGGTAGAGAACAAAGGATATAACCAAAAAAATCCAGCAACTACCAGGATTACAAAATATCTGAAAAATGGCATTAAATTTTCATTAAATTGAAAACTGTTACTTTAAGCACTTTTTTCTAGGCCATTACAAAAAATTTGACTTGTAACAATTAAGTAAATCCTGAGGATATATTAATTACGTACTGATTATACATAAAATATATTATAAGTATATAATAGGTATATATTAAGTACATACTGTGGTTTCTGGGGTTCCACGTACGAGTGGTTTCTGCACCGAAAACCTACTTTTGCATAGCTTCTTTTGCATAACTACTGGTTTGTTGGGAAATATTCAAAATTCGCCTACCACGTCCCTAGTAGTGATGAAAGATGCACAAGTTGTCACCTTATCAAGTAGTTTTTCAGTTGCTGGCGAGCTGCTAATATTCAGAGTCCCGAACAAAACAATGTGTATACAAGTGGTTACCATTAGAAAGTAACACCCTGTTTACCTTGCCTTGTCTCAATTCCAGTGAAATGGATTGCTGTCACGGCGCCTAATTCACATCTTTCGCACAAAAACGGCTACAGTTTGGGTGCAAAATGAAGAGGGTTAAACCTTTCCGTGACAAAATACGTAAAACAAATATCACTGTATGTTCAGTTCACATGCAAAGCGTTGTTATAAAATCCATGCACACTGCAGTCGTCATATACAGATCCTTTTTTTTTTACACTTATTTAGTTTCATCGACTCAATGCTCAAAACATACCTTTCTCACTTGTCTCCGGATCAGTGGTGCATGTGCAACCATTAAGTACTACAGAGAATATTAAAATGAAAAGAAAATAAGAAATAGAAAGTAATAAAAGCACAACAGCGATGTTCAATACGACGAACGACTACTGACAGAAAAAAAATATACTCGAATTCAAACTTATGAATGCAAAGAATAAAAATACCAAAATTTTGAATGCATTTCAATTAATACCAAAATACCCACCCATCCATGCGACTAATAAACAGTATTGGAAACAAATTTCTCTCTTCTCGTTACTTCTAATCGACGCTAGCTTCTAACTTTTGAATTATTCAGTGGGCTAAATAGTGATATAAAGTTCACTGTTGCTGATTCTTCTCTGGGGGCCATGGCTTATTACACTTGGAAATATTGGGAATATCACAATTTTTACAAAAGTTTATTTGTAAAAATAACATTAAAGGAAAGAATTCGGAAATATTGAAAAAAATATAAATGAACATGTAGCGCATGCGTCCATAAAGGCCACTGGTAGTGGATCGAAACCAGTGCTGTGGACATATTTTTACTTGATTTTTCCAAAAAGTGCATTTCTGTTCAATTCAAAACCAATTCAATTGTTTCTGAAGCAAATGTGCAAATCAACTTCAGTGTGATATATTAACTACAAAGTGTATTTTAGTAAACTGCGAAGAAATCTAAAAGGCCTAAAATAACTTATAAAAAATTTAGAAGGTATTTGATTCGCGTTGCAAAGTTTTTAAAGCAATTTAAAAGAGATGTCGTGGTTTACTGTTTAAAGTAGCGACACTTGTGATCATGCGCTTCTGTACTCGACCACCCAGGTTGGGCAAAACTTTGGAAACACACTAAATAATTATTTACACTCAAAATGGGAATCTGACCAATTAATTCCTTGCTGCTTTAATATGTGGGGTAAAAAGGCACCCTCGGAGCTAAGGAATGGCAAAATGAACTGTGAAAAGAAAACAAGTTAGAAAAAATTCCCATATGCTAATAGGAATTACGATTATGATAGTGTTATTAAAATGTCTATCGGAAGCTAAGAACGTCGGTTTGACGTGAATATTTACTTGCCTCCATCCTCTCATTTCCAAAAGATATATTTCTTAGTGTCTTCCTTTTCAAAAAATAATGGCTGGAAAATTATTTTTTTCAAAAAAGCACTCACATACTAGCAATGCGATAACTTGCCAGTTGTAACATACTATGTAAAAAAACTGTATAATTCCAGACTCCAATAAATTACAAGAAATACCTCGCATAACAGATTTATCCATTTTTCGTCAAAATTCTGTGACTTAAACTCGATGAAGAATTTCCATATCTAAAAGAACAATTTTTTCCACAAGCTTACTTCAAACTTACATAACTAGAAGTTAAAGAATGGCAAACTGCAAACAATTTCCATGGCAATAATTCAAAACAAACTTTCAACCTAGTCCAAAGCTTTGGCGCAAACTACTTTGTAAATAGCACTATGTATAACTCAAGAAATACTACTTTTAGTGGTAGGCTTCCTTATTTAAATTCAAACTTTCACTTTAAGATGCAGCCGAAATATAATTTGGAATTTTTTTATAGAAAATTCTGCTAATCTTTTGCCAACCAATTTTCGACTCTTTTGCCTACCAAAAATTGGAATAAGGTCAGTATATCTCTAGAACACACATTTCGCCAACACCACAATTACACCCCCCCGCGCGCGCACGCGCGCGCACACACACACATATTTTTTCGTCGTTTTTTTTTTTTCACATCAGTTATCACACTACAGCGGATCGGAGAAAACAGAGACATCACGTAAGACTTGTCGTCTCACACGTTTACAGTACATTAAAGACGTACATTTGCATTTTGCTATCACTTCTCTCAAAACTTGTTATAATGTGGCCATTTGTGGTGTGGGAACCAGAAATTTGATTCGTAATAACGAAAGCTCGTTATACCGAGGGTTTGTTATACAGAACTTATTTAAAGTAGATTTTATACGACTGAATCAATGGAACCTGACTCGAAGTTCCTGAAAGGGGGAAATTCGTAACAAGTGGAGATCGTAATAGCGGGATTACAACACTAGCAAAAAGTACAATCTCAAGGCAATAAAAACCTATGTAACTATGCGTGACGTATCTAACTGTGCATGACGTATAATGGGTACTAAATATATATAATATTAAATTTCTCTTTTTCGACAGTACAAATCTATGCTGTTCCTCCACTTATGTCCACTTTTCACGAAATAACAGTATTGTATTATTTTCATTTCAACAGTTCCCTGGCTTCTTTACAAGGCAGCATTAATTGTCTTAACAGAAAAAGGATTCGATATGCACGTTACCATTTAGATGCTGCTGTGAAAATGTCCATGAGGAGATAACACGACAGTGACTTTCTAGTGGTAAATACCTCTTAAAGTAAGAAATAAAAAACCGGGCANCGTGACGTATCTAACTGTGCATGACTTATCTAACTGCGCATGACGTATCTAATTGTGCATGACGTATAATGGGTACTAAATATATATAATATTAAATTTCTCTTTTTCGACAGTACAAATCTATGCTGTTCCTCCACTTATGTCCACTTTTCACGAAATAACAGTATTGTATTATTTTCATTTCAACAGTTCCCTGGCTTCTTTACAAGGCAGCATTAATTGTCTTAACAGAAAAAGGATTCGATATGCACGTTACCATTTAGATGCTGCTGTGAAAATGTCCATGAGGAGATAACACGACAGTGACTTTCTAGTGGTAAATACCTCTTAAAGTAAGAAATAAAAAACCGGGCAAACAGTGTTGCATGACTGCGATTAAAAGAATTTATCAATACCCAAGAGAAACCACTTCTATTTTGTAGAAAAGCGCAGTAGAAATCTTGACTGAAATCCTTGGGAAAATGAATGTAGCCTTTTGATTAAACTGTTTTCCATTTTAACACACTACAAGGTTTGGATAATAAAATTTCGTATCACACTGATTACATAACAAGTGAATTAAAATTTCGTCACAATTTTACTAACCTGGTAAGGCAGACGAAGCAACATCTCTGTTACTAATTGGGGGAAATCTTGGAATAGATCACTTGCATGGCTCTAATTGTAAAAAATGTGCAAATATTACAAATCATGACAGAAAGTTATGTAAATGACATCAAAAAATTATATTTTTTTTACTTGTAAGGGTAAATTTTGGAATTCATTATTTCTAACTATCTCGATGAAAATTTTACGATTCTTATCTGATTTAAACATTTAAATGGGGCTAGCAGGAAAGTACCAAATTTTTAACTCTGTTTTAATGGTGGATATATAATACTAAAATAAATGTAATCAGTTAATAAATCAATAAATTAATCAATACATCAATAAATAATTCAATAAATCAATAACCAATAAATCAATAAATCAATAACCAATAAATCAATAAATCAATAATCAATAAATAAACAAACAAACAAAAACAAGTTCAATGGTTATCTTTACTTTTTAAACGACAGGACAAGTGGGGTTTATAACCATTTTTAACTGCTGGTATCATTAAAAAAACATAACCTGGCCATCAAAAGTCGTGTACTTTGTCACCAAATAATTTACTTTAGCATTACTGGGGAGGGGGAGGGGGGTTCTTGTCCAAATGTATTTTATATCAGTTGCATATTGCGCTAAATAACCAAGTAAACGTTAGATTTAAAAAATCATCTATTTCTGTCCTTTAAAGTCCATGGCTTTCCCTTGTTTTTTCATGTATTATTCCCTAAACCACTACTAGTGTTCTTCACAAGAACGTGCATGGGCACACGAAAGGGTATTGTAATCACTTTTTCCAGTATCCATTAACAAAAAAGATTAGGTTAACATCTGAAAAAATCCTAAAAGACTTTCTCCAACGCCAAAAAAACTGTAATATCCTATTAAAACTATATCGAAGAATCGAGACTAATGATATCTCTCTATCCCAGTATTTTCTTGTACAAAAGAAAATACTGGGATAGAAAGTAGTGGCCGCTTTACCCAAACCAGCTGCTTTCTGCTTCATTGTCAACATTTATCTTGAGTAAATACTGCTAAAGGATTAGTTGGATAAATAATTAGACCGTTGCCGGTCTAACTATTTATCCAACTAAATGGTAGTTACGAGTTAAGGTATCAAAAAAACTCTTTAAGGCTAAATGAAGTATTTATGCCGACTATCAATTAAACAAATAATAATAATAATAACAACAATAATAATAATAATAATAATAATAATAATAATAATAATAGTGAGATAAAATAACCAAATAAAAATGGAAACATCACTTCAACCTTGCAAGTGGCGCCTCACAACAAGTGAGGAAAGGCACATTGCTCAAGCGGTTGTTGTTGTATGACAACAACTCATGACTACAGCACTCCCCACTCCTAGCCTGATAGCTGACAATACATGGAGAGATGTCTTAGTACTAGCACTAAGTCTGGTATNTGCTCAAGCGGTTGTTGTTGTATGACAACAACTCATGACTACAGCACTCCCCACTCCTAGCCTGATAGCTGACAATACATGGAGAGATGTCTTAGTACTTGCACTAAGTCTGGTATTGCAGCATTGAATACAGACTGGATATTTGTTATTGCCCTGTTTGGTGACAAAAACAACAACGCACTCTTGTGGCTACAGTACATGTGCCTGCATTCAACTTTCCTGGCTTGTTGTTGGGCGCTGAATGTGGGTTTTTCACCCATCCATCACTAGATGGTGTGTAACCACTCGATAATAATAATAATAATAATGACAACAATAATAAAAATAATAATAGTAATGTACCAATAGATTATCCAAGTTCAAAACCTAGTTAAAAGGTGTGACTTTACCTTGACATACTGTTTCAAGAAGAACGGAGAGGTGTCCAAAAGGTTATGCCTTGGGGTCACCTTTAACAGTGAACTTCCTCCTTCACTGCTTGCAGACGCTTTCTGTGAAGTTATCAGGGGGGGAAACAAAAATATTGTTAAATATTAAAACAAAGGACAAATAAATGGTTAACTTATATTACGTTACAGCTAAGTCGTGGTACGACTTTCAATAATGTGTTTTTGTATTATCCTTTAGTACGTTTATTAGAAGTATATGCCCCCTGGTGCTATTTTTCGTTGGTGAAACTTCTTTGCCAACTGCTAATAGTAACTGTGAGCCTAAAATAAGGTCATAATACAGCAAACCATCGGCACTCAAACCTTTGGGGAGTAGAATTTTCCCTGGTTTGTGCATGTCTCATAAAGCTTGTCCACGCCAGCTTGTTGCTATTACTCTCTAGAACAAAAAAATATGTTGTTGGAGATTCTCTTTCTACCACCACAAATTGTGGTTTTGATGGTCTGTCTGTGTTGGTGCCCCGTCATTTTATGACGTTGACGATCATAGCTTTCGAGCGTTTTCTGTCTTTTGTGGTTTTCAGCAGTTCTACTTCTGGGGTCTCGGGTGCCCTTCCTGTCGGAACCTCCTTCTTCATCCAACTGCTCACGCTATTTATATATATATATATATATATATATATATATATATATATATATATATATATATATATATATATATATATATATATATATATATATATATATATATATATTTTTTTTTTTATATATATATATATTTATTTCTTTTTCTATTTTTATTGAGCATAATACGACAGTAAAGAGATCTTTACTTATCTTAGCAATGTCTCACTTTTACATCAATAAAGCTATGTTTCGATTTGCAAAAACGTTGTCGACTATTTTTATAAATACAATTACTGATGTCNTGTTGCTATTAATCTCTAGAACAAAAAAATATGTTGTGGGAGATTCTCTTTCTACCACCACAAATTGTGGTTTTGATGGTCTGTCTGTGTTGGTGCCCCGTCATTTTATGACGTTGACGATCATAGCTTTCGAGCGTTTTCTGTCTTTTATGGTTTTCAGCAGTTCTACTTCTGGGGTCTCGGGTGCCCTTCCTGTCGGAACCTCCTTCTTCATCCAACTGCTCACGCTATTTATATATATATATATATATATTTATTTATTTATCTATCCATGTATTTATTTCTTTTTCGATTTTAATGGCGCATAATACGACAGTAAAGAGAGCTTTACTGACCTAAGTAAGGTACCAATCTTACATCAGTAAAGCTCTGTTTAGAGTTGAACAAATGCTGTGGAATATTTGTTGAAATAAGATCACTGCAGTCTACATTAAGTCCATATTTTCATGTACTTTCAATTTTGGTTTTGACGTCATTTTCCCCTATTAATTGGAGCAAGGACGGTGCGCTTTCAAGGGACCTTGTTTTGACAGTAATGAATTTCTTGGCCGGATGCCCTTCCTGACGACATCCAATGGCATTTTATTATGTAAATTTCCAAATTCTTTACGCCAGCTCGGGGAATCGTCCCCGGAATCTTTTGGTTATGTGTGACTGCACTCATCATTAAGCCACGGCCCTTATTTTCAAGCACTTTCAATGTCAAAAATCAATTGAAATATAAGACAAATAAATTCAAAAACCGCTAGGATGTAATTCACATCGTTGCAAACGAAAAAAAGTAAAGCCCTGTTTACATATACTACAAATTTTACCTGGTCATCCCCTTTATGATCTTTGAGGTATTTAAGCAATATTTTCAATAGTCCCCAACACAAATCTGTAGTTCCATGCTCAACCAAAAGGTTTCCCACTTGTAAACAAAATGAAGTCTTTGAACCCTAAAATAACAAACAAAACAAAGCCATTCAGAAACAATTTTTCCGATATATCAGAACTCAGGTTGGTTGGATAGGGAATTTTACAAAAAGCAACGAGAAAAGCGACTTTATTAGTTTGGCCACGCAATAAGTAAAGGTGAAAATAGCTTCATGTATCCACCATATAAAGAATATTTCAATCGCAATTGACCAAAGGAAAACTTTTCGAACGTTTATTGGACAACGTTCGGCAGAAAATGCAGACCCCACTCCAAATAGTCGAAACTAATGCATCAGATCGCAGCCGATGGAAGAAAATCCTTATGACAAAATACGGAAAGATCTTCAGAAGGTCTGGAGATCAGGCTTTTCATAAAAACGTTGCATTTACATTACAACTGCACTAGCACTTCGAAAAAAAAGTGAATACAAAATAATGTAAAAATAAAGCATATCTTTCCATGACAAATACTAAAAGCTTAGTTTTACTCAATTCCTCAATACGTTTAAAAATATTGTCTACAAATAATTTTGAATAAATTTAAATCAATCAAAAGTGTACAACTAAAGTTCCTCAAATTTACTACAGCGATTTAGTGGAACTTAAAAGAAGAAAACATCTTGACAAAGACACCAGAGATCTGTCTCTGTATGGAAAAACTGTCACAAGAAAACCACGTAGCACCAATGTATTCAAGAACTGTTGTTCTCTGTTGGATCTTAACATTCAGAAACACTGAATCTAATAAAAAATTGACTATATAATTGTTAAAACACTGCAAAATGTCTTTTAATAAAATACTGGGGACGCATATACAAAAGTGTCTGGCAAAAAATGTTGGCAAAAACAGGCTTCGTAATGACTGATTTTTCATAATTTTCTTACTACTTTTTCCTCGTCTCTCTGTGATTTTCCAGCTTTTTCTTGCTCTTTGATTGCATTGGAACTATGACGAGACATCAGTACGCTGAGAAATCTCATCAATATCAGTAACACTTCATTTGTTGGGCTTCTTTCAGGAAAAGTAAGTGTTTCCTGTAAAATCAAAAAAATTAAAAAGTCACACCAATTAACAACACCCCTAAACACACACACATACACACAGACATACAGACATAGACATACACACACACACACACACACACACACACTCTCTCTCTCTCTTTCTCTCTCTCTCACGCACTCTCTTTAATGTGACCCAATAAATATGAAACTAACATAGTTCAAAACCTAACAAAGTTTCCACGTCATACCACAATGTCAACACATCGATAGGTATGTAAGTTAATAGTGGAGGTCGCGTAGATGGTGGGGTCGCAGTGGTGTTGCTGCATGGGTTTTGCCGACGAAGGATTGATAGATGTGATTTACAAACGGTAAAATGTGCGGTTGGGGAGCGTTGAAATAACAAGTAATTCGTTACCACTCAACGTGATGTGTATACAAATTATACAATAAAGGAAGTTGGGTACATGCGTGACATTCAGCCATAAATCAGTAGAAGCACGTGGATATTTGAGAGAAACAGGGCGGCATGAAGTAGTATCGTTTCAGAGTACACTTCAAATACAAGGTAACCAAAAAAAAACACCTTATCAAAATCAATTGTGATGCTAAAGCAACCAAGTGCGACATTCATTCTGCTCCTGAACATATGCAATACCTATACTCGATTACCGTATACTAAGGATATAATCGGGAGATTTACATCTTCTTGAAAATGGAGCAGTTTTGCACAAGTAGTAACAACTTTCTTGATGTTCTCTTTATTTTCTTCATTTTCTTTAACATTCGAACACAACAACAGTAGAATCTGCAATTCAAATAAAAACAGAAAAGTTGTTAGGACGGGGAAAAATGCAACATTAGTAACAATGAAATAGAGACTGACTCAATTCGCAAAGCTATATCAGGAAATTCCAGGAAAAACGGTAAAAAGCTAGATAACAATTAAAAATAAAAAATGCTAATGGGTAAAATGGGAGACTCCGGAACATGAAAAAATTCAGTCATACCGCTTGTGTTAGCTCTTTTAGGGACGGAATCAAAACGATTTAGGAGACGCTTTGAGAATCTGTGTTTTTTGACGACATTTTAACATTGTAAGTAGACCAAAAAAACTGCCCTATAAGGAAATACACAGATTCTGAGAAAAGTCATATCTCTAAGGCTGGGAAACAAGAAAGCACCAAGTGAAAACTGCAGCTACCTGTTGTAACCTGCTTTAACTTATTAAATCATATAATTTCATATCATCCCTGGATACAAAATTGTAGTAGTAGAAGTAGAAGTAGTAAAAGTAGAGGTAGTTGAAGTAGTAGTAGTAGTAGTAGTAGTAATAGTAGTAGTAGAAGTAGTAGTAATAGTAGTAATAGTAGTAGTAGTAGTAGTAGTAGTAGTAGTAGTAGTAGTAGTAGTAGCAGTACCAGTTGTAATAATGTGATGATAATAAAAATAACAATAGTAATAATAATAATAATAATAATAATAAAATCAGAACTCATTAAAGTTTACTAAAATATTACTTGCTTTCTACAACACAATATACAACAATGGAAAGAAAGTACGGTTCCCTTGCACGGAAATGGCGCTAACCCTTGCGATCAAGTGCGAATCCAATGTGGAAACATCCAGGAGATCCACTCTCCCTCCCATCTCCTTTTATTTTGTGTATCTCTCATTCCCTACTCTTTGCAGCTTAACAGATCTGGCTATCTATTCTACATGGATGACCTAAAGCTTACGGAAAGGGTGATAACGAGACTGACTGATTGCTAAAAATAGTGAAAGGGTCTAGAGAGGACATAGGTATGAAGTCTGGTTTAGACAAGTGCGTCAAAGTCACATTTAAGAGGTATTCTTAAGAAAAGTAACAATACAACTTTGGAAAATAAACGTGTAGTAAGATCTAGAACAGGAAAATTTCTACAAGAACTTAGGAGTTGAGTAAGGCGACAGGATCCAAGATGCTTTCATGAAGACAAAACTGAAAAAAGTTTGCTTAGAAGAGTAAGCTGTATTCTGAAATCAAAACTAGACTTTAAGAACCGTTTGATGGTCATCAATTATCTTGCTGTTCCAACCATTACCTACAGCTTCAATATTATCAATTGAAACTTCAGTGATATAAAAAAGCTTGATACTAGGTTCAGAAAAGGCTTAGCGGCAAACAAAATGCACTATCCGAAGGTGAATGTTTTGTACTTGCTCAGGAACAGTGGTTGTAGGGGAATGACTCAGTTGGAACTTTCGTACAAATTCTCTAATATAGGTCTCTGTTCTGCCATAAAAGTATCAAGACAGTTAATNAAGAACTTAGGAGTTGAGTAAGGCGACAGGATCCAAGATGCTTTCATGAAGACAAAACTGAAAAAAGTTTGCTTAGAAGAGTAAGCTGTATTCTGAAATCAAAACTAAACTTTAAGAACCGTTTGATGGTCATCAATTATCTTGCTGTTCCAACCATTACCTACAGCTTCAATATTATCAATTGAAACTTCAGTGATATAAAAAAGCTTGATACTAGGTTCAGAAAAGGCTTAGCGGCAAACAAAATGCACTATCCGAAGGTGAATGTTAAACTTTTGTACTTGCTCAGGAACAGTGGTTGTAGAAATACAAATTCTCTAATATAGGTCTCTGTTCTGCCATAAAAGTATCGAGACAGTTAATCACCTGGTTTCGGGATGCCCCATTCTTACAGCGAATTAATACAAGAATATGCACGATCGTGTGAGGCAGTATATTCATTGGAAATTATGTGCGCATAATGGTATCAAGGCTGGAAAAAAATGCTTCGAACATAAACCTCCAACTGTTGTTGATACCAACGATGTCACAATACTATGAAATTTTACCATTAGAACCAAAAGAGGAGAAAGGGCAGAAATAGTTCGACCAGTGGAACAAGCATGAAGAGGCCGGACAGCAATGGACTGAGTGGGGCAGTTTGCGTAAAGAATAACTTGCCAGCGGAAGTGGGTAGAATTAGATAGTATGGCAGACCCTGAATCGCCTACGAACCGAAAATGGAAGATGCATGACATCCAGCAAGAGGTGGGTTACTACAACAAATACCTGCAGCTGTGTATCGGTGCAAACAATACCCCACCTTCTTAACTGCCCCGTTGGACCAGGCTGCTAACGAGCTGACCTGGCTCTCCTCTCAGAGGAGGCTTTGGATTGTGCACGTTTCTGGCAGGAAAAGAAGAAGAATTGGAAACGACAGGACTACAGGGACCAATAGACATGAAATTGTATATAAAGTCAAGTCGTCTGACATAAATATATGAACTGATAACAATACCTCTACCAAAGAGTTTGAAAAATGGCTATAAACATCTAGAAATTGAGATAACCAAGATGTGACACATGAAAATATCAACAATTCCAGTAATCGTTAAATCATTAGGAATGATGAAGGAAGGAGCGCAAAAGTTTGTTGAGAAAATATGGGGCAATTTAATCATAAAAAATTGTGCCTAATAGTACTGCAGGTATTTTAAGACATAGTCTTTATCTAAGATGCTTATAATAGACCAGCTTCAACTTACAATTGAAAAACCAAGGCATACTACAAACTATTTAGTTCCCTGGGTCATTGTGATTGACTTCGCATTGAAAGGTTTTCAAACGTAAGTGAAAAGTAAAAAAAATATTAATAATAAAAAATAATGATAAAAACAACAACAATAATAATGATAATAATAATAGCAAAACAACAAGAAAAATGCCTGCAAAAAACCAAGCCCTCCCTACCAATGCCTTTAAAGCTATACTGGGTCATGACATAAGCCCATTAAGCAGGATGTGTGAAAATGAGAACAGAACAGTTGCCTATATAACAAAAAGTTGTGAAAAGGTTACACTGAATTGTTAGAAATAGTGGTCATACGATTAAGTCGAGCACGCTTCACAGTGGAACTAGTGTACGAAGTATGGTTTACAAACAGCTAGAAAATTTTATGACCATTTCATTTTTGAAAATAACATTTGAAATATTGTGGGGCTTCAATAAATAAACAGCCAAAAACTGGCGAAGAATAAGCCAGATTTAGCTAAGTCCAAAACTTAGAAAAAGAGTATTGGTGTTTACTCCAATACTGGACAACTACAACAAACAAATCTATTCAGTACAAAAAGAAAGAATAATCGGGAAAGCATTGAACACCTGAACTCACTGGGAGCTACTTGGTGTTTGCACTTTCTCAGCAACCAAGAAGTTGTGTTTGAACAGATGAATAAAATACGATAATAGATAACAGTATATATATAAATAATATGGACACATTTCAAAATAAAGAAACAGGCAAAGAGAAGCAGTTTGTGTTTTTTCTGTAAATCACGAAGCATCCTGGTATACCTGTAGATAGGGAATACTCCTCAGGCCAGATAATAGTTTCAGGTCGGGGATGTGTGTTATAAATTCGGTGAGCATACTACTGATGATTGAATGCAACAAACTGTCAGAAGAAAAATCTTCGTCTTTTTCTTCGTGCGGTAAAACAATGGGGCTTTCCTCATCGGTGTTCTCCCTGTCAGTATCATTACCTTTAGAAGGAGCAGCTGTATTTATTTCTGTGCGAAGAAAAAAAGTACAATAAAATATGGTGGGTAAGTCTGCAAAGAGAGTTATAACGTATTGCTAGAACACGACATGCAAACAAATTGAGCAATAAATTAACAATTTTTCCTTTCTGAAGCACACTTTAGTTAGGTTAACAATAGATTCAACTATTCAAAAAAGGCGGTTTACACTATTAGTTTTCTATTGTTATTTCCATAACTGTCCTCTACACATTAAGAGCCTTCTCTAACCACTCCCCCTCTCCACCTTCTCTTTCAAAACAGTCAAAGAAACGCCTATACATAACAAGCGCCCACAATGTATTATGAAACCGGGTCAGTCAACAAATGTTCAGCAATACTTAAATATGCAAAGATGACAGGAATCACAAAGTACTGAAAGTGGGAAATATCCGTTCATCTGGCAAAACGTCGAACTCCTCACAAATTGTAAAGTTTGCAGAAAACCTTCTTTACCATAGATGTAGGAAGCTGCCTTTTCCAATATTTTTTTATGCTATCAGATATAAATCCTTTTACAATCTTTTGTTCACGTGACTCGGTAAAAAACACTTCCTGGCCTTATAATTATCACAATGTTAGACTGTCTCCGCCTGAGGTGCATTGCACACTCCTCTTGAGACAATGGTGCATAAAAAATTAAGATTGAGACCTAACCATTTGAATACCCTACTTAACATTTTTGGTAGAATTGTAATATTTCTCAGGCGCTCTTTTAGTTCGATATCGTCCAGAGGTTGGTGATGTCTAAGTCTGCAGAACCTAAATGTTTCGAGAATTTTCCATAACGAAAATATCGTGCAGATACACTAAATTCCATAATGGGCAGTAAACAATTTGTAGATTTTGTAGAGTTTCACTTTGATATAATACAATGTGTTACGATTTGGGAGGGTTTTTGTTCATTTCAGAGAAGATAATTCCTTAAAGAATCCTAATTTAGACAGCTCATAAACCTTCAGTTCTGTCCGAGAGAGTGTAACCATGGTACATAAACCCACAAACGTGTTCCATTGGTTTGCCGTATAGTTAGGTGGAGAGAATTACATTTATTACTTGTTATGCTCTCTGTTCTGGTGGTACTGGCAGACAAACCTGTTTCAACAGAACACCTGACTACAAAATCGAAGAAATCTGGCAAATGATAGCTTGTACTACCAATGGCAGCTATATTCTCGACCTAGCTGAGATTAGTAGCTGACCGCCTACGAAGAAGCCTGACTTGCGTTGAACTTGAACGTGAACTTGAACTTATTGCATTAAACGAAGTTCTTGATTGTTGCTGGCAATAGAGGAAGTGGTGTCCCTGATGAACGCTCTCGACTGTGTTCTGTCCAATGTCATTCCGTGGGCTGCCACTAGTGGGTCTCTGTATAACCTCTTGTCAAGCCACTTTTGTGCACACCCTTTAAAACCGAATTTTCCAACTCATATTAGGTGCATTTCGTGGGTACCTCCAATGTGGTGGTCGTACAGAGTTGTATAGTATCTTTGGCAGACGTGAAGCGTCCATTTTCCACATATGTCCAAATCAAAGCAAATAGTATCTTGTGATCAAGGTTTCAGTGGTGGGTTGGTTTAAACATGTAGCGTGGATTTCGGAGGTTTTCTTACGATCTCGTAAAGATAGACCACAAATAGCTCTGAGCCACCCCATTTGAGCGACTTCTAGTTTTCTAAAGTTCTCTGCGTGAGGAATCCAAGATTCAGCACCATATAGGAGTTCTGGGATCACTGCACTATATAACACACGTAACTTTCGCCAGTTGAGATATCATTTCATTGATCAAGACTCCTGCTTGGATTGCAACCTCGGGAAGATTACAGGTTCCAGGGATAACCGTCCATCCCCTTTCCCATACAGTTGATCTTCCGTCAGTTGAGATTTCATTTCATTAATCAAGCCTCCTGCTTGGATTACAGGGAATGCTTCCCCGGCCCAAAATGATCAATGTCATGCAAGCCAGTCACAAATGAAACCTCACACGTAGCTTGGATTACAGGGAGACACCACACACCCTGGCACCATGATCAGTATACTGTCACCTCAACTTGCGTTCATTTTCAGATTTCTGAATAATCTTTGTTATTACTGTACAAAATAAAACGTTCAAAATTTTCAAACGTTGAAATCGCCTCTTTTTACACCTTCCAGTATTTTAACTAGTCTGGATAAACCAATAGCAGTATTAAGACTACTATTGGGTTGTCATAATTTAGCTTTGAACTGTTTATGTACCGCCTGTTCAGTCATTTTCTTTTTGACTTTTCATGAGCGGCTCAGTCTGATGTTTTCAAACGCTTTAGAGAAGAACTCCTTAAAACCTAAGACAAAATGTACTCCAGAACAAGCCTATAAAGGATCACTTGCAGCAGTTGTACGACAAGTGACTGGATCTGAGATTTTTACGAAGGCTAAAATAACCGTGGTTCAAATCAAAAAGTTGTATGCTGGATTCTGAAGACATTGATCATCCCGATGAAGAAATCACGTCATTACGCCATAAACTCCGGTCAATCACAACCACCCATAACAAGGATTTAGGCAACCCTCGATCTGATGATTTTGGATGCGGATTGAGCGAAATCATTGCAATAGTCACTATAACTGACAAAAATGTTACAAGTAACTGCAAGACTTAAGTGTTGGGTATTTTAAGCAATAAAAAATTTTGTGGAAAGTACTGAATATTATGTATCTCTTACCGTATCAATAACCCACGAAGTGAACGATAAACAAATACACCAAAAAATCTCCAGTACTCGCGTAATATTTGGAGTTTGGTTACCAGATCCTGTTACGAATACTGATGTAAAAAATCGCAAATTCTAAAGACGCAACTTCTTTTTCTGGTGTAACTGCCCAAACTTACGTCTTTGCTGGGCTCAATGACCAACAATTAAATCTTTGTTCAATAGCAGAGCCATAACCGAAAAAAACATGGTATCAATATATCTTAAAAATAAATCAAAATTCATGAAAAATCAAACGTCTATAATTAAACAACTTTATATCCTATTATACATTCCTTTTAAGCTTCTGGAATCATACACGCATCAATTATATATCACTCACCCTTGCCGCATCTTTTGGATAACCACCACTCTATAAATTCAACTACTATTATCTACGTCGTTACAAAAATATATCACGTAGTTACATCAAGCACAAAATCTCTAAAATTGATATTGATGTCAACCACTATATTTACTAATCATTTACCTTTAAAATGATCCCCCAAAAGTATCCAATTTACCAGAGATTTACCTCAATATATTATATACTATTTTTTGTGACGGTATCAACTACTAACCAACTCCTAAATGTTGATTTGCTTATTTCAATATGGCCCACAACTGATGTTATTTCAAAATTGAAGTTTGATGAAAATATGAATAGAATCAATCAGGCTTTTACCTAACTGTGACATGGATTGACAAGAGGAGTCCCTACTAAAGCTTTGTGGACTGGGCAACCATCTGTCTTGAACTTCACCTTCACCACGAGCTTCAGTATCTTGCAAACTCAACGCAATTGCCATTTCTAAGACAGCATCGTCATCTAAGGAATCAAATTAATACATTAAAAACATCACCATTTGCTAATCATCAAGGAAGATCAGAAACGGAACACAAAAATCGAGGTTGACATAGGAAGTGTTACTACTATTTTCTGAAGAGAGATCAGGGGGGATAGCTAATGTAAATTTCTTTTCGTATGTTAATGCATATCCTCAACTATGAAGTATAGTAATTCGAAAGGTGCTTTCTTTCCCATGATATGATTTTTACAATTTCACTAATACCGGAAGATCCTGTTCATTCCTTTAATAAATAAAACATATTTTTCATATTTTATTCATTTAACGAGTAAAAACAGTGTTGTTTTCAAAAAGGTCGTTGGGGTCCTAAATCAACAAAATTAAAAGCACCCTTTGTTGCAATGTGATCCTATTCGAATTAGGCGACGGTGGAGGGAACATTTGCCCACCACACGTTATATTTCTTTTTAAAGGCTAATGTGATGCACGAGTGTCTAATGGAAACAAAAAAGAAGATACTGCAGGCCTATTGAAACCCCTTATTCAACCAATACGTGAACATAAAGATACTGAAACCTGGATTCTGAAGGATGGCTTGCATGTCCTCATACTCTTCCAACCCATTCTGCTGCTCAGTTATTTCTTCTGGAATGTCGATTACTTCAACCTGCTCGAAGTCCATTCCAGCTATGTTGTCAGGTCTTGGAAATCCAATGTCCACTTCTTGGTTTTCAGAAGGGCTTTCATTTGGTTGGGCCTAAATCAAAATATAAGCCATGGTGTCAAACAAAGTCAAAGTATATGTAAAGGGTATAATATGTCCGTTACTCATACACAAAACGTACTGTATCAAATTCTTTTTTCATTGAAATGAAGTTCTTTTAGAAGTCTAAGTAGTATGTGTAATATGGGGGTGGGGGAAGGGTTTGTGAAGTGAATTTACACGACTTTAATAGAACAAAGAAAACACTTTTCTTTTTTTAACAAACATATCACCATGGACAAATAACCAAACCATCAGAATAAAAACAAATAGTGTCAAAAATAGCTGCCTTTCTTTAATGGTGGCTTTTAAAACTTCGAGTTCTGCTATTCTCAATATTTCTTTTTCCCCATATTTTTCCTGATTATGACATCATCCGTAACTGGGTTGAGAAAAAACACACTAAATCATTGCTTTCCTTGAAGACATAATTTATAAGAAGTTTGGCTTTAAAATAATATATGCACAGTTACATCTGTGGTAAGCACATATTATTTGCTAAATTTAACAAATGTCCAAATTTCACAATAAATTTATTTTGCCGATATTTAACTGATGTTAAAAAAAACAACGCATAATCCCTTTTGGAAACCTTGTGCCACATGCCATCTAATGTGTTCTCAATGATGCTTACTCAATAGTGTTCACCGTCAGTTCCAATATCGCCACTAATATGCACGGTATCACATGTTAGAGCATGACTGGATGTTTAAATATTGCCAAAAACACAAAAGCTTCGCATGTTGGAATCCGGCAACTGTTTTAGTCTCGTTTTTTTGGTGCATTACTGAAACTACAGTAAAACGGACAAACATCTCATATTATCCGTTAAAGATCAACCAAAAGCGGTGATGTGGCATTCTGGAAGTTAACTACTAGTGAAATCTAAAGGCTACCTACAGCAGTTTTTATTGATCCAACGTTTGAAAATACGTCAAGTTAAGTGAAAAACAGGTGAATTGAGTGTATGAGCTTCAGCTGTGGAAGTGAGACGATCTGAAGAATTAAAATCCTGGTAACTGCACCTTTAGAGAAATAAAAGTAGCTGTGGCACATTCTTTCAGGCAAATAAGAAAATGGAGTGCGTGCAAATTATACAAAAGCTGTCAATAAAACAAGTATTTTAGTACCATGTAGAAGAAAAATAAGTAAAATGAACAAATACTGGAACAGGTACAAAAAGTACAGCCATTTCAGATAACAATTATGGGCCAAAAAAAGTAGGGGGCACTGGCTAATGATTTGGAATTCAACGTATGAGAACCAGATCTGCGATTGAGGCTCGGCAGTGATAAAAAGTTTTCACACTTATGGGTCTAAATACTAACAGCTGTCACTCAAAGACGTAGAAATACATCGAAAAGCAACTTTGAAGGTTGATGGTTGTTTTAGCTACCTCTACAGAACTTTGTAAGGTTTTGCACAGAAAATTACTTCATAATCTAACCAATAATGCTTAGAATAATTGGATTTACCTAACAACCTGGGCCACGCACAGTAAATACCTTTACAAGATATATATCCGCTCAATAATGTTATACTCCCTGCTTCTCTCAGAGGCCAACATTTACACTCCATATAAGAT
Organism: Morbakka virulenta; assembly: GCA_003991215.1. Classification (NCBI taxonomy): domain Eukaryota; kingdom Metazoa; phylum Cnidaria; class Cubozoa; order Carybdeida; family Carukiidae; genus Morbakka; species Morbakka virulenta. The sequence goes on from RDPX01000310.1 coordinate 918,427, forward strand.
AGAACAAAGAATAGCCTACAGATGCGAATGAATAGTGGCGCATACGTAGAAGTTTAAATAGCACTTTTCCACAACCAAATCACTCTCGCATCGCTGTTATGTTGCATAATTACCTCTGTTTTATCGTTACTTCCATGTAAAATGTTTAGTAGAGATTCAAGTACAAAATTTTACATCAGAACCCAGTTTCCCATATCCTCCTACCCACCTTTCTTAGACACGTCATAGATTCAGAGTACCTGAAATTCAAATAGCTTTTTTTGAATAACAGCAACTGTGACAAATGCTGTCCCAAGTATGCCTACCGACTGTATACAACCATAACCGCTTCAAATGCAAGATAAAAAATACCATTTCAAATAATAAAACATTTTTGCTGCTAGCTTCTGCTTGCTAGAAATAATAAATGGTCACATCAATGATTCTTTTGGTACCCCTCTCTGATATGCTACTATTATCCTTTGCTTTCGGTGATAAACAGTACCAATAAAACCATTTTGTTAAGTCGTTTAAGCTTTGTCCACAACTAGCCTTTTTAATTTCTTACAATTACCACCATAATTAAGTTCCATTCAACGAAATACACAGTTTTCAGTCAAAATGCTGAAAAAACCCTCTTACAAAAAGACGTTTGCACAATTTAAGTACTTAAACTGAATTCCGGTTGCTTGAGCGATACGAGTTTCTTAGTTACCCATCAACCAGCACCATCTTACGCTGTATTCTCTGTTGACCAACATCTTGCGAAAAATAGATCAAGAGTTCACTGGCCTTTGTATGAACAAATAAAGAAAAGACAAGATAAAGTGAATTGACAACTATTTTCACTAAACCGATACCTTGTCCCGATCATCCTGTGTTGTATCAACCGGCACTGGAGATGCTATGGGCCTAGATTTCAGAAGTGCACCATGGAACTGCAACCCTTGCGACAGTCCGCGTTTTGCTGCAAAACACACGGCGGCATCCTGTACATAAGTAAGTAACAAGTAATTTGGGTTAGTATGTTTCCATTTAATTCAATATATAAAATTTACTTTTCTGCATTTATACTGGTGTTGGTTTTAGTTTTTGTTTCTTCTCCAAGAGAATAATATACCAGGGCAGACAACGGTGACAGAGTTGATTATATTGCAGTCTGTCAACAAACCGGATACAATTATGTTCAAAGTATACAACAGGAAAAGTAGAAAGGTGTTCCCGCTGAATACGAAGGACTCGTTTTCTGTTACGCTGACATTAGAGGAAACACTTGTTAGGATTTCAGCCTGGACGTCTCCTGCGGAGCAGATGAAGACAAACTTTGTGAAAATGTTTCGAAATACCGCTACTGATCCTTGTCGGGCCCCTTCACATCGTACACTCTGGTATTCATTTCCATACTCTTTTTTGCTGGCTTCATCACCAAAATACTCATCTTCCATGCGTGGAACATGTTGAAATGCTGATGCATCCTGTCTTGTCAGGTTAGATACCTCTAAACCCTTTTTCTGATCTCCCATAGTTGAGTCATCACTTTTACTGTATGTACTTCATCATATAGACCTAATATGAGAGCTAAAAACCGCCATCTGCCTTTCAAAATATCAATTGAAATTGGCTTTTCTTTGCATCTTCTATAAAAATTTTGATTGGAAACTTTGTTAGGGTATCTTTTTCTGTGTCACACCCCAATTTGAGCTATTGTACATTAAGACAGGTTTTATAAGTATTCTGTAAAGCTTAGGGCAAAGTTCTTATTTGATATGGTCCTTTCTGATCTAGATGTGGTTGAATCTATTCGTGGATGCCATGAGCAATTGTTTTCTTCTTTGTATATATTCTGTCTCTCCTGGCAGGAAAACATACTTACACTTGTTTACAAACATATAAAAAATGAGATGCCACATTGACAATACTAAGAGTACCATCATAGTAAAGGTAATCATTGTATTTGGCTGCAGCAACAACTATAAAAATGATTTAGATATTTTATGTTGATAGAGGAACATAACTCTCCAATTCACCCAGAGCTGAACATGAAGGAAAATGTTTTATCAAAAATTAATGAAAATGAAAATGAAAATAAAAGAAATATCTACCAAAATCATTACAACAATATTTATGGAAAAATAAAGTACCTAAAACTTTAATAGCTACCTGCATCTACTGAAATATAATTTTCATAGGTTGACGAATGCCACATTATAATGGACAGAAATTTCATCAAAGGCACTCTCCAAAAGACTCGAAGAAAACTAAGAAAATACCAAACGTTTCATCTTAAAATTCTGAAGTGCGTATGACTAGTCTCAGAAACTGGTAAGTCAAACGTCTCCTGAAATCCACACCCTATCTTTTAAAAAGAGAAACAGAAATGTGGTGGCTGCAGTAATGTCGTGGTAAAAATGAAGTCTTTCGATTCAAATATTGAAATAATTTTATTCACACACACAGTTACCACTGCCACTGGTAAACATACTGGGTAGTTTTAATTTAACTGCTGCAAATTATATAACTGGCCTGGAATAGTCTAGTATACAGCAATTCACTACATTCTGTAATATCCTAATATCAATAAAATACACTTTCATATTCTAGTTCCAATTTCCATTTCCATTAAAGAAAAAACATCATTTTACACTTCTCATTAATACATCTATTTCCAAACTTATCAAAAACAATGTTACCTACCTCATTGAGCAAAAGCTTGATAATTGCATCTGTTATACGTGATGCTGCCTTGGGTTTTCCGAGAATCCAAGTAAAGAGAACCTCAGTTGCTGTTTCAATTACATTCAATAGGTTTTCGCATCCTTTAGAGAGATATACACAAACCAATATTTAAATACTTTTTTGAGAATTATTTCATGCTTAACAGTAAAGTTTGACAAAAAGAATAATTGCTGGAAATGACTCGCAGACATTAAAAATATTTGCAAATTACTACCAGGTTCAATACATGATATGGGTAATATCCTTTAACTACTTTACAAGTAAAGGAAATGGTCCAAAAAAATTGAAAACATTTCAATTAAAACAACAGTTGTCGCCTTCCAAATCACTGCCAATAACAAAGAATACCAGTAAATAAAATGCATTTCTGGTAGGCTAATCACTATCAAACTTATGCCCCAGCTGTAAAATAGAGAAATAAAACTACATTACGAAAGTCAAGGCCACAGAGTCAGAAAAATCAATTGAAAATTAAATACCTTGGACGTATATCGGTGCCAGGGAAGCCCTTGCTGGTTGTGAAGAATAAAATGCCAGAAGGGCATCAAGAATGTCTTGCAAAACAAATCCTTTGTTCCAAAATTCTGAGGACAAAACAGTGGTTTGTTCATAAACAATAACATGGTGTAATAGAATATGGTGCAGGACAATATACTCAATGTAACTACCTTACATTACAGACTGCACCGATGGTAGCTGGATTAGGTAAAATTAAGCTGAATTACTAGACCTTAACAAGTATTAAGATGACTAAAACCTAATGTTTTAAACCACTTTCGCTGGCTACATTTGTGTAAAAGAAGTATCACTTACATAAGTATATTAATTTTGAAAATGCTATAATGTCTACACTGATTTTTAGCTTGTTTTTTTATGTTAACTAAACATTTCCAATTTCGTCTTCTGCAGTAACGAATAAAAAATGGGGTATGACATTTGAAACTGCCTAAAAATTTTCTACATTAGCTACTAATAAAAAAGAAACTTAAAAAGTGTAGAAAAGATAAAGAATAACTTTGAAACATTTATCTTAAATTTCAATATTTGTTAGGTAAGCGTTTGGTGGCATCATATACTATAGTTTCATATATATTTGCGTCTGAAAGGTCAACATTAGAGAAGAAAAAGTCTCGAAGGGATAACAGGTGATATTTAACAGCAAGAAAATAGGCCACCTTTTTCAATGCTACAACTTTTCTATGGAGATGTAACAAACATCTCCTGTCAGTATCTGTCCCAACGTTCCTAGTGTACCCTATCTGTAAGTCAGTAAATACCGCGAAAAAGCATTAGGTTGTTGGCATGCAACAGAAAACTTTTTTTCAGCGATATGTGAAAAATCGTTTAGTCTGTTTAGCACCAGACCAAGAATATGTGGTACCAAAAACTGGTCTCTACTTTTGACAATATTTATACGAAAGGAAAAAACCTCATTGAATGTAAAAACCGATTTCTCACATTGGTACACAACGTTTATGACGAGCATCCTACTACATGTTGTTTATGTAAGACACATGGTGCTGGTAAACTGATAATAAAAATCATCGCATTCACATCTGGATTACAAAAAGGACTCAGACAAAAAAACCAAAATTCTCATCTGTTACGATAAAGGGATATTGCTCCTTCTTGACAACCTATGACGTCACTATTTTTAGTCAAAGATAAGATCAACATCCTTGATGTATCCTATAGCACCTATAATACGGGAGAATTTAAAGTACTATCCAGAAAATAGCTTCAGAGAAGATATTATACAAAGCAAGGGAGTGACTACAATAATATTTTAAAGAAATATTAAGAGAAAGGAACAAGCACTTAAACTTTGACTGATTTCCCTTACGGGACCTACTAACTTCAAAATGTTCTTCAAAGGCAAAAACTGCGTTCAGTATATATCTCTGGGTAACAATGGAACGATGTAAATGAAAAAGCTTGTTTTACGTTGCAGCAGATTATAAGAGTAGCTGTAACCACCTGTGATATCGAGTATCAACTGTTAAACCCACATATATTTTTCCTAATAACGGCTTTGCATTTCTGATACATATGAAGTATAAACCATTTGAAAGTCATTAAGCTGCAATTAACTTTTTGTATCAGAGTGACTTAACTCCATATTACAATTATATACAAATGGATGCCAAAAGAGAAGATTATGTTATGGTCATGACAATGAGCCAGGTGGTACCTTTTCAGATTTAGGGTTTAATTTTATCACTGGTTTCATGTTTTGGGGGAATAGAAGTTAAATTTTTAAGGATTGGGATATTTTTCACATACATCTTTTTTTTATTCTTAATTAAAATTTTGAAATTACTTGCTGTTTGTTGGTGATACATTTTTCATGACCCATTTTCCTTTTTATCGTATTTAGAAGTAAGAAAATTTTACGAAAGATAATTATCGTCCATGATAAGAAAATGTTAATGCTATTTTTTTGGATTACCTTTTTCAAAGAACTAAATTGAAGCAGGGTACGGAAAGTAAATCACGAAGAAAAGGAGGGCAAACGAAATGCTACTTTAACAAAAGGGCACGCAGATACCAAATACCAAAAGAATAAGGCACGTATGTGGCAATTGAAATTTACTTGTCCAGTGGAAACAAAATAGCTACTTGAATACCAAAAAATCACAAGAAAAGTTCAAAGGATAGGAAGAAAGTCGGAGGAATGCACATCATGACAAATGGACAATATCCACACACGAAGGCAATTTTGCTTCAAAAAAATGAAAATTGAAAATTTGAAACTCGCGACATATTATGTGCAACCATATTCGGAAACGTTAAAATGCTTGTTGTCTCACTTAATAATAAATACTTCTACTAAACCAAAAAGTAATGAAATTGTTTTCCGTATATGCGGCAAGACGTATGTGTATTAAAATGATAAAAAACTACATTTTATAGGGAATACTCTACCCAAAAGTACTCGACTTAACCATCAACTCCATCTGTCACATATATTAGAGACACGTAAAAATTGGTGAACAATATATCTTATGCTTTGGTTTTGCCTTAACATAACAAATTAAGTCTTTCCTTGCAGTAAATTAAACAACAGTACAGTTACTCTTGAGACGCCTCTGTAAGTACATCGAAATTAATCAGTACGAATCAGACGCATTTGTAAGTAAATCGAAAGTAATCAGTACGAATCAGACGCCTCTGTAAGTAAATCGAAAGTAATCAGTACGAATCAGACGCATCTGTAAGTAAATCGAAAGTAATCAGTACGAATCAGACGCATTTGTAAGTAAATCAAAAGTAATCAGTACGCATAAGACGCACTTGTAAGTAAATCGAAAGTAATCAGTACGAATCAGACGCCTCTGTAAGTAAATCGAAAGTAATCGGTACGAATCAGACGCCTCTGTAAGTAAATCGAAAGTAATCTGTACGAATCAGACGCATCTGTAAGTAAATCGAAAGTAATCAGTACGAATCAGACGCATTTGTAAGTAAATCGAAAGTAATCAGTACGAATCAGGCGCCTCTGTAAGTAAATCGAAACTAATCAGTAAGAATCAGACATATCTGTAAGTAAATCGAAAGTAATTACAAACCTTCAACAAAATNATTGTAAGTAAATCGAAAGTAATCAGTACGAATCAGACGCCTTGTAAGTAAATCGAAAGTAATCAGTACGAATCAGACGCCTCTGTAAGCAAATCGAAAGTAATCGGTACGAATCAGACGCATCTGTAAGTAAATCGAAAGTAATCAGTACGAATCAGACGCATTTGTAAGTAAATCGAAAGTAATCAGTACGAATCAGGCGCCTCTGTAAGTAAATCGAAACTAATCAGTAAGAATCAGACATATCTGTAAGTAAATCGAAAGTAATTACAAACCTTCAACAAAATTGACCAGGTTTTTTGGCCGTGATCTTCCAACAGTTTTACATACGTTCAAAAAATACAAGACAGCATCTACGTCCAAGGAGTCTGATCCAATTTTTATCGTTTCCCATGATGATTGCAAAACATCAATGGCATGCTTAAGCTGTAACTCGTCCTAAAACAAAGCAAGTATGCACCAGGATGTTTACAAGCTTGTGAATTACTCGATAAAACTAAATCCTGTTTGGTACAATAAAAACGCCTGACAATAGGCACCGCCAAATATTAGTTTATAAGTAATTGCGCTGTTGTATTTCCAACCAAGAACAAGCAACAGGCACAAGAGTAATTGAACATGTAAGAGTACCAACAACCTCATCATTTAGCAGAACGAAACTATCTAGGAAACTATAAGTGTGTTGACAACACGTCAAATATTTCGTTCCGGAAAATGTCTTTAAAATAGAATCGATGTTTAAACAGCAGACTGTATGTAGGCGTATAAATTAAGAAAAACCCAGTACGTCACAATTTAATAAAATAGATTTGGTTACACTTGTTGTGTCCTTCAAAAAAGATTTTTGTTGCTCTTCTCCCAAGGCAACCCCAAACGGAGTATGCGCCTTCCAAGAGTAACTTCCGGAACCTCTATGTCGTAGGGATGCTGTCAAAACAACGATGTTAACTACATCCCCCCATCCTTAGGAAGCCAGCTTGTTGTACTGTAGCGATGAACTTTTAAAATTATTGTAAGACCCGGAAAATATACTAAACTCTTGTCCCATACGTGGTAGTATGAGCTCATCAGGTATCTCAAAGAAGGTACTCTCTTTTTCACCAACTCACAATGCAGCAATGATTCAATTATTTTTATTTTGGCAGTCAGCTGATGGGGTTACATCTAATCAAATAATCCTGAAAAAATTATATAGTTTTTATATCCTTAATTTAAAGGAAAATTTTTGCTTCACAGTTTAACCCACAGCCTATAAGAAATATTAAAACAGTTTTAGTCATTACTGAAGCAAATACTCGACGTCGAATTATATTAAGAATTTGTATTTGTTTGTAAACTACAGCAGAGAAATTTCAAAACATTTCGGACTCCGTGGTTAACAAAGATTATTATTATTATTCACTATCCATTGCCATTGGGCCGTAGGTGCACTTTTCTGCATTTAACAATGCATATCTATGCTTTTCGATCACCTGCTCTCCTTGTAGCCTCTTCCATTGACAGTTGTGTCCATTCGTGAATGTTATACAGCCATGTTTTTCTTGGTCTTCCTTGGCCTCTCTTTCCGGGTACCCTGCCATGCATTATGTTATTCCCCAGGTTTGGAGAGCTGTTGTGACGAGTGACGGGTCCAAACCACTGCATTTTTCTTCTCTTTATTATTGAAAGCAAAGTTTCCTCGTTGCCAAACAAAGATTAAAAAAGATTACCTTGCGAGTTTTCAGCAAATAATGGATGGCAACTTGCTGTCAAATTGAAAATAAACATGTAATGCAACGCTTCAAATATATCTGTATACCAATAGCCAAAAACAGAAGCAACTAACTGGTGCATGTTCCGTTACAACATTATCAACTTATTCTTACCAAATGTCATTTTTCAGCAACATCTTGGCCCAACATAAACCTTCCCCCAAGAAATTCCATGTAAAATAGCACCATTAGTTGACGGGTTTTGACAATTTCAAAACACTATTAAAATTTTCACACGATTACATACGACAAACTATTGTGCATTGCTTCCGACCCACATCAAAATAGGATTCAAAACATTCGCTGTTCTTTACCTGTTTGTTATTTACTTCATCTTTTGACGGATATATACTTGCAAGTAGTTGTCCTCCTTTTTGTCCCAGAAGTGGGCAAAATTGCTGTGTGAGGAGGTAAGAGGCTATCTTTAGAACACTCTGTCGTTCGCAATTGTCATCCCCTCCAGAAAATTGGTTAAGGCTCTCACGTGTCGCTTCTACTGCTTGGCTTAACAAACTATCAAGGTAAGGAAGAAATCATTTCAAAGAATTAATTTTCCCATGAAGATTATTTAAACCAACATTTAAATCAGTTTTTGACACAATTGGTGATTGATTTCATAACAACAGAAGTAAGTAAACTATAACTTCGTGAGGTAAGGTAAACTCGTGTACATCTATACTTGTATATTACATACAAATATAATTTATATATTTATACAAATATGCAAATTTGTATTAGAAATGGCATAGAAAGAACTATCCTTTTACTCTCAACATTAATATCGAGATTTAAATAAACCATACGGTGACTATTAGCCTATCAATTACTTAAGAAATAATTGCATGGAAGATTGAAGTCAATGCCCTTCTGCAGTCTCATTCATTCCTGCCATGACTACGCCAGGCAACCTCTGCCCATCAGCAATGTGGCCCTAGGCGGGGCGGGTGCATGGAAATAATCCTTACTTGGAACTGATTACGCGTGTTTCAGTATATGAGTACGATTTCAATAACGAAGTAATTGATTACATTAGCCATGAAAAATTTAGCACAATTTCAAACGGGCAAAAGGTGAAATAATGTTTGGACATTAAAATAAGGAGTCATTCTTTTTACTGTTTTAACAAACAATGAATTCTAATGTGACAATTTTCGTAATTTTCTAGTTCACGAACGCAGAAAATAGTAAACAAAACAATATGCCACTTACGATATTTTGATGTATTTAATTCAACGAAAACCTTCTTGTCATGTTTACAATACGGATAAAGCCAGTTTTGTTTTAATGGCTAAAAAAGTGGCGAAAGGAGTATATGTCAGCAATGTGACACGAATCTGCCCTAGTCGAATTCACGAATTGGAATAAATTCCAAACTAACCATAAATACCGTACGTTAAAAGCCTGGCTTAATACTAATCATGGCATGATCTCCGGAAACCTTTTCAAAATGCAATAAAAAGATTCTTTGGANTTAATTCAACGAAAACCTTCTTGTCATGTTTACAATACGGATAAAGCCAGTTTTGTTTTAATGGCTAAAAAAGTGGCGAAAGGAGTATATGTCAGCAATGTGACACGAATCTGCCCTAGTCGAATTCACGAATTGGAATAAATTCCAAACTAACCATAAATACCGTACGTTAAAAGCCTGGCTTAATACTAATCATGGCATGATCTCCGGAAACCTTTTCAAAATGCAATAAAAAGATTCTTTGGAGTCTTAAAAAAATTAGTAGTTACAGGGTGAGATAGATCTCAGCTTAATGTTCTGCAAGCTGTCGCGGTTTTTCTTTCCTGAAAACTCTCAGGCTTATTTCGGATGACGCACATAAATCTGTGAACAGCGTTGTCTGGCATAATTCGAAGCTTTAACCGTTTATACGGGTACTATATTACTTTAAATTTAGCTGATAAGAGAACAAATAACTTGCTTTAAGTCAACCTTTTTTTAAAAAAGGGATTATAGATTAAATTTAAACAGTAGTTTACACATTGTTACGCTACTTAAAAAAAGTGTGCTCGGAGCCTTGCATTAATTTTTTAGCCAGAAATGGTGTTTTACACCCTTTTCTTTAACTTTTTACCATGCACCTTAGTTGGATATGGTCGGCTTAGAAATTGTCTTATAGTTCTAAAAGTGACTAACGGTAATGTCTTTGGCTACTTAACAAAACACTACCTGGTCTCCGTATCCAAAAATATCTGTCTAATATACTGTCTCTGTTTAAGGTCTGTGTCTTTCTGTCTTTTTCCTCACTCTGTTTGCCTTTACATGTACATTGTCTAAATGTTTCTGTGTGCAAACTCCCACATGCCTATTACTGAAATCTCAGTATCCATGACAAAAAAAACACGGAAGATAACGAAAAAAAAGTTCTGTCTTTGCCGGAACAAATGAGTTTTCAAAAATTCATTTCTGACATTCAAAAAATATCCCAATCCAAGGTTGGCTCAATATATTAGGTATATAAAATCAATATTTCGAGGGTTCAGTGCCAGGCCCCAGTATCTAGCAATTTTAGCGTTTTTCACTTTTCGGTGTCAGATGATAGACACTGTCATTGTCTTTCATGTGAATAACTGCATTTAGTCCAGTAACCAATTTTGTCTAAAAGCCACTCCAGGCAAAACGCTTAAAACGTTCTCCTGTGAAATTAACCAAAAAAAATACTTTGTCTGGCACTGAACCCTCGATTTATTCATTTTAAGTTACAGCCAAATATTTACCTGTCCAAATTGCTGATGCTTCTGTACCGGAACTTATCTTTATTTGCAAAGCTCTTTGGTGACCCAATTGGCTCTTGCTTCCGTTGGGTAGATTTTTCATCTGACCAACCAAAAGCTTCTTTGGTCTTGGTGTACACTTTGATTGAATCCACAATACTCACTCCAGATGGGTCTGATGATGGTCCAACTAATGTGAAATATTTAAGTTAGTAACAATAAATTCAAACACATAAACACCACAACAAAAAATATATTTTATTAAAACGTTTTGCGAGCAAGAATGACTCAACGATATCCTAAACGTGGTAGATGTGCTCTACTTGTGTCAAGTGGAAGAACACTTCTTAATAAAGTCTTTCAAACTTTTCTTATCAACAAGCTCAACTGAATTTCAGGTGCCACATTTTATCGTAAAGATATAGGATTTTAAGAAATATATTAATCTTCAAAATGGTACTTCGTATTCATCATTTCTTGTTTCAATGGTAGTTCTAGGTTCGGAAAAATAGAAAGTAAAATAAATTTCTCTCTCTTTTACCAACAAAGTACAATGCATCTTTTGAACGTTAAAAATTTGCAACATATACTGTAGCGATCAAACAGTCAATTTCATTCTTTAGTTCCCTTAACAGGGTTAGTAAAACAGTTGCCAGTTAGCATTTATGATCATTATTCATTGTACTGTGCTTCTATAAAAACAAGAAGAATCCTTATAAACAAACACATTTAATAAGATTCTAAATTCTAGGAGAAATAAAAATTAACAATTATTCCCCTTCATTATTTTCTCTTTAATCTTCACTAACACAAGTCATGCACAACTGGGCAATAACTAGACCTTCAAGCTACACTCAATATAAGACCCTTCTATGTCTTCAAGTAAGGTTTTCTCTATAGAGCAGAATACAAATGAAAACATGTGAAAAAGACAAATAATTACGATGTTAAAATACATTTTACTAATCCAACGGAGTTTTAAATACATCTTCGTAAAGCTACCCTAACAAAAAGTGAGCCCTTATCAATCAACGTGCTAAAAATTGGAGTAATTCGCGATACTCTTCCTTCTCTCTGCTGCTCTCTTGATTTACATTGGAATTGCACGTTGAAAAGATAGCTCCTAAAATTACGCGATTAGAACTTTAATTAAAACTTTAAAGAGAGACATTGGTCTGCTTACGAGCTATATTGACGGTAAATCAAAATTTAGTGCTTGAAATCTACTGGTGTGGTTTCTCTAATGACATTCGATGTTCTAGATTTTTCTTAAGCACTTTGTTTACAGTGCAAAACATTTGGTGTAATCTGGAATACCTTCTTTGATAAGAATGCTGACACTGCTTCTGTCATCTGATTAACTAGCAAGAAATTCCTCAATTTTGCCCCAGTTACCTTTCCGTAACTTAGTTTTTTCCTCTTTCTCTACCCTTTTCGTTTCTTCTACCTCTCATCCCCGTTCTTTCTTTCTTTCTCCCTCCATTTCGTACATAAACACAAACACGCACTATCTATCAATCAATCGACCTGTCATACGTAAGTAAGTTCGTTTCATATACTCATATAGTTTATTTACCTGTGAGCCACAAAATGTGTAATAAGGATTAAATGTCAACTTGATTTTTGGTACATTTCTTAAAGACACTAAACATACATTAGTAAATACCTTGCATATTGATAATTTACATCTTATTGTGAATTTTTTTGTAGTTGCAATCGTCGTCGACTAACTTACGATTAGTAAATTGCACAGGCTTTCTTTTGATAAAATGTTGGGGTTTTAAGCTGGAGGTTCTTTTTGTTTAAATAGTCCAAACGTTCCCTTCCTTTTTATTGTTGGTACTTTTGGCAACATTTTGGTCGATTAAAGTACAAAAATTTCCGACTGGTTTTATCACCTGCTAGGCCTTTTTTTTAGCTGCAGTTATATACTGCAGTCATTGTATACTTTATGTACTTAGCACAAATAAACTCCATTGGTAGGATGTGTGAGATACCAAAGTAGCCCTGAGAAGCGGGACTTTATTGAAATTGAAAATCCCTACAGTTAATAATTTGGGTTTAAAATGTTAGCTTTTTAGTTATGGCTGTAGTTACAAAATGTTAAAGTGATCATGAAATCTCACCATTTTAGTTGCAAAACTTACTACTTAATATACTTTGTATACTTTGTCAAGCAGTTCACATTGTTATCCATAACTCTTGAGCATTTTTTTCTGCCTGCGAAGCAACTTTCCCGACAAATAAAACCAAGTTTGAACGCAGTGAAGTAATTACAAATGTACTGCACATTAGAACTGATTGTCATTGCATTACAATTTGATTACAATCCTTTAATATAATAACAATTGGCTGTAGTAGCTTTTATCTCATTTCCCATAACCTATTCTAGCTGGGTCAACTTTGGGTGCATGTGCCTCTGAAAAAAAACCATTTAGCAGTAAGTCTCAAAATCACACTATTCTTAATATGGTACAATACCAAAAAAAAACTTACATGAAATGATAATCTTTTTATCTGCGGTTAAAGCTTCGTTCCTGGTAAACGGAATATCAAACCATCGATTTCGTTCCATATGAAATTGAATTGTTCTGCCAAAGATTTCTATGTACTTGGGAGCACTCTCTAAGGACCGAATCCCTACATGCACCCGAATACCAACCATCACAATTGATTGATTTGGGTTAGTGACTTCCACTTGAAAACCAAATGGCTACAAAAACAATATTCATAATCTAACAATTTCAAAAACTATTATAAATATTTTTCCTAAAAGAGCCTAACTATCTAATTGCTTTTTCTCCAAAATAAGTGCTCGTAAATTATAAACACTTTTTTAAGTCAAGCACATCCCAAAATACTCTACAGAAGTATTTTGGGATGTGCTTGACACTCGTCCAGTGGATTCCTTAAAACTGTGGCATTCCGAGCAATGAGATGGTTTGCAAACAAGCTAGGGGTGTAGGAAAACTGGCACAAGTGTATCAGAAAATCAGCTCTGATGGATGGATGGCTTTATCAACATTTTCACCAAAAATGCCATCTACTACCTCCATCGTGAAACTGAGGGTAATCCACTACAGTCTAAAGTATCACATGTACACAAGGATTCACATTGGTCATTCTGTCCTATGCCCCTTTCAAGATTCTCCATTGACTGTGGACCACTTCCTGCAAGCCTGTACTACCTACCAAAAAACCCCCAACCGGAAATCTGGCCTGTTGATACATTGTTTCGGAGAAAATTCTGTGTACCTATGGGGAGCCTCCAGAGAAATGCTCATTCCTCAGGGCAACCGGAGTTGCTGTCTGAGCGATCGAAAGAAAAAAAGAAAAATCAACGTCAAAAGTGCGTGGGAGCCATGACGTAATAGAGTTTCAACAACGACCATCTGCACAAGGGATGAATAAAAACTATTTACCACTAAGTATTTACCACTTAAGAAGCCCACCAACATATACAATTACTTTTAACGATCCTGCTTCAGAAAGGATATGAAAGAAAATGGTTGTCTTCGTTACAAATGTAGTTAAAAACATTCATCAAAACAAAATCAAATTTGGCCAGTAACATTAATAAGATAATTCCAAGTTCCTCAATTATAGTAGCAAAGATAAAAAATAATGTTCAAATTGGGCATTTGTCACACAGAGACAGGCACATGTATGCATACACATGGAAACAAACTGGTACAAGCTCACAAATACATACTCTCAATACACATACTCGCACTTGGGCTCGATCACTCGGATTAATTAATGCAAATTGTGTACATTCCATTTTTTAATAATCAACACGAACAGAATCATTACACCGCACACCTAGCAGCTGAAGCATACAAGAAAACTGCGCTGCTAAAAAAATACCCGTAGTGACACTCAAGACCTAATCAAAGAATGAAATTTCATAAGATCTTTTAGAATAAAGTTCATTTAAACAAAAAGGGGAAGGAAGGGTTACTGTATCAATACTGCCACCGCAGGAACTAGAATTTATTTCTTTGCATGATATGCACCACTTTAAAGTTGTAACAAAATAAACTGCTATGCCGAAATTTTTGCTACTGGTACTGCAAACCAGATGTCTACAGTTGAAAACACTTTCTCATCAATCATCAATAGTTCATATAATTTATGTGCAATCACTAAAGTTATTTTCTTCAAAATCAACCACCAAAATTAAATGATCCCATTCTATTACAAACTCTACAGCAGTCAATCATTTCTAGCTTGTGGTGAGATGCGGTGCGGTGCGGTGTGGTGTGGTGTGGTGTGGTGCGGTGCGGTGTGGTGTGGTGTGGTGTGTTGCGGTGCGATGCCATGCCATGCCATGNGCAGGAACTAGAATTTATTTCTTTGCATGATATGCACCACTTTAAAGTTGTAACAAAATAAACTGCTATGCCGAAATTTTTGCTACTGGTACTGCAAACCAGATGTCTACAGTTGAAAACACTTTCTCATCAATCATCAATAGTTCATATAATTTATGTGCAATCACTAAAGTTATTTTCTTCAAAATCAACCACCAAAATTAAATGATCCCATTCTATTACAAACTCTACAGCAGTCAATCATTTCTAGCTTGTGGTGAGATGCGGTACGGTGCGGTGCGGTGTGGTGTGGTGTGGTGCGGTGCGATGCCATGCCATGCCATGCAGTGCTATGCGATGTGATACGATGCGGTACGGTGACTTTGTCAAAATGATAGCAGGAAAATTCAATATTCTTAACTACGGTCATCAAAATACCTTTACAATCAACTACTTTCGAAAGATCCAGTTTTTACCACACGAAAAATGAAGAAAAGCCGGTTAGTTAGGGCTTCCTATGTTTAACATCAAGCCCAATGCTTTTAAGAAAGCTAGCAAAACAGAGCATTAAAAAAAACTACAGAATATCGGAAATAACATACCTTGGTATTTGCGACGTACATTCCCGCTGTATTTAATCTTTGCTTGATTTGTTGGCTGTTGTAAACGTGTAATAAATCCTTTCCGCCAAACTCAACATAATCACTCTGCTGGCAATGTTCAAAAAAGTCAGTTGGAAACGTGCTTCCTCCCCACTGCAAGGTATGAGGTTGATCTTTACAAGCCGATTTTGGAATCTTTACAGTATTGTCTTGCATTTTTGTCCTTGAAAAAGTGAAATTATATTAACTACAGGCGTCCATACGTAAATATCTGCTGTAAATAATTACAATCCTCCCAAAAACAACATTAGGAATACGTTAACTATCCCATGGTTTTGACCTTTAACAAAATACACTCCCAAGAGCCAGTAAACTTAAGGTAGAAATATCCTTTTCTGAAACAGTGAGAAGGCACAATAAACGAATATTGCAAAATATACAATGTGAAATTCTCTGACCTACCAACAACGGTTTCTGTGAAGAGTTTTTTCTAATGTACTTAACACGTTCAATGACCTTTCAGCCATCGTAATACGGGCAAATCACAGTTAAACCCATGCTCAATGGACTCTCTTTTCCCTTGGGGTTTTTAACAAAATTCTTCAACGGTTCAAGTTTGCATCGTTTGGATGTTTTAATCAAAGTAATGCTCGATTAGTGATTTCTTACCAAAATCATGCCATTTCCAATTATCTTATGCATATTTTCCCCCATTTTTTTTCAATTCGAAAAGTATGAGGTTACATTGGGATAAAAACTTAAACACCACCAACAAACATCTTACTTTACACTGTACATGTAATATTAAGTCTCACTAAGCACCCTCTTTCCGCTACACAGATCATCACGCGCATTTATACTCTCTTTCTCCCTTTTCTTAAACTGGACCCATGTATTTAATTGTACAGCTCTTCTTCTTTCCTATTCAGTCTTAGGTTCGAACCCTACTTTCACTATAAAATATTTACCAATAGTGTATCGGTATTCTTCCCAGTTCCTTCAATAATTCGCTGTCCAGGTCGAAGCATTTCACAAGAAGGAAAGCACACCCGGTGAAATGTTTGTTGTCCTACACTTCTAGCGTAAAGTGATTTGTAGAATGCCAGAAAAAATAAAGGCAAAATATATTTATTGAGCGCTGCTAGAGCGGGCTGACTTATTCATACTTACTTCAAATAGAAAGACTGTCGATCAATCCAAAATTTGGAAGACTTGTCCTCTACGTATCCAATTTGTAGCGTTCCATCCTCAAAGAGATGTACCATGGCAGTATCAAAGTCTGCCACATTTGGAGCATTACTTTTTGAGTATCTAAAACACACAGTATCTTGCAATTTAGTTCTTCCTCCACTTTTAATTTCCTGAACCTATGGGGAATAAAGACAATGTAGTATATTCCATGTCTGTAAATCCACTTTGATGGCACAAAATACAATAATTTTGCATGTTGTTACATATAATCATGCCCTAACAAAATACAATGAATGTTCTTTTTTCTATACCTGTACCTTTTAATACTGCAATTTTCTACATATTGCAAAACCTGTATCATACTTTGAGCAATGGTAAATGTTTCTACTTTAAAATTACAAATAAAAATAATATATTAAGATATACGTGAGTAAACAATCGTTACCTCAAATGATCTTAAAGCATAGGAAAAAGTAGTCAAGTGTAGACCTTGAGAAACAAATAAGCCCAAAAATTTTGAATTTTTTGAATATTATTATAATTATACGTACCAAGACTGACTCTGGTGTAATCATGACCAACACTGGATTTCCAGAGGTTTGTGATCGGCACTGAAATAGCCCTGGGTGGCCATTTACTTCTTTCCAAAGGCAGAGTGCTGATGCTGAAGAAAACTCTGTTTTAATTTGAAACACATGGCTCGTTTCGGACATGTCTTTGATCGGAACACCAACAAAATTTTTTCCTTAAAAAAATACACGAAACTTTTAAGGTAAAAAGTCGTTCATTTACAAGCATTACTTGGTAAACTACAATCAAGCATCTGTGTTGCAGATGTTATTTTAAGGAATATATTAAGACTACCACACAGACATTCGTTTGCAACAAAATATCCTGGGATAGCTGGGTACGGTCAGTCGATTAAGTGGAAAATGGTACAGTACATGACTAAATGAATAAAGAAAACTGAGGCCTGGACACATGCAAGGGAAAACTCAAGTTTTTCTAAATTACAAGTAAATGTAAAGATGGTGATATGTTTTTTGACAATCTTTCATAAAGCTTGTGTTTTAATTAATATGAGGAAACTTAGTTTAGAAGTTGCAAAAACTACAGTTAATACCTTAAGACTAAGGCAAACAGTCAATTCCCAAAATAATCAATATAGTCAATGTTTAATTTAACTTTCCATCGAAGAGTAAAACAAATGATAACTCACCATTTGAGTAGCTGAAAAGGAGCACCTCAAGTGCATGCGAGTAATAAATTGAAGCTCCTGCATCCCATGTTTGACCAGGATCAAAGACTATTGCAGGGTGGGTAACTGTCATTATATTAGTGAGATAAAATGGTCCTGCAGCTGCTGATGTGGTACTGTCCAAAACCTCTGTGCAAATGTGTCCATGCGATGATATCAATAAAATTGTTACTCTTCCGTCACGGCAAGCGAAGGTCATATCTCTGCAATGACCACTTGCGATAAGGAAGTGATACTGTGGTGTTGTTAGGGATATAGATAAGTCAAATATCTGTAAAATATTGAAGAAAGAAAATCAATACATTTCATACTTCAGGTCAGTTTTCAAGCACATTTCAGCAGAACACAAGTTTTTCTGTTGAGGTTGTCTACGTCAATTCTCATAAGATCTATGTACCATACAAATTAAATGTGCCAGGTGAAAAGTAAGTACCCTGGTTGTACTACAGACATCATGAGGCCAAAATGAAAGAACATATTTTTCAAGCTTTATTTACATATTTAACGTTTTTATGTATATATTTAATTAGTTATAAACACAAAGGATGTCCATAACTAAATAAACAGAGATATCCTACGATATCGCGTGTCTCCACCAAACATACTCACATATCTATAAATAAGTTCCGTGTTTCTTGTCAAAAGGTCATTGAGATCCTACAACTCCCTACCGATCATAAACAAAACTCCTAAATCGCAAGTGTACATTGTTCATCCCTAGTTATGTCTTTCCCTTTTTATTCTGGTGAATTAAAGTACTTTTTTTCTTCCGTTGTCATCCATTCAGCCACCTCTTTATCATATTTATCATCTCCTCAAATTGTTCCCAAAAACCTTTCAATTCCTTCTAAAGATGGCGGCTTATTAACTTCCATTTCTTTTACCCTGGTTCTCCGTAGAACACTTTGGGGTTAGATTTAAGTATTCTATTTTGTCAAAACTGCTTACTCTTGTTCTCAAATCTTCTCATTTTTTATCCTTTGCCTCTATCCTCTGCTTTAACTTTTCTTTGTCTGCATTTAAGTCTTTCTCTTTCTTAATAGTGTATCTTCTCATGATTTTCTCCTTTTTCTTTCACTAATTCCATTGTCTTTTGCTAACTCTTTGAGAACAGAAAATTACCTCTTATTCTAGTAATTTCCTTTTAAATTCTTTCTTTCCACGCAGGTTGTTTTCTTTGATTTTCTTTGTTTTCTAAATCTGACGCCTTTGTTTTCAGCATTAACTGAAGCAGTTGCGTACATCAGTTCATTTATTTTATGTACCTTTTCCTGGTCTAGCTCTCGATGTTCCGATCATGGCTACTGTTGGATGTTTTAAGCAATTTACCTCTGATAAAAGTGGCATTGGCAAACTTATCCAAACCAAATTCCATTCCTATATCCACCAATGAACTGAGCCACTATATTGAGTAGCCCAGTTAGTTGGGAATCATTTTTAGCTAACAGCTTGAGATCATCCATATATAACAAATGGTTCATGATTTCATAATGGATTTTATACCCACTTTCGTTCTCGTTAAGGAGAGTAATAAAAGGAAACAGGGTTACACAGAGCAGAATGGGTGATAATGAGTCACCTTGAAAGGTACCGCCATTGATGTTTATGTCACCAGCATTTATAGGCCTGTTCTCAGAAATCGGTATTAATGTTGTTATCTAACTATGAGGAATACTATCATAGGCCTTTTTATACTGAATCAAAGCTACAGAGATTTATTATTATTATTATTATTATTATTATCATCATCATCATCATCATCATCATCATCATCATATTTCCTTATATTGCATATTTATACATATTTATATTGCTTATCGGGTTACCCCAGTGACCTAAGGCTGTAGTAGGCCTTAGTATATTTTCACCGGCTGTTTCATCTTTCTCCTTGTTCCCATTAATAAATTCATTTGAAGTCTCATTATGCATCTGGTTTATAACCGGATTTATCATACTCTCTATTTCATCATTCGTTAATTTAACGACTCTGGTTCTGCTCTAACTTGTTCGATTTGTGCATCATTTAATTAACTTTTTACTGTTAATAATGTCTCTTCTCACATTCCCGAGCTTATTAGCATCAATATTAGCGTGACAATCATCTCCAAGTATTTGTCTCCATAACAAATAGGTTTGTTCCCTTAAATTTCGTTGTGGTCTTAGGTCTTTCTTTTTTCTTTTTGAGGTCGTGGTATCACCACAGGTTCAGGATTAGGAATTATCTGGTTCTGATTACCTTGTGGATCATTTGTTGAGGACTTTATTCCAGTACCAGACTTTTCGATCTCGGGCTGGTTTCTCGCTGAGGGAAGCGACCCTTGATAACCCGCGCGACGGCCGATGTGGTATGAATTACTTCTGGTTTTCATCATTAAAAAAGGGGTGCATTTTAACCTTTCTGCCAAGGGGCTGGATATTCCGTGTCAGATGCTAATTGGTACTTCATGTCCGCACGGTATGTCCACGTGGACAGACTTAACTCCGCCGGACGTCACCCCGGAATTTCAAGGCCTCGGAGTAGACTAACAGGTGCTACACCTTGCTCAAGGGGGACCTGAAGGTAGTTGAGGCAAAGGGTGACCTGATTCACCCACGCCATCATAATTGTTATTAATTGGGGTTAAAGGATTACACTGCTGGTTAAATATCCTACCCGTCATTTCCCTTTAGGTAATTAACTAAAAAATGCAAGATTACTGAAAAGCTAAATTTTTTTATAAACTCGTATGAGGTTTGGGATGGCCTTGAGAATAGGCATGGGTCAACAGCCTTCGGACGGTCAACATAATGCTTCAATATCAAAGACAAAATGTGCAATAATACCTTCACGAAGTCTGCAGTCAGTACAGCTATCATAGTTTCGGATCCTGGCAACCACAGGGCCCGGATGACGAAATTTCCAGTTTCAAGACGCAGAGAAAGTGCCAAGTGACTGTCTACTGCCTTGGAACTACTGAATGTCAGCACGTGACAGTCTTTCAAACCGCAGACAGCAACAGTACTTTCATTGATTTGATTATTAGAGATTGACAGCACAGTAAATGGCACTACTGCGGTTGATACTTGACTCACAGTAACTTTTCCACTTGCAGTCTCTTGCTTATCCAATCCTGATATCTGCATTGTTGTAATCTAAAAAGGAAGTACAATGATAAATATGATCTACTTGTAACGCCCAACTTAAACAACAAATCTAAATGCTAAGTATCCACCCTGATGCATCACTGGGTACAGTTTTTTTTACTTTCATCAAACCCTCTTGCGCTGGAAAGACGTCAATGGAATGACTCTTGTGTGGTCAAAAAAACAGTATGTTAATAAAAAACAATCCATTCGCAAAATGGCAGAGGATTGATCATGCTAAACTAGGTGACTATATGAGCCATGTAAAGAGCACAATTGCTCCATATCCTTCGTAATAACAACTGTTTCATGGGTGCCGAAATTAATATATTTAGAGTCACAGGAAACGTGGTAGACCAAGGAAAACGTAGAGAGATACGTTCAAGGACGACACCCAGCAACGACACCTAACATGGAAAGAAGCTGTCGACCTTGCACCTGATCGTGACCGCTGGCGTCACCTCGTTGTCCTATGTCCTGCCCAGGACCGGAGGATCTAAGGTCAAAGGTAAGGAGTCACAAGAAATGAGAAATGAAGGGAAGTTCTTTCTCATCTTCGCTACAAGATTCTTATTTCTAAAATGTCCATGATCATAAAGCATTTCAGTTAAAATACTAAATATTATCACTGTGTCCTATTACAATTATAGAAATCCTGTCATGACGATAAAAACAAAAAATAGCAGAAGAAACAAAAAATTGTATTTACAACTTAAAAATATTATTTCTTTGTTTTCATTTTAAAAAGCCTCGTGTAAGATTCTATGTATAATTCAAGGCAAATTTATTTAAGAAATTAAAAGCCCTAGTTTTTAGTCCGAGTCTTCAGCTAGGTTTACTTGCACTTCATGTAATTTCACTTAATGTTCATTAATTCAAGTAGCAATACCTTGTTTTCTTACTTTGAACTACTTCTTAGTCTTTGTATACATTAAAATTAATACATTTATGGAAGAAGTTACAAATTTTACCACGTATTTCGTACTCGACAAAAACTATTTTCATGTTACTGTTGATCAGGTACTGCGCTCTATTTGAAAGAAATTAAAGACTTTTCCTGCAAAATTGTGAAGTAAAAATTGATTAAAAACCCTACTACATAACCTTGGTTCCAAATCAATATACAATACGCATTTGTTATCCATACTAAGTTGATCGATATCGGTTGTTATAGTAACACAACACTGTAATAAAATAAGTTAATATGTTTACGAATTGCTGTTAACAAAATATACTTCAAAGATTTAAGCTACATTTGGCTTTACAGAACAAGTCTCTTTCCCGTCTTCTTTCCATAAAAATCTGTTTTACATGGGTGATTAGCGTAATCGTTTAAATAAGCGCCCCCCTTTTCAGAAAATAGTTTTATAAGCGCCCGTCTCGAATAAACGCCCCCCTTTGTTCTAGGGGGAGGGCGCTTATTCGAATTTTCGGAATTCACGGAGAAAATCGATTAAAAATTCAATGCCTTGCATGGAGGGAAGGGAACACTTGAAAAAGAAAGAATAACACTTTTTCTTTAACAATTTTTATTCCTTTTTGTTTTTTCTTATCAGGAAACTTCTTCAATTCACCCTCCACTACCGTAATCGTTTGAATAAGCGCCTCTCTCAAGTAAGCGCCCTCTAAAAAGCATCAAAACTAAATAAGCGCTTATTTGAACGATTAATGCTCACCGTGTTGCAGTTTTTGCAATGAGTAACGGGTGCATTGGCAAAGTTGTCTTTTGGCAACACTTGAATGATAATGAATAAAGAAAAAAAACGGTGTTCCAGCTAAGATGTTCTGGTCACCTGAATGAAAGCAAGCAGCCAAGGCAGCAGCAGCAAGCTTTGCCACACTGGTCCTGATCGTGTCTCGCAGCCAAAGGATCGCACATAGATGATAATAAATAAAGAAATAAAGAAATGAAACAACCCTGGCAAGGGGAAGAAGAAGAGATCATGACGACGGGCAAACTTTTGTTTAACGTGTTTGTGCCGTCTTATGCTTATTTTTGATAAAATGATCTCGCCAACAAGGGGAGGAGCCGTGGCTTAATGGTTAGTGCACTGCACAGTAACCAAGAGTTTCGGGTTCGATTACCCGCGCTGTCTAGGGGAATTTAGAACTTTGCGAAAAGAAAAAGCCATTGGTTGGCGTCAGGAAGGGCATCCGGTCAAAAAATTCCTCAGTGCCAAATCAAAGTCCCTGTGAAGGGCACCGTCTGAGCCCCAATTGCTGGGGAAAAATGACGTTAAAACTAAAAAAAAAACAAAAAAAAAACAACAAAAAACGGTATACCGCAATATGAAATACACTTGCTTTTCTTTTACCCCTTCATCATAACTATATAAATAATTTTTTTCTATATTACATACCCAGGGCAAATACGTAGGTCAGCATGTGCTACTGTACAGTTGCAAATACTTGAAAAATACACATGAAAAAAATGTGAAACAGCTGTACAGAACAACTAACCTTTCCTTTACCATGACAAACTAATAAGTTCCAACTGCATTCCTTTTGAAGCTGCATCAACTCGAGGCATGAATGGTGTATGACATGGGCACTAAGCAGTTGCCGTATTTGTTGTCCCTGTTCTTCCCCGACATTTAACCGCACATTTTCTGAAATCCCACCAATAGACGTTGGCGTCATCTGTATAAGGAAATAATCGTATCACATAGTCATCTGTATTAACTTCATGGGTAAAACGCCAGGAATACTGTAACCTGGCACCTTAAAATCTCAAGACAGACTTAAATACCCAAAAACAATTCAACAAAAATCCAGCATGTCGATAAAATAAATAACAACAATAACAAGTCTTAACATACCATCAATGTCTCACTTGATTGAATAGTCTTTTCCTTAATGTGCAACATTTCCAATGCCTCTTTTAATTTCTGCGAGGATCCAAATGAACATACCTGGTCCTTTTGTGATAAAAAATGATAAGCTGTCAACTTTTCCAGCAAAGAAACTAAGCTGGGCATGACCCCACCTGCAGCTAAACATCGTAGAATGTCGTCTTTATTGTGCAGCACGAACTGAGTCAGATGGTCCTGAAAAAATATATTATTAGGATATAAAACCTAGCCTAAAAGATCATTAAGTTAAATTTAACAATTTTCTACTCCTCTCCAATTTTGTCTGTGAAATGTCGGTTAACTACAATTGATTGAAAAGGCAGTACTCTTTATAGCAATACAGGACGTCAAAACATTTGGAAATAATTTTAACCTGATTAAATGACAGAAAAAAATAATATTCTGGTGACGAAAAACAGAAAAAGGGTTTTATGAAAAGTGATAAAAATAAGCTCTTTATCACACAGATACTATTCTCACACAACAAAATCCATGACAGAATGTAGGAAGTATTGTATAAGGTGGCTAAATACATTAGCCATCACAAAAGCCTTGTTTAACAACATGGAGCACCAGAAGAAAACAGGGATGCACCCACGCTTCAAACACCGGCACATTGTCGACTATATTAGTAAGAAGTGGAGAGAATAAAACGACGACCTCAATACTATAGTTGGGGGGGGGGGGCGACTGCTCTACAGGTTATTAAATGATTAGTTCAAAAATTGCCTTTTCTATATGCAAACAGGACAGGCGAGGTACTGGAGAGCCGCCAAGCAGGCCAAAGACCAACAAGCTGCAAGAGATCCGTACAAAGATTAAACTAAAAGAAGATATGAAGAAAGCTCTTGAAGAAGTAAATGAGCTAGATTATTGCGATATAGAAGACCACTGGAACTTCGTCGTTTACTTTTTCTCCAACAGAATACTTGGAAAGACAGAAAACGCCAGGATTGGCTTGACCATGTGGAAGAACAACTTAAAACACTACTTGAAGAAAGAAACAGAGCACGGTTGAAACTTCTCCAGAGAAATACTAGATCAAACAAAGCAAGGTTAGTGAGTGCTAGAAAAAAAATTTTTCAACATACGCGGAAGTTAAAATCAGAATGGTGGGAGAGAAAAGTTAAAGAACTACAATTGGCTGCTGATGTCAATGGCATATAAGCTTCTTACAAAGGGTAACGAGAGGTGTATGCTCCTAAAACCACACGAAAACCGCAGCTAACATCAGCACTTGGGAACACTGTCGTCCAGGTCAAACAACAGGTTCTGGAGCAGATCACTTTAACCATCTACTAAATGTACCAGGCTCAATAACCACCAGTGCGGTCAATAAACTAACGCAAAGGCCCACTGAAAATTTTCTCGATAAAAAGCCAAATAAAGACGAGAAAACGCGACTGTTCGCTTCTCTCCAAAGATCGTGATGAAGATATGGGAAAATGAAGAGGTACCATAGGGCAGGGAGTACGCAAACAGAGTACCCATCTTTAAGAAAAGGTAGCCGCAGCGACTGTAGAAACTATCGTGGGATATCTTTACCATCCACTGCATGGAAGATATTTTCCCGCATTCTCCTGAAAAGACTGAACTTATATATCACTCTAGATGTTCTACGAGAAACAAGATATGGTTTCCGCAATGGACGGCCCAACATGGATATGAGTTGCCTGCACCAAACCCCTCAAAATGTGCACAGTACAATATGCATTATATGTGGTCTTTTTAGACTTCACGAATGCGCTTGACACAATTTCCTGGGATAACCCATGGTGTGTCCTGCAAAAGTATGGGCGCACTGATCAATATATCCATATCATCAAGGCTCTACCTGAAGGAATGCAAGGCAGTGTAAAACAGACTACAGATCAATCAAAGCATTCCTCAGTATCGAGTGGAGATAAACAAGGACTTCTGATAGCACCAAAGCTTTTTCTTCGCGGTATTTAACTGGTCTGCTTGAGGATGCATTATAAGATACTGATGGTGGAGTATACATCCAAACAAGTCATGACGCCAACTTTTTCGATGTACCCCACTTCCAAGCAAAGACGAAAACAGGTGGCCGTCTGGGAGATGTTGTTTGCAGATGACTGAGTCCTCGTAGTCCACAATGCCCGAAATCTGCAGGTCCTCCAGGTCAAGTTTGCCTAGACAGTTACAGACTTTAGTCTGTAGATTAATATCATGACGACTGTGTGTTTATACCCGCCCGCCAAGTACACCAACGCAGATTTACAACCACTAGGTATACTGAAAGGCGGGGTGAGCAAGTTGCCAGGGCTTTGTGTATCTCGGCAGCGCCCTCACAGGAAATGCATGCCCGGAGAGTGAGATAACCTACAGAATGGGAAAAGAAAGCATTGCTTAAAGAAAACTCGGGAACAATAATCAAGAACTCCAAAAAATGGTAGATATGCTTATTGAGAAAAATTGTGGTAGCTGGGGCATTTAGAAAGAATAAACCGTGAACGACTTCCATGACAGCTACTAAAACCTCAATCAAGTTGTGGAAACCGAAATTAGGGAAGATCTAGATTGAGACTTTGAGACACGGCGAAGCGGAACATAAAGAACAGAAGTATGGATGTCGCTTAGTCACAAGTCGAGGCTTCAGTTGGGTGGAGGGGAAACGAACCAAACCATAAACGGTCCTCGTCACCACGAGGGAGAGCTAAGACCAGACAATGATCCAGTAATTCTGCGTGGGGATTCTTACGTGAAGTTCGGCAACTTTCGAGAGGATATACTGATTGCTTAAACTTTAAAAGGGCTTACAATACTAATAAACTGTCGGGAAAAATTAATAAATTCTCCTTCACAGAAGCGAAGAGTACATTACAAGTTTCAAAAGCCTAAAATAATGGTAGTGGCAATGAAGAAAGTAAGACTACAGAACAAGAGTCTGGATTCTAATTCGAGCAGTAGATGATGCATTGAGGGCACGACAAGCCAAGCAATAGATTAACTATCACGCAATACTACGCACAAATCCCGTTCTCATTACTGGCAAAAGAAAAACACCTGAGAGAGTGTTCCAGCAAACGAAATACCAGTACCACACTTGGTTGGGATTACGCAGGGGAAAAAAGCACTTGAAGGCTTAGATACCACTGAAACCATTTTTAGTTCTATTATTTCTGCCGTATTATTGTTCTTAAGATACCTGCAACAACAAATCCACAAGTAGTACAACAAAAGAGAAACCACCATGTTTGAAGAAAAACCTCACAGAAGAAATAAAGCAAAAAAGGTAGCTACGACCATAGCTTCTGGTGATCAACAATTTCAATCATTAGGGTGAAAAATGCTGTACTCCAGTATGTGTTTTATTGCCTTCCCTACTGGCTATCTTTGCTTCAATTATCAGCAACTGAGAATCTTCTAGGCGACAAAATTTATGCCAAACTGTGAAAATATTGTGCAAAATAGACGTCAACAACTTCCTATTTCCATATTGATGGCAATATGCTACTTGATTTATTTTATTAGATACGCAGATTCATATACATATATGCATACATAAATACATACATAATCCTTCTATGCTAGGCAAGCATTCTTTGCAACGTCCCGCTATAGAAATTTTAAAGAGTATTAATTAACACATGATCCATTACAAATAACCATTAACATCAAGTAATTAACGCACTGTAAATCACCAAGTGACCAATGTTATGTACTATTTGTATTGAAATGTAATCTAAAAAACAACTACTTACCTCTTTGTGTTTACTACTAACATCTGCTGTCCCTTTTGACAACGCTACTTGTACATGTTCAACTTTATGTGACTCCACCAGAGATCTTACATCTGCCTCGACTACAACAGTTTTTTCCAACTTTGCTGATGACCTTGTCAATGAGCTGAATGGACCCACGGTGTGTGATGACTTTTCCGATGGGCTTCTTTTTGTTAAGGCCTTCAAATCAAAAAACAAAATATATTATGGTCTTCAAAAATCCATATATTTCGACAAAATGTTTTCGGGACCATTTATATAATTCAGTCCTACCGTTCGATCACGAAAAAAACCTTGCTCTTTGTTTGTGAAGGACAATTTCATAAATTCTTACATGACAAGGAAGGTATACATTTGCAGGCTATGGTTGCCACGAATTTTAGTAAAAATACTTGTTATGAGGCAGGCTTAAATCCATGAAACAACAATACACACCTCATCTTTCTTTACTTCGTATCACTGACCAGCTTTGACCTTGAAAACTAAGGCCATCAGGATTTCATATCCAACAAGTATCCAAGTAGCATTAAACTACCACTATCCTGCTATCAGATAAAACTAAGTACAGCCAATGTGTTGATAAAGTGATTAATAAAATCCAGAAATTCAAAGCCACACTGGACTACGATCATAACTTAACACGGTCATTTGGTGAAGAAAAAAAATTATGGACCACCCCTATCAACATAATGTTGGGCAGATTCCTGGCATGTGAATTGGGAAGCCGGGTAGTAAGAAGCTATTTTTAAAAATTATCATTATTATACAGTAAAGAAATTCGCCATCACATAGAGAGTATTAAAACTATAAAAGTGTCACTGTGCCGTCAAGCCTTGTCTTCGACAATTCCTGGGTAATGTTCCTATTCCGTATTTGCTTCACCTCCCATACCTGGTAATGTGCTGCCTTTATTATAAACGTCTGAGGTAATAGACGCACCTTTCCAATTAACGAACCCTAAGTATCGTGTATTTATCCAAGTCGTTAAAATCTAGAGTAATAATCATAACTTACCCTTACAATTAACTAAAATACAACTAAAATAAACAGGCCGTACGCTTTTATAAATACCTCATCATGCCCACATGGCATCAGTCTTTCTTTCACACTATTGAATTTATACAGGTAGCTACCATTTACGGTGAATGCAATTTCAACGTATACCTTAGGGCCAGTGCCAACATTTTAACGTCCGGATGTATGCGTTTACATTATCAAAGACGTCCAGTATTTTAAGAAGGATGACCTTTCAAGAGACAACAAGCTGAAAAAAACTCAAATTTTATCACCATTTTTTAATTTGAAACCTAAAGTCTTTGCATCTGGACCTAAAGCCAAGGTGTAAATAACTTATAAAATTTTGCTAAAAATAACGATACTAATTGACTCCAAAATGAGGAAACGAGTTCATTTTCATTACGTGTATACATTTAACATTGTATGAGGCGTTCTGGAAAAACGGGAGGCAATGAGAAAACCCAAATATGTATAAAAAGCTGGTAAGTTTTACGTTTCAGATGGTGTTCAGTAAATAAAAATAAAACAACAAAAACAAGTGTTCTCACATACACTCTAAAGTATTAATGGGTTTTAATAATAATAAATGGAAACAAATAAATTATCTCAAATTAGAAGTCTAGAGGTTACTCCCCCCACTCCCTTTCATTCCCTTTCAATTAGGTTAAAAAAATTTCTGGAAATCTTGACTGACGGTGACGTACAAACAGGTGTTTGGATTTCCCTCACCTTTATCCAATTCATAATAATCGTGTCATTTTTCTGTGCCCTTCCCATTCATTGCCAGATTATATGAAGTATATATACCAAGCCCACTGCAACAAAATTACACTCAATTTACAATATTATTAAGTGTACCCAGCTTTAGCAACTTACTTTGCAACTCCCGTCTTCTTTTGCTCCACAATCGCAGAAAAATGATCCAAATTTAGCATAGGTAACATCATGGTCCTTGTGGCAAATCTTTGCGCAAACTGTGCAGCAACCAACTCCATCATTCATCTTGCAGGTGTGGCAGTGGTACCAATGTTGATTCTTAAATTCTTTCTGGGTAACAGTAAATGTGCACAACATATTGCACGTCGAATCGTCGTCCTACAAAAAATGAAACGCACCAAGGAAGGCATAAGAGGACGATTATGGCCAACAAAAATAACAAAATACCTTGACGTAAAAAGAAAAAACAAATTTGGTTAAATTCTACGAATGAAAAAAGGTCTATCTTTTGGTCTAAAGAGAAATGGAAATCTCGCTATTATTCAATTTTCTTCGTTTTCTTCCTTAGAAAGACAACTAACTACAAAGCTAGTTAGAATTACAGGTTTAACAAATTCCTTAACAGACTAACATTTTCAAAATTTTACATCATTTTCACAAGTTCATGAGCAGCGTCGGCTCTGAAATAAAAGACATTTTTCTTCATCACTTTTTCCATTGCAAACTGCATGAAAAATCACATATCACAAACAGTAAACTAACGCGCAAAAAGAAAAAAAGAAAATAAACGTAAATAACTGAATACTCACAGACTCTTCCCCGAGAGACTCCTCTTCATCAACATCGTCCACTGTGAATGTTTCATTATGATATACTGCTGTGTTATCTGCGTGGTCTACACTATCCTTCTCGTATCCTTGATCTGATTGTACTGACTTTAGACTGAACAAAATCTTATGCAGGTAATCTAACAAAACGAAACAGCTTTCCTTCGCAGAAAATACCCTACTATCATTTTCACTTTCGTTTTTGGATTTTGCAAACCATTCACCTCTAAAAATCGTGATAAAAAAGAAGGAGTGTCAACAATGCAGCTTAATGCCAAAAAAATTCTTAGATCCAACAATGCAGCTTAATGCCAAAAAATTCTTAGATCCAACAATCCAGCTTAATGCCAAAAAAATTCTTAGATCCAACAATCCAGCTTAATGCCAAAAAATTCTTAGATCCAACAATGCAGCTTAATGCCAAAAAAATTCTTAGATCCAACAATGCAGCTTAATGCCAAAAAAATCTTAGATCCAACAA
>RDPX01000311.1:17085-66067 GCA_003991215.1 Morbakka virulenta
GAATCGAGAAGCCAGTGTATCATTAAAATAAGATACGAAATAATATCACATAGATATGCAAAGCTATAATTGTACCTTCTAATAGAAGGAAAAAGCAAACAAAATGGAGCTGGATGGGAATAATATAGCAATGTCTGTAACACTTGGTGTGAAGAAAGCAGTATATTTCTTACACTTTTTTGGTAAGCTTGTTCACTGTTGATGCTTTGATGTACGCGAGAAGAAGCTGGCAGCATAGCAAGATTTTTTGCAAAGTGGTTCAAAGACAGCATTTGATTGAACACTTGAACCACTTGAACATAAAATAATATTATGTTGTTTTGAATTCTTGTTCACTTCTGGCAAGGCCACAAACGACCATTTACCTTCGCCAGGAGTTAAGAGAGGGAATGGAAGAGATTAAAGTAAATAGGAGAAAGAAAAGAACGATTACCAGAGGACTTGAAATGAGACCAAACGTCTCCAGAAGCAGGAAGAAAGAGGGTTCCAGAATGTTGACATGTGCAACAAGAAGCCACTAGCAGAGCAAGATTGTTCGCAAACTGATTCAAAGACAGCATTTGAATAAGTACCTGAACCATTTGGACATGAAATAATGTCATGTTCTTTTGAGGTTTTTTTCACTCCTAGCAAGGCCGCAAGAGACATCTTCGCCACGAGGCATAAGAAGGAATGGAAGAGAAAGAGAAATTTCTCTGACACTCGACTGAATTAAGACCTCCGAAAAAGGAAACTAAACTCAAGTACGTTTTCACCAATGGAGGAAGACAAGGGAGGGTTGAGAAGGACCACTCCTTGTTGTGCTTGGCTGACGAAAAAGATAAAGGATTTTGAAAGCCCACCACTTTTCGTCACTGTGTGTCTAAAACACATGGAAAACTATACACAAAATCTCTTTTTATACCGAGGTGGTAATGAATGTTGAATATGAATCGCCTCCAATGTTGTCAAATGCAAGGCCGACCTTGCTCTACCAATTATTCTGAACTCTTTTATCTCAAAATGTTCACTGCATTCACAGCCTACGGTAGATGGTGTGCTGTAGGCTAACCATAATTAAATACACACACACACACACAAACACACACACACACATATATATATATATGTATATTTATGTATATTTCTCTGGTATATGCATTAAGCACTTTTTATACGAATACACAAAACTACACAAGTAAATATATTTATATTTATATATATCATAATCTCTTTTCAACACCCCTTCTCTGTTAGTTCATATAATCGAATATCACTTCGTTCGAATCATGGTAATGGAATATTCGACTTTGACTTCAATATGATCCCTGCAAGCTATTATAAAGGTGAAAATTTTCTCTAAATGTAAATTTCAAATATAAATTTGCTGATTTGAAAACAAAATATATGAACAGTGTGTGCCGAACAGAAATGATAAAGGCTAGAAATTATTCCAATCTACTCAAAAATGTGTGTATCAATAATTATCGAAAAAATCATCTCTTAATATAACTTATTTTCTGTTTTACCCTTACAACTCCATACACTTAGTGGCTTTATGTTTTTTATGGTTCTTAGCCACAAAAGGTAAAGATACAATTATCAAAGGGAAAGCAAGTGTCTGTCAGTGTACTTCACAATATTTCAGAATCGGACTATAGCCATTCTACGCCAGCGTCCATTTAAGAAAGAGCAGCACATTTAGATGGGGATACAAAGTGGAGAAACCTGGAGAATTTGAACATAAAATGCTTCAGAGGTGTTTTTAGAATAAGATGGTAAAGTTGAAGTAATAACTTTTACGTGGAAGAATAGACAACTACTTTTCATTTCATCTTCTTACTGAACTAATATCTATACAGGATATATATATAGCTGCACAGAAAATATGTCACAAATCATCAAAAAGCACAATAACAATATCATCAGTCCCAAAACAATAACAACAAACCAATCCTGTAACTGCTGAACAAAAAGTCAATGCCATCTTCCAGTAAAATACACAACACCAAACGTCCTCTACAATGCCAGAGTATCACTGACGCCACCAATGGAAACACCAGCAACACCTAACATTGAAAAAAGGCATACATAAGATTAACCGAAATGCCATTGAAACACAGATACTCTCAACATAAATTATCATTCACCCACAGTAAATACAAACACAGCACAACACTATCCAGTTTCGTATGGGAAGCAAAGGAAAAAAACCGGAAAAGCACCCGAAATATCTTGGTCTATCCTAAAATCAGCCCCCCATTACAACAACAGTACATAAAGATGCCTCCTTTGTCTCACTGAAAAAATGTCCATTATAATATACACCATCAAGAAACAACTTCTCGACAAAAGATCAGAACTTATTTCAAAATGCTGACACGAAAACAAATTCCTCCTCCTCAACTTAATACCTAATCATTAATCACATGGGAACTCCCTTCCTGATCAAACAGCCGAACACTTATTTACCCAATTAGAAAGTAAATCACTCTTTAGTAATTTTAAACCGTATCCACATGGGACTTCCTTTCTTTCTTCCTTTCTCAGAATATTAATTGTAATACGTTACCACCTGTAATTTTTTTTTTGCTGAGCCGCCTACTTTATTTGTTTATAAAAGCTTGTACAGTATTTGTAGCATTATAGCATGATGATCGAAATATCGTGAAACTATTAGTTGCAATCACAGTTCTTATTTTTCGTGTTTTACCTTACATTACCAGGGGAATCGGTCAAATAATCCCATCCACCTATCTCAACGTGTCATAAAGGCGACTAAACAGGAACCTCAAAACTGAAGGTATCGGCATTGTCGTGTGAGACCAGCATTGCAATAAAAACTACATATCCCTGCTCAAGTGTTGTACAGAAGGTAAGTAAAGGCTTTAAATAAGTCTAGCCATGCCATACGTTAGCCAGCAGTGACGCAGTATGAGAATGAGGCGGATTACTCAAGTTACTGGACAATAGGTTTTACTCAATAATCTGTAAAGCAGACTGGCAACCCCAGTACTGGTTGGCGAACTGCGGTGAAGAAGGCCACTGAGAACCACTTCACCAAAATTTTTCTCCAAGAACAATTATGGATCGCCACAATCATCTTAGGAACGGCGTTAATGGGGTTCCAGATTCTAATCAGCAAAGGAACCCCTCATCGGGTAGGGACCCTCATGGGTAACAGGTAAGACCCGACCATCATCAAGCGACTGTTCGCAGCCGATCGAATTTCTGCATTGGGACTTGAAATCTTAGAACTTTACATCGGGACAAGAAACAAAACGAATAAAAAAGACCTTTCGTCGAATTTGATATTCGAATGTTTTGATTTGTCAAATATTCGATTTTCATAAATCTCTCTGTCGCAGAGCTCAACAAAAAGTAAAAGGTACTAAAAGTAATTGTTTAACTCGTGCGATGTAGATTCTAAGAAATCTGGTTTGTTTTGTTCTCTAAAAAGTAAACATTAGCAACTTCAACGTGGCGTCGATCAGTTCGAAAAAGAGACTAGCAGGAAAACTAAATAAAAGATGTCTCACATTAGATGAAAAGATAAATATTTTAGATGAAATTAAGAAGAGAAAATTAAGTTGCAAGGCAATCGCTGACCAGTTCAAAATTGGAAAGATACAACCTGCCAATATCGTGAAGAATGAAAAAAAGTTGAAAGAAGAATATGAAATCTTCCAAGGAAAGGGGTATAAGCATATTAGCAGAGAAAACCATCAAACGTTTAAGCCAATAAATGACATTCTTTTTTCTTGGTTCAATAAGTGTGAATAATCTGGCATTTATGTGAGCGGAGCCTTGCTTAAAGAGGAGGCAAATGGCATCAAAGAAACCTTTATCCTGCCTGAATTGGAATCTTTCAAGGCATCAGAAGGATGGCTTAATAAATGGAAGCTGAGTCATGGGATCAGGGGAAAAACAGATCTCCGGAGAATCTCTCGATGTATCGAAAACAACTGTTGAATCTTGGATGGAGAGGTTAAAGGAGTTGGGTAAAGGTTAGGAACTAAAAGACATCTGGAATATGGATAAGAGTGGATGCTTTTTAAAAACTTTACCAACCAAAGGGCTAGCCTTAAAAGGAAAAAAAGGCCAAAGGTTGAAAGAAATCCAAACGAAGAATCATTGTTGCATTTTTTGTTAGTGCGGATGGAGGAAAAGTGGGGAAGCCTATAGTAATATGGCGAAGCAAGAAGCCACGACAATTTCGTTTGGCTAGGGCAGCTGATATCCTAAAAGGAGTCAATTATTTTGCCGATCCCAAATTATGGATGCAAGTTGACATAATAGAAAAGGGCCTTGAAAATCTAAACCGTCAGATGGTTCTTTAAGAAAAAAATATAATTCTATTTTTGGATAACGCGACAGTTCACCCACCTTCACTGATTGGAAAATACAGTAACATTAAAGTTTTATTTCTTCCAAAAAATACCACATCAAGATTGCAGCCCTTAGATTCTGGAATTATTCAAAGCTTCAAGACAAAATACCGAAAAAAGCTCATGCGTCACGTCATTGGTCCTACCAAAGATGATTTATCGGCATCTGAGATTGTGAAAGAAGTTGATATCCTTCAAGCTATTCAATGGGTAGCAGATTCCTTTAAAGAAGTTACGGTTGAGACTATTCAGGACTGTTTTGGAAAATGCGGTATGACAGAGAAAACCATTGAAAGTGAAGAGAAAGAAATTGACGAAGAATTTACCGCCCTATTTGAGGAGTTTACAAAGGATTCAGAAGATGACATAACAGTAGAAGAATACATTGATTTTGACGTATCGTCATGCAGCGCATCACCAGGAATCAACTCAGACATGGTAGATTGGAAAGTAAGATCAGTACAAGAATGTGTCGACGATTACATCACAAATAGAAACGAAGGCGAGAAAGAAAACAGCATTGTTTTGGAAAGTGACGAAGAAGATGATGACGAGGAGCTCGAAATCAAAGAAATCAGCGATGTTGAAGCATTAGCAATGGTGGATAAACATAGGAATTTAACTCAAATCGATGACAATGAAAGAAAAATTGTATTCAATGAAACCAAATTAGAAAAAAAGTTAACACATAACAAGGGACAAACGAATTTTACTGATTTTTTTAGACGTTAAGGTATAAGTATATTTTCATTGGCGTGTGACGACTTTGTTGGTATTTGAAACAAAAAACGGAAATTTATATTTTTCTAGGTTTTCAAATATCTTTCTTGTGTTGTCATAAAGAAGCTTGTACATCTTAAAATAACCTAATTTTTCTATTCTTCTAAATCTACAATAATCCAATATTCTCCAAAACCTCAAAATACATCAAATCTTTGACTCAACAACGAAAATAAGCCCCCAAAAAGTTAACTTTCTAAAAAGCGGACACCTCTAATTAGCGGACAAATTTTTTTGCACCAATGGTGTCCGCTAATTAGAGGGACTACTGTACTAAGTTAGAGGTCTGGTGCTAGCCGAGATCCATATAATGCAATACTTTTTATCATTGCAACGTACTTTTTCAAAGACATTTAATTTACCTCAAACGTCTGACCTGCAATGTTCCTTAAGCTCACTGTTTTAATGTACTGAGCCACCAGCTGAGTAGAGCTACTTACTGATCGCTTGATGAGTCAGCCAATCAATGTAGCCAAAATAGTTAAAGATAACCATTTACTTATTATGAATTAGCAAATAGACAAGTAATTTTAGAGGATTAGAAATCTCCTATTTCTTGAAATAACCTGCTTATGGTTGTCAAACAAAGTTCGGCAATACGATCTTTAAATGGGTTGATTTAATCAGGGAGAAAATTCTGTAATTGAATCGGCTTACAAAACAACCATGGGATTTGAAAAGTTGTTTATTGTCTTACTGGTTACATATTTGTTACAGCACAAGTCCTAAAGGTTTAAATAGGTAAACATGTTATATTCCTTACAAATTCTATTTTGCTCTGTCTTGAGCAAAATCAGCAATGACGGTCACTCAGTCAGCCCCTGACTTTAGTAGAGACTATGGTCAATCGATATCTTTCTGTTTATGTGAGCAGCATCTAACTAGGTTTGTATCAGACCTTCATATTTACACTTCCACTTGTCATTCATTTCGGACATCATGTTTTTTAACTATTTGTAGCTCGAAAATATCAATATAGGTTGGAATTATGTACTTGTATTTGGTACCAAATGAAGTAGAAATGGTCATATACTAGGATATACAATGGTTATAAACTAATCAATGATTATTAGTTAATCTACTGGGTGCAACGGGCATCCAATGCAAAAAGTGTTAGAAACATACAGATTACCTTTCAGCTGCTTAGATGGAGTTTTTTACTATAGAAACTCATACAGCATTTGTAGCTTTCTGATAAAAAAGGGACGAAAAATCTAAAATATCTTAACTATTGAATAATTCCTGTACTTTATACTTCATTTTATAAGAATACCATTTTCTGAGAATTTTCTGAGCCTCAATATTTTCAAGAACATTTTGTTTTTAACTTAAATATCTTCTTAAAATATTTCATTGGATATATGATATGATATCGGGATCAGTTTTTGGTAAATAAAGGAATAAAGCTACAAATTATCGTCACGAAGGGTACCCAAAGCAGAGACAGTACAGCAGTTCTTACTCAGCAGATAGGAAAATCCTATGTCAAATAGAGAAAATAGAATAATGATAAATGCTAAAACACAGGTAAAATGGTAGAAAATTAAAATGGACTTCTAAGTAGTCACTATTCAATCAACTAATATGATTTCAATTACTTTAATCGTTTTTATTCCATTGTACTCGTTAATTTTATCAAGACAAACACTTTTATATTTGAAATGACTTTATTATTACACTGAACGAGCTGTTTCCATATGAAGCTTTCAATCACCTCCCACACAATTCATCTGAGATCATGATACCAATCATTATTATCAGCAAAAAACGACAAACAACTCTAAACCTTGTTTTGCTAGTTGCACCATATTTTCAGCTGGGTTTTTTTCTGATAATTGTCATCAACATTTGACAAATCTGACGCATTGGGTACTTGTGCAGACTTATGCGTTGGTAAATACAGGAGTATCGGGTTGCTTTGCAATTAAATAGACCTTTAAGTGTGATCTTACTATTTTCAGCTCCTACCGCAGTAATCAAGCACCCTTTTTGATTTTCAGCATTGCTTCCTTAAATGTCCACACATTAGTCACATGTTTTTCACGCATTTCCCATCTGCTAAGTAATACGAATTTGCCTCTGTATTGTACTTCTGCCCCTCTCACCCCCCAACAAAATGTACACCTTATATCATTTGCCCAACTATTTTGAGTAGTTATGCCCAGCTAAAACCTTTAATATTTGATCAATTCTTGTACCATTAACTTTCCAGAAATCAGTAGCATTTTCTAGCTTTTACATGGTACTCTCTTGGATCCGAAATAGATTTCTTAAAGTTCTCTGGTTTAGGAGTTAATTTTCGACTAGCATAATGTGCGTACCGAAGTTTTACGCCAATGACTTTGGAGTTGTATTCAGAGCCAAATAACCGAGATCAGTGTGTCGGATAAGCCTTTTCTTACGGGCGCAGACTTGCAATGCACATTGTCTTTTTCCAGAACTGATGCTGGGTGGCTGATCCACCCTTTTTTCCTCTTGTTTATTGGCTCTTTGACTTCAGGTGTTCTTTTGATCAACTAAGGCACGTATTAGCGATTGGTCAATATCAAAACGTTAAGATAGGAGAAAACGACTTCTTCAAGGTTACATGAATCCCCATTTTTCCTGATAGATCAATTGCTTCTTGTAGCACCGTCACTTCGGTTTTGTTCCCTTCCACACATTAGTACATTGTATATGCGCAAAGACTTAGTTATAAATGTTTTCATACTAACTTTTCGTCATCATCAGTTAGCTGTCAGCGAAATGACTTGGCTTTACTCTACAACCAGTTGTAATTTACTTTTTACTCCGTCGTAGCAGGAGCTTAGCCTGATCAGAAAGCAGCCTGGACGATTCAATATTTTTAAAAAATTTTCTTTGTTTAGCCTACACCCATTTTGATTTAGCAAGAGCTTCAACAATACTGTTACCTTTTGCTTTATCCACTTAAAGATGATTATTGGTTATTTTCTTACTTTTCTGAAGTCCCTTTCTGCGACATTCCAGGCAGTGCTAGGGAAAAATTTTCGCCTACAGGTTTTGCGCCTTGCACCCATTAAGTCTTCTTTTCCCTTTCTTTTTGCCGGAGTTGACTGAATAGCTACATTGAAACATGGCCATCAAGTTTCATAAGTTGCATATTTGGAAGGCGCAATAATTTCATTATTTGACATTTCGAAAGCTTCAATACAAGCGTCAGTTATATTGGTATTTCATATCTATTCTTAAAAAACTTCTCGTCACAGCTACATTGGTGCAACCGCAGTCCTTGATAATTTTACACATTTCCTCTTGCATTTGGGTTATGAAACCTTTTTTCAAACACCCGGCACTTTGTCTTGAAACATAACATTGGCTTTTTTCTCTCTGTAGATGACTAGATATAGATTATATGGAGAATATACCGAATTGGTCAGAAGGACCACAGCAGTTAACTTACGAAGTGGCCAAAGCAAGAGATTAAGATAAAAAGGATCCTAGTCTGGAATACAACAAAAATTTCTAAAAGGCTTCTGTCAAATTTAAAACTCATCAGACTCTGCAATAAGGAAAAGCTGGCAGGAGAAAATTATATCCTTTAACATGGAACGTGATGGAAATAAATAGGGAAGATTAGTCTGAGAACTCAATGGAAAGAATACTCTGAGGGGAGGGCCCCTTATCCCTAGAAGATAAGGGAGTATCTGAAACAGGAATAGAAATTGCTAACCTATTGATACAACAGTACAACGAGGCTGCAAACTTGGAGCCCACACCGCTTAATAAGATGAAGTTTTGAACACCATCAAATACTTCCTACATACACAAGATGCTACAGGCGAGTGTATGAAACAATCTTTAACTATAGAAAAACTGAACAGGGAAATATCACAACTCAAACTAAAAACAATCCCCATGGCCACACAAAATCTCCTAGCACTTTCTATGAAAAATTTGCTTCAAATTTTTAATTCAAGTTGAAAGTCACGATAGATCCCTAAAACCGTAGAAGAAAGGCAAACAAGAGACAAGGCAAATAACTACAGACCAATACGTTTAACCAGCTTCTATTGCCAGCTCACAGAGAGAGATCATCAGCTGTAGACTTAACTACTGGGAGCCTGAGGACATACTGACAGATGAACGGGCAAAATTCAGGACATAAAGATTAACAGAAGACTAAACTAGGTACATTGCTTAATTAATTGAAAATGGCTTTGAACAGAAACAGCATACAATGGCAGTTTGGGTTGACTTAGAAAAGGGATTTGATGAATGTTTATAGAAGGGGTGTTGTTGAGACTCCATCACCACGGAATTTTCCGTAACATGATGGAATGGATCACAGCCTTACCTTACCCAAAGAAAAACATGTGTAAGTGTTCAAAGGAAAAGAAGCCAGGAAGAAGAAATTGAGAATGGAGGTCCACAGAGAAGAGCAGCCACCAGGCAGTAGTCTCTTTCTAGTCTTTTTTGATGAAAATTTTTATTTAAAAAGACGAGAAAGAGAATGGAAGACAATAGTGATGTAAGCTTTATTTAAATCGTTCTTGTTTTTGGGGGTGTTAATACCATTCCTTTGTCATTGCAACACCAAATACCAACCAAACTGTTTTGGTTCCATTTTGTGGGTCAAGTTGTTCTTGAGTAAAAATTCCCAAAGTCAAAGGTGTTTTCTTTTGTGTAGGGTACTCTAGATCCTTCTTTGTCTCCAATTGTACTGTTAATGCTTGGAAACGTAAAAGGAACATTTCTGGTTTTCTTACAAATTTGTGAATTGACATCTATTTCAAAACGTAATATATTTTTAATATTACATTTTTTATTCAACATCATTTACAGGAACAAAGTAGTGGACTGGAACAATGTGATCTTCTCGCTCCTTTCCTGACTACAACTACATTCTAAAAATGGGATGTTTATAACGGTACAGTTAGACCCCGAAAATAAACCTTTACCATCAAACAATCCTCTTCCTTCTTTAGAACAAGACCCTCCTTTACAGACACAAAACGAGAACATGCTGCTGATTTGAGATAAAGTGTTGCCCCTTCCATTTCTATTTAACAAACACATTCTCCCTTTTTAAAGTACAGACCATTACCAATAATGGATTGTTCACCAGAATTTGCGAGACCTGACAATGCTCCTACTCCTAATGCAGGAAGAACTGACTTTTTTAACACCGGTAAAGTTCTGGCAGAAAGACCGACCAAGAAAAACACCTTCAACTTTCATGTTGCGTTCAGGTTGTGTCTTGCTCATTTTGATTGTTACTCCTTTTTCACCTACGCATGCTTTAGTAATCTTTTTCAGTTGATTACGAGGAAGCGCGAGAACATCCTCTTTATTAACCAAGTCATCAAAACCTAAACAAATACTCACAGGATCACTAGTCTGAACACCAGTTTGTAATTTCTGATTTTGTCCTTCCGATATGTTAAATTTTAGATTTGTGTATCGATTCATTTTTTTATATTACAGTTAGTTTATAATTTACACTTTTCTTATCTGAAATCTTATTAAGTTGTCCCCTCTCAAATAAGTTAAATATCATTCTGGTCAATGAGTGATATTTCTATACTGCGAACTGTATCTAATGTCACTGGAAGATATACGAAGTTAAAAGGTGTTTCAACTATTTTATACCTCAGGGAAAGAAAGAACAAACAGTGGTTTGTGAAGCTCCATTCACGTAACTCCTGGAGGTAATATCAAGGTTCACAAGAAAGCTATTTATACTAAGAATATTAACTAACTTTGAAGACTCTTGAAAGCTTTGAGAATAAATAACATTCTTAAACTCTATAAGGCTTGAAATCGAATTGGATGGTCTAAAATCTACTTGTTAGATAGGACTTGTAGAATTTGGTTTTCTCAAGATGAGAACGGACTATAAGGCGATAGTGTTGGTGGAAACTATAATGCAATATTCCTCATTAACACTATTATTATGCCAGTTCTGCTCCATATTTTGTTGAGAGCACTATTGTTGTCGATGATGTCATAATACGTCCTGGTATATTAATTTCAAACCACGAAGTACCACCCTTTGATGAATATGTAAAGTAATTATTTGTTAAGTTAACGTTTGCAAAAGAGTAATATGTCCATAATTTAACAAAGCGCCATTTTGTATTTTTCCTGCTTTTCAAGTTGAATAGGAGGATTAAGCCTCCTTATAAATCTTGTTTTGTTATCGCTCACTACAATCTGAAGTGAGATTTTAGACTCTGTGAGTATTTTCTCAAGTAACGCTTCCATTTTGTGTAAAAACAATATATTTTTAATCGAGTTTGCTTGGTATGTAGTGATGAAGTCATCCATATGTTTGGGGTTTATAGAATGTGTCACTAGTTCTGTACTTACCTTTGTGCTTCTTACTTGTTAAATCAATAGCAGAAAACTATGTGGTTTTCCCCAAGATATTTTACATAACTTTCTAAACTCATCCTTAAGCATGTTTTCACCAGCCTGGTCGATGTAAATGTGATTAATGTTTTCATGATCTTGTGGGAAGAGAAGTTTGCATTTTCTCTTATCGTTTAATGGGGTAGCTTGAAAAAGTTTTTGAAAGGTAGAAACAATTTGTAGTGGCTCTTTCATTGATGTTACCACTGGTAAACATTTGGCCCATATTTGTCTTTCACAGATTCCCATTTAGAACCTGAAAGGAAGCAAGAGGCCGAGAAAAAGTGGGACAGAAAGTATGCAAGACACCATAAAATGTAAGGCATATGGATCGCCCCTTCAGGACCCTCTGTGGAAAGGCCCTTTCTCTTGGGTTGGTCTTCAGCCAGTCCTCAAGCGTGTCGAGACCACCTGTCTCGCATGGTTGCTCCCTATAGCCGAAGCCCCGACCAAGGAGAGACCAGAGCTCTACACTTGATTTTAGCCAAAAGGCCGAGAAGCGATACAATTAATAAAGAAACAATTATCAAGAAACAATTTCTATTACAGTTCCTTTCACGGGTATAATACGACTCACATTTGTTCTGCTTCTCTCAGAGTAAGTCGTCGAAAAAAATTGAATTCTTCTTTTCTGGGGGTCATTAGGGTCAGGTCCATCTTCAGCAGATTCAGAAAAACTACATGTCCGAGGAACGATGTGTACTACTATTATCTTTAATCTCTTTTGCCCACTCTTTATAGTTCAAGTGCTGATGGTGAGATATCTAGCCTCATTACCTCACCACGCAAGTCAGACAAGCGTAAAAAAGCTTCCTTCAGTAAGTTTTCTTAAAAGGCTATCCTGGGGATAATTTATTCTGGTTGGAATAGACTCTTTCCGAACACTAATTGTTATGGTTAAGCCAGTCCGGTCTGAGTAGACAATTAAGCAACAGAATTTTTCCCATACCCTGATTTGCCTGTAATAACTCCTCATACTTTTCGGCAACAGCAAGTCATTAGGCCCCTTCGATACTACTTCATTCCATGAGAGTTCTTTCACTTTCACTGTTTAAGTATAAATATTTAAGTTTTTAAGATAGCGAAAAACATTTACTGTGTCAAATGCAAACAGGCCACTGATACGAATGACAAACAAAACATTGTATCTAAAAATGGGAGAAGTATGGAACAAGGGAAATGTCTTGAATGTAGATCAACAAAGACTCGGTTTGTCAAAAAGGCTGTAGGTGGTTCCATATTTAACAAGACAATAAATTCACTGCCTTTTGAAATGGATATTATTGTCAACCCCACCCTCCAGGGCAAGACTAGATAAATCCATAACATAAAACATAATTGGTACTTAGCCGATCTTTGGTATGGGAAGATCTTTTAAAGAATAGCCCACAAAACTCAAGAGTCGCCATGGTGTCCTAACGTGTCACTCATCTGAGATGCAAGCGTTAGCGTTACATAAACCAATAAATAGAAAATTCAGGAAA
This sequence comes from Morbakka virulenta, assembly GCA_003991215.1. Taxonomy (NCBI): domain Eukaryota; kingdom Metazoa; phylum Cnidaria; class Cubozoa; order Carybdeida; family Carukiidae; genus Morbakka; species Morbakka virulenta. The sequence continues at coordinate 30,089 of RDPX01000311.1, forward strand.
AGAAAGATTTGAGTAAATAGCGTAGACAAGATATGAGCAGCAGATTTTTTAGACATACAAGCATTCTCCAAATTTAATCGTGATGTAAAATACCTCTCAGCTGTGATTGATGTATTTTCAAAATATGGATGGCTTGTGCCGCTAGGGGGCAAGACAGGAAAATCAGTTCCCACTGCGCAGAAAAAGTTATTCGAAGAAAGAAAGTCAACCAAGGTGTGCGTGTGGGGGGAAAGGGGATTTGTGGTGGGGGTATGGGGGACTGATTGGACTGTACTCTGCAGGGGATGGGGGGAAATCAGATCTGATAGAAAGATGGAAGAGAACGACGAAAGAAAAGATGTTTAAATACATATTTTTCTCCTCAGTCTACTCGAGTCTATATCAGTGTTCTTGGTGATTTGGTCTGTCGTTATAGTAACGCAATATATTCGACATTTAGAATGACACCTGCAGAAATAAAAAGATAAATGGAAACATTATGGTGGAGCCTTTATCCATACCATTACAAGCGGAAGGAAGCCAATGCTAATTTATCTGTTGGTGATAAAAAAAGGATTACTGGAAAAAAGTAACAATTGGAGAAAAGATACACTCCCAAATGGACAATAGAACTCTTTACCATTTCATAAGTATAAAATACCTTTCCAGTCACCTAAAAGAATGACTTTAATGGACAGAGAATACAAGGTAACTTCTACGACCAGGAAATAGAGAGCACCAAACAGATCGTTTTCAGCCAAGTGGAAGGTATTTCCTAATACATTTTATTTAATGGATCGACAAAAAAAAAGGGTCGATAACATGCAAACAGTTGTGAATGGCACTGTATGGTACAAGGGACATTACTGAAGGATATCTGGCAGCACCGTCTCCTCACTCAGACTTTTTCGAGTTGCGTGAACTTCTCAACTTTTATGTCCCCATGACAGCGTCTCCATAGGTTTTCGATATCAACGTGTTGTTTGCGACAGGAGTAAGGAAGGTTTTTTTTCTCTTTCAATCCGAAAATATCGAATTTAAAACAAAATTTTTTAAAATATAATTTTTGTAAACTTTTTGTTGTTGACCAATCAATCTGGCAGGTACCTTTGCATACTAAATTATATAATACAGGAACAAGACTTAGGCATAGCAACCGCATGTCTTTTTATATAACAAATTGAAAGAATACCTTGCATACGTCGTAGTAACTGACCTTAGCACTTCTGCAATTTTAAAACTTTTTCATTCCATTGAACAGCTTTCTATCCCATTTAAAAATATGAAATCGGCGAATTTGGAGGTAAGTTTAATGCGGACAACGATATTCATCTTTTAACTAGATAAGTACTATTTTCAAAATTTACTGCTTAAATTAACCCGTATTTGCCCAGCGTCAGTTTAAACTGACGCAAGACCAGAAAATTCTAAAGAGTAGAAAACTATATATGGAATGTTAATGTCCCAAAGGGCTCTCTAGGAGTTTTCTAGCACTGTCTATGCACTAACTAGCTCATTGTGCACACGGAACCTGCTCGGCGACCTATTTTTCCTCTAAATTATAAGAAAATGCCATTTTTCATTTTGTGACGTTTAAATTGCCCAAAATTTCCAAATTGCTGAACACCAACACATTTCAGACATTGTAATCAGTTAGACACATTCTTTCATAGTTCCAAGGAGCATTTGATTGATTCTGATGTAGTTTTGGTATTGTACATATGAGCAATTGTACTACCGTCAGTTTAAACTGACGGTGGGCATGTATGAGCACAGGTTTTTTAATATGGGTTAGTTAACTTTCCATTCAATTTTGAACTTTTTTCTATGTCAATGTGGTTTTTTCGTCCTTACTATGTATGATAACACTTTGCAAGGCAGAACTAAAAGTACTGAGCATACTTTCATCAGTAAGATAAAGTTTATTTCACTAATGGCAAATATGCAGCAAAAAAAATCATTAGTCTGACATCCAAGCAAAACTTACTTATGTCCTACATATGAAAAAACTTGTCCTACATTACACTTTTCGCTATAGTACACTGTTGTGCCATCCTTGAGAGCACATCTTCCCTGTGTTCCTTTGACAATCCAGTGATCTTTTCGATCAGATCTTATGTCGTCTTGCACCTTACCCGCTTGTCGAGGCTGAGGAAAGTGCTTTGCAGGTTTCGTACGTGAAGATGATAAAAGGAGTGTTGCAGCTACTGCACGTCTAAAACCGAGCAGATCAAAAGTACCTTGACCTGGAGTACGAACCTGCACTTTATGTAGCTGGAAGGCATTGTTGACAGCAATATCCCCACAAAATCGGAACATTGGCCACCATCACTTTTTGCTGCGTATATTGATCATGTGACACATCAGCTTTTGAACAANTGTGCCATCCTTGAGAGCACATCTTCCCTGTGTTCCTTTGACAATCCAGTGATCTTTTCGATCAGATCTTATGTCGTCTTGCACCTTACCCGCTTTTCGAGGCTGAGGAAAGTGCTTTGCAGGTTTCGTACGTTAAGATGATAAAAGGAGTGTTGCAGCTACTGCACGTCTAAAACCGAGCAGATCAAAAGTACCTTGACCTGGAGTACGAACCTGCACTTTATGTAGCTGGAAGGCATTGTTGACAGCAATATCCACACAAAATCGGAACATTGGCCACCATCACTTTTTGCTGCGTATATTGATCATGTAGCACATCAGATTTTGAACAAGACGATCAACGCTGCCCATGGCTTTATTATGATGTCGAATCATCAAATGCTGATCAATTTGTTTTGCGATGCTCGGTGTGATTATATCTTGTGGCTTTCGCGAGTGGCTTTGCTCCAACAAATGTTGATGCCACAGTTACAACTTTGTTGTCTTTCCAACGCGAAACAGCAATGTCAGATCTGGTATCAAGAGCAACATCAAAAGATCCACGTTGCAGTTTCTCCATTTCCTTCACGTCTGTCAAGGGCGCTTCCATGCATCGGTTATTTCGTAAAGTACCTGTGCCTGGAAATCCATTCTCTGACAAATTATGGAGCAAAGAAAGGCTAGTGAAGAAATTGTCAAAAACAATACGATAATTGGATCCATTGTGACGTGGTAAGCATGCTGTCAAATTGCTAACAACTGACCTACCCAGTGCAAGTGAGTGGTCTGTCGCACCAGCACCTTGGTAAGGGTAAAACTGTATTGCATATCCACCAGACGTAGCTGCAACCTACATCTTATAACCGAATTTAATTGGTTTTCCGTGAATATATTGCTTAGCACCATGCTTACCGAAATATAGAACCAGACTCATCAATGGAAATTGTCTGCTCTGGGAGAAAGTTCTCTAAACACTGTTTGTTAACAGCATCAAGCAGTGGACCTACCTTGGCAAACTTATCCTGCATGTCCAAAGAAGTATTATCTGCTACATGCAAGAATCTCAAAATGTACTCAAATCGATATCTTGTCATTGACTTGGCACTTGCAACATTATGACCGCCCTCGGAAGCAGACCACACACAACGTTNTCAAATTGCTAACAACTGACCTACCCAGTCCAAGTGAGTGGTCTGTCGCACCAGCACCCTGGTAAGGGTAAAACTGTATTGCATATCCACCAGAAGTAGCTGCATCCTACATCTTATAACAGAATTTAATTGTTTTTCCGTGAATATATTGCTTAGCACCATGCTTACCGAAATATAGAACCATAGACTCATCAATGGAAATTGTCTGCTCTGGGAGAAAGTTCTCTAAACACTGTTTGTTAACAGCATCAAGCAGTGGACCTACCTTGGTAAACTTATCCTGCATGTCCAAAGAAGTATTATCTGCTACATGCAAGAATCTCAAAATGTCCTCAAATCGATTTCTTGTCATTGACTTGGAAATTGCAACATTATGACAGCCCTCGGAAGCAGACCAAAACATACGTTTTCTTGGCAACTGAACATAGCCACTAACTAACAGAATCCCAATGAATACTTTCAATTCATCAATGTCAACTTGCAGTGGGTGACCCTTTGAAATTGCATACTCGTTGCTTTCCTGACAGGTTGCAAGAAGGACATCCTCAGTGAAAAATCTATCAAACAGGGTTGCAGGAGAATCTAGTGTATCAAGCGAATGTGGCAACAAGGTTCTTATTATGGTTTGGAGGGAGGTCATCTATCTTCTATGCTGGTTGGTAGGGCTTCACTTTTTGCTTTTTTGCCTTTTTCTGTGGTGCTGGCTCACTCTCAGAATCGGCTGTGCTCTCTTCATCAATTTCTTCTCTGTAAACAACTTTTCCTTTTCGTGTGCTAATTTCAAGTACAGTAGATGACAGTAGTTGGTTTCTGCTCGACATATTTAACAATGCCCCAACAACAAACAGGCAGTTGGAATATAGTATGATTAGCCAAACAGAAAAGAACTGCCCTAGTGAGTAGTAAGGTACAAGGAAAAAACCTGTACCCATACGTGCCCAGCGTCAGTTTAGACTGACGCACCTATTTTTGCAAATAATTTGAATAGTAAAATAAAACTTTCCAAAACAGTAATTTCATGGTTCATATATCAGCTAAAGTTATAAATTGGCATTAAATGAATTGTGGTTTGTAACTTGGGCAAATACGGGTTAAGGATAATTAAAATATTTTGTCACAGGGTTGTACTGGTAGAGGTTTCAAAATTCTTCATGTTGAAACCTCTACCCGCCACTGAGGAATTTTGAAAATATTGAATGTGCTGAATATTAGTCCTGTCAATAGTGGGTGCTTTTTTCGGCTCGTCGTCGAACCAATACCTAGTTGAGACGAAAACGACATTATGGTGGGAAATATTTACATTCTGAACAGCATAGGCAGAGTTTATACCATGGCCAACTCTGCAGTAAAAATCAGTCGCCACAGTGATTTGTCAGAAAATGTTCTTTGCAGATTAATTTAGCCGCCGAAATATGACCCGTCGTCACTAAGAATGCCATAAATGCCCATTTGCAGCTTTGAAAAATAAGCGATAACTTCAACACCCTCAATAAAGAAAAAAGCACGAGTTATTACTCGGTTTGGATTACTTAAAAATCTGTCATCCTCTACTGTCAATTTTCCCACTCTAATTTCTTCACCAGCCGTTTGATGCCTTTTCGGCATCTGGCATAGCACCACTATTACTTCTCCAAATTTGATCTTTCGAGTCACCCATAGCACTCAACAGGCTACATTTCTCAAAAGGGCATTTCTTCATTTTCGAGTCAATTTCGTTATATGATTTCTTTGTCCATTTAGAAACTTCAAATTGGTTTGGAACATGCGCTTTTCCTCCTGCCGTGAAAACTTTTCATTGTTCACCATCCACGATGTCCATTTTCTCTTTTCTATCCTTGAATGGCTTACGGAAGTACAGAAGACAACACTGGATGACAAGTACCTTTTGAATATCTGTTTAATCAACATTTATTTTCTGTTTGATTGCCTCGTCAAAAACCACCTGAACAATACTTCTTTTTTTATCTTCTTGCTGACATTTCGTTACTTTCTCCACTTGTAATGTTCTCCCTTCCACATGCACTCATTCTTTCGGGTGAGCATGAATGACATTTCTGTTACTTTTTTCCCTTCCATTTAAAAAGGTGAGGTACCACCATACAGAATATGAAGCCACCAAGTGTATGGAACTGTGAAAGGAGAAAGAGAAAAAAGTGTGTGTGTGTGTGGGGGGGGGGGGGGGGGGGGGGGAGGGGGTGGGGTGTGGGGGGGGGGGAGTTCCGGCAAGATATGTTAGATAGAATTTTCAAATTAATAGCAAGTTCTATTACGAGGCGAAACAACTGCATAAGCACGAAACGATCGACAGGAACGAGTCGCACGTTATGCAACAAAATGTGCCAGTTAGGAAAGCTCATCAGAACACTTCTCATAATAATATCAATAGTCGTCCAATAGTCAAAGGTTTGAAAGTAGCAGTAAAATTTGGACATATCAAATTAAGTCTCTGAACTAGATCAAGAACATCAAGATGAAATGAAGGAGCAACTGTTCTGATGAAGCAGTAGAAGGGCAGACAATAGAGATACGGAGATAAAAGTGGCTTCTTGCGTGATAATCTAAAAAACGTGAAAGAAAACCTGTTTAGAAGCACTTACCCCTTCGAGTATCTGAACCATGAGAACGTCCTGGAGAAAATGACAAAGCAAGCAATCCCACTGATGGGGAGGTGGGCTCAAGGGGGGAATCAGGTATAATTTCAGAAAGACCTGTCATGAAGATTGGAAGGAGATCAGGACTCAGCTGAAACCCCTTTGGTAATGCTTTAAATCTTCCGCTAATTTGGCCTGTTCCTGCCGAATCGCCTTTTGGAACAAGGAGTTCTCATTTATGTTATCATAAAAGCGCAACAGTCACAGTGAATATGGATTTTTTATAACCAGTTATTTCAAAAATTGCGGGTTTTTCGCCTTTTCTTTTTCGAGACGATGGTAAATTAAACCAAACTGGGTTTGAGGGTCACCTATCTTTCTCATTTCTCAGGTGCTTGTAGTTGCTTTGTTTGGACATTTTCATGACGAGTAAACTTTAAATTTTCTTCTCGTACCCGTTACCATAGAATAAAGCCTGCACGTAAGCCAGCCTTTCCCTCGAGTCTTAACTTTTGCAACCATAATGCATTGCAAACGGATCATGTTGCGTGTCACAGTCAAGACAGATATTCGCAAATCTCTCTTTGATATTTCGAGGCTTGCTTTAAGTTCAGCTCACTGACTTTTACTCACAGTCGGGACACTAATTCATTGTCAATCCTTAGAGGTTTGCCATTTCGTAAGTAGCGGGGTTGTTTTTTATTTGCATCAAACAAGCAGCAGTCAAATTCTTACTGGTCTCCATAAGCCCTATCACTTGGAAAATTGAATTTAGCATCGTACCTCCTTCTGAAGAGCCGTTTTATCAGAGAAAATGTCGGTAAACATTTGTAAACAAGTCACCTTTTTTCCGTCACATGAAACAATACTGTGTTATTTCTCGATTTTCTGGCACCAGCATTGCCTTCCTGCGTAACAATAAATGGTGCACAAACAGTGCACGACATGGTCATGTATTCAGCTGATTCTTTGCTTGAGCATGGGCTGATCAGNACTCACAGTCTGGACACTAATTCATTGTCAATCCTTAGAGGTTTGCCATTTCGTAAGTAGCGGGGTTGTTTTTTATTTGCATCAAACAAGCAGCAGTCAAATTCTTACTGGTCTCCATAAGCCCTATCACTTGGAAAATTGAATTTAGCATCGTACCTCCTTCTGAAGAGCCGTTTTATCAGAGAAAATGTCGGTAAACATTTGTAAACAAGTCACCTTTTTTCCGTCACATGAAACAATACTGTGTTATTTCTCGATTTTCTGGCACCAGCATTGCCTTCCTGCGTAACAATAAATGGTGCTTTGCTTGAGCATGGGCTGATCAGTAAGCGTTGCGTGCTTTATCAATGGAAACCAGAAAACACCGATGTTTAAGCAGTGCCAGACTTTTTTCTGCAAGAGCTGGAGCCTCTTAAAGAAGGGTCAAAGATCACTAAAAATACATATTTACCTCCATCATTCTGATTAATATCCCCTCTCTCCAATAGTCCAAGGATCAAAGTCTCCTTCGGAGGGGCTAGACCCTAAACATGTACTTACTAAGATCTATGGTGACATGTAAAATGATGACCTGAATACGGAGCAACAAAAATGGTTTACACCGGTTGCTATGGCTAAACACTTATGTTGCCTTTTAATCTGAAATTTATTACGTAATTTATTTAATGTAATTGATTACCTTAGTGGTACCGTCTGTTCTACTTGGTCTTGGAATTAGGTTGTCACTACATTTTGTAGTTACTTATGAGTTTTACTTTTGGTGTTATGTTAAAAGACCAAAACCAACTACTTCTACCCAAACAGGCAAAGTGAACGAAAAAGCAATATGTAAATGTACTGGTTTACATGGGGTTTTTTTCATCAAGCTTTGTTCAACAATTATCTGAACTTTCTTTAATACTAACATATATTTACATGAATATCAAAATACAGAAAGAGTTTATGACATAGCATTCTCCATTTAATTATTAAAAAATACCTTAAACACAATGAACGGTATTTCGACAGTGCAACGTTTGTTCATACGACAATACTTTTTAAATTTCTAGTTAGGATAAGTAGCAAAAACCCTTCTTATTTACAAATATAAAGATCGCATTCTTTGACTTACCAATAGCGATGAATCAAAAGCTGTATATTCTCACTGTCAGCAACAAGGAACATAGTGAATTAAACTTGAACTCATCTTGTCCCTTTAACTTACTTTATCTCCTAAACTAGATAAATGCACTCTCAATAATTAAATTTTGGAAGCTGCACTTGGGGGAACCATCCGAAAAATTAGCTTTTAAACATAGTTACAAAAACACAACAATAACGTCTTCATTTCTTACAGAGCCATGGGGTGCTTCATATTATTTTTCTGAAAGTAAAATAAATGATTTTACAGTAGGGTCCGCAAAAAAATCACCCTTTAAACAATGTATTTAGCGCACCCAAAGAATAAAACACATTTTGCAGTAATAATCAGTATATTCGTATGCTATCAAGTTTAAAAACGAATTAAGAATTGACTGTGTACGCAAGTACATTTCTCTTATCTACAAAATCGTAGAACAGCCCTCGACATCTTAACCTCGACATCTTAACCCCGACGTCTAACATATCTGCTGACAAGTAATAGAGCAAAATATTTTGTTTGCGCTATGAAAAAATATGCCACCATAATTATTATTAATTAATGCACCCTCCGAAAAAAAAGGTTAACTCCTCGTACAATAATTCGATGGGAACAAGTATTGCAGACATTGACCACTTTAACTTGAAGATAAATGGTACAGTGCAAATGAAGAAACAAGGAAAAGAAGGAATCAGGGATTGATCTTAAAAATTAAGATGTTAATGACTAAGAACTAACTGTTTTTGAAAGAGGGTATAAATACAGCGGCAAGAATGTTTCGCTAGTTTGCCTTGAGGAGACCTGGAAATACAAATCAATGAAAGTGTTGAACCCACAAATTAATGACTTCTGGGGGGGGGGGGAGCATATGCTTAAACAAAATTAACCGTCTTGTAAAATACATATTGGTTGTTATTTTAACTTTTGACAGGAAATTAATTTTAACAACTTGAATAATATTTAAAGATTTTGAAAATCCCTCTGAATTGATTTTCATACGATTGCTTCCGAGGTCAAATAAATAAGAACGAAATAAAAAGCACAGCATTAAACCAGAAAAAATATCTTAATTCTCCTTGATTGCGAAGGCACTGCTGCACAAAATACCTAGAAATAAGGCCTGACAAGCTCCCAAGTAACTTCAAATAAAAAACATTGTTCTTTAAAAAATTGAAGTTACGGAGGTAAATCTTACAGCCTTTTAAAAACTTTAGGAACGTCCGTAATAGTAACTGAAGCAAAGTTTCTCATTTTCATTTCAAAAAATGTTGTATTTCTTTAAATTATACAACAGATTTGTGGGGAATGGGTCAAATGACGTTTACTTGAAAACAAAGCAAATTCTTTTGGATTTCCACAGCCTTTAAACTCTAAGTTAAGTTCGCAACACATGGAATGCAAAATAAAGCCATTAAGTCACATTGGCAGTGCTCCTCAGAAGGATTGACAGGTCTAATATAGTCGTGTATGTATTTTCTGGCTGCCAAGAGTTAATCTACTGCAGTGGAGCAATTTAGGTACTCTTCAAAATGATTCACACAACAGTAAAACATGTTATCCAGACTTAAGGTTAATGTCACGCAAAAATGGATGTAACATGGCGCTTTTTGCGGAGATCCTTTCTGCTGGTTTGTAATAAAGAATTTTCTATAGGAGGCAAAAATTGAAAAAATACATTAGACACTAATCCTAATGAATACTAAAAATCCTGACGGAAAAGAGAAATACAACCAAGAGGCAGAAGAAATTGTTAGAAGCAGAAACAAATACAGTACAGCATTAACTGTTGGTATATCAATAACATGAACTAAAGTATGAAGAAATGAGCAACCGACGCATACTTACATCAGATAATAGGAAGCATGTATAATTTTCGCGGTACAGACTAACGAAAAACTCGAAGAGCCATGACTTTAAAAGCAGTGAAGGCAGCTTACAGATAGGAACCTGGTATACATTTTAATTTATACAGTGTAGTGTTTCAAAAACAAAATGAGCTAAATACAACTGAGTCAGATAGGTCAGGGAATACGGGTCTCACGATACAGAATGAAAAATAAAACCCTACATCGTATACTGAGAAAACAGATTTAGCTACAACAAAAATATTTCAAACTAATTAAATTAAATTCCTATTTAACTGCCCAAAACACTGCCTATCTCGCTTCAAGGAAAGTGATTGATTTTGCATATTTTGCACACATTCACTCTTTCACTATCAGACTGAGCATAATATTGCACTTCGTAATAATGCATCCACTATTTCATTCTGGAAATTGCTACCTGACTTATTGTATTCTACATCTTAATATTGGCTTTTAATTTTTTCTGTCTGCATTTGTCTGGGAAATTGAAAAAGGAGGATTTAAAGAGGTGACAATATATAATAATATGTTTAATAATATTGTTTAGGTCCTGCTTCAAAAGTGAAGCTATTTCTGTGAAAAATGTCTTCGGGCGTACCTGAAGAAGGTCTATGCCTTCTCTTCCAAGATTGGGAAACACGGTTTTCAAATTTTGAGCCCGCCATTTTGGAAAGTCCGATTTATAATCTCGAAGAGACGATACCCCTGGCCACGTTGATTCGTCAGGTGTTCCCAAGGTTCTACGGTCAAAAAATCGAAATCAAGACAAATAATAAGTCGGCCAATGCTTTTGGGATGCAAATCCAATAGCATTAACTTGAATATACATTATCACACTTAATGATTACTTACGTTTCATTAATCAAATTCATCATATATGATTTTAATAAAAATTGGTGTTGAGGGGCAAAATGGCGTTAACACTACTTCGCAGGTCTCGTGTGTTTCCGAGAGGAAATTTGGCTTGGGATAGATTCTCTTTCAACCAAACTGGACAGGTTACTTTTCAAATCGTCCCTGTCAATTTTGTCCAAAATTCTCTAAAAGAATGTTTGTTACCCGGCTGCAAAATATCCTTCCATGCAAAATGTACTATGGTACACAAATTTTAAGCGCACGGCTAATCAAGGTTGGTTTTGCTAACCATATTTCCTGTTTTAATTCTGGTCAAATATTTGGGCTAAAGTACCAATATTTAAATGAAATCCATTATTAAAACTACAAGCTCCGGTTCAGTGTTTCAGGGGATAAGGGGGTTGGAGTAATGCAAATTTATCACCAGAAAGCAATACTCTTAAGATACGCAAAAGCTAAAAAAACAATCCATTAAGCTTGCATATCAAAAGGCAATCATGCCACTTCAACAATAGTCAAAAATCGATTACCAATTAAAAAGCAACTTGTAACAGACGATTTGCATACATGTGCCCAACACTCTGTGTGCATTTGAGTGTAGATACGCATGAGAGACTAATGATTATTTAGCCTAGTTCTCTCGTTAGTACCTTTCGTTTACTTCTAAATTTCATCACAGCAAAATTCTCTTCATGTTTGTAGGAGCACAAACTCTTTGGAAATAACCTTAATAACAGCAAACTTCACACTCCTAGACACGGCTGGCATTTATTGTTTGACCACACGACTAACAAGTCATCTCTAGTATTTAACATAAACAACAAGAATGCATAAGGTATACATTTCATGTACTAATGAAGAAAAAAGTGGCCCTTTTCGGTAATGTTTGGCAAATGAAATGGTTGTGTACTGTCATGATGAGACAGTGAACAAAATCCAAAATCTTGGAATACCCATGGTAAGATCGAACTTAATGGCTTAGGAAAGTAAATCTTTAAGGTGGTTTTAAATCTCTCCTTTTAATACTTTGGTCAAGTGATCTCTGGCAATTGCAAATGTAAACGAAACTTAGTATTGCAATACCATATCGCTTACGCCCTTATATTTGTAATTTTAACACAAAAATTTAGCACATGCCAGTCCATGGCCATCTAATTCCTCTTGACCGGGTTTTCTCCCTGGCATGGAAAATTCCTTAATATAAAACACTTCTCTCTCTATGTGCTGTCGACTTAATATTTTTTCTGTTCTATCGTTACCATTTTTTTTACTGTCAATATTTTCGACTTCAAGAATATGTTCTTTAGTATAAAACAGATGCACAATTTGCTTTTTCATAATAGATTATGGAGTAACACCATCTCCTTAAGAAAAACCGTTAATAATGACGTTCGAAACTTCTGAAAGAAATTAAAGTATGCTACATAAACAGGTGAGACTTACCTAAAGATTCGAAACAATTGATCAATTTCTGAATCCCCAGGAAATAACGCCTTCCTGGTCATCTACGTATGAAAAAGCATACAAAATATATAAAATTAGGTACATAAAATTGGAATAATCAGGCTAGTTTTTTACCTTTCACTGATTATTGAAACAGAATGTTATTTGGGTAATATATCAACACAAGACTTCTGGTTCTACTAGTTTAGTACAGTTATTAACACTGCTTTGAGGAGAGTAAATGGAAATGACAAAAAGGAACACATCTATGCTGCTCGGAACGTGATTTGACTTTCATGCTCACCTCCTACATCAACTTAACTACCAAAGCCACGTTTTAAACATGTTTATTGACCGGGCTAAATTTTCCACTTCGTTGCACAATTCTCTCCCAAGATCCCTGTGCTTGGAAAATCTCAAATAACTCTATGTACGCAGGGCTGATTAATTTTTACAAGTGCATCGGGAATTTTCTGTCACTTTACCCAGTGGATAAAAGGGCAATGCTGTGTGGTGATAGTGCACCAGTTTCATCACTTTCAATCTCGTTTTCTGTGTAGTCGCTCTAGACATGAAGATATGGCTAACAAAACCGCCAATAATTAGCTCTCATTTAACCCTACTCTAAAGCTCTGAACAAACTATTTTAAACATCTGAACTACTTACTTATTTATAGTTATACAAATTTTTCATTGCAATTCCAATTCTAATTATCTACAACTAATAATATTAGCCAACACTAGGAAATGTAAGACGAAACAAACCTTACCATTTCAGAGAATATGCATCCTATACTCCACAAATCCACAGCTGTGGAGTAAAATTTGCACCCCAACAATATTTCAGGTGCCCGGTACCACAACGTAACTACTTCGTGAGTATAGCTTCTCATGGGCAAACCAAATGCTCGTGCTAGCCCAAAATCAGCAAGTTTTAAATTTCCAGCACCATCAATCAACACGTTTTGAGGCTTGAGGTCACGGTGTAAAATTCTATGAGAATGACAAAAAGCTATTCCACTGAGTAACTGATAAAGGTAATTCTGTGGAAAAAGAGAAAAAAAAAGTGTTAACCCACAACAGTAATAAAAATGAACTTGAGAGGTAACTAAGACCTTCGTCACTAAAATGACAAGAAAACCTACAAAAAGCCCTGGAGAAAACAGTGTTTCAACTATGTCTTGAAAGTTAATTATTCCAAAACCAACATATTTTTATGACAAAAAATTATATTAGCAGAGTAAAAGATTGCTGTTCAGTGACAAATTCCTTCCAATATAGGAGCAGAATAATATTGTTAAAAAATAGGCATTTCGATTTATAAATAGTGTACCCGAATCCATAAAATAAAACATGCATGAATTGAATTTCAAAAAAGGTATGACTTTGGCTAATTTACATTATGCACCATTTTCATACTCATGACAATGGCTAAAGAAGTTAAAATTGACAGCTTCTGATCAGCTTCTGATCGTACTATTTGTGTAACGAGGCGTTGAAATAACAAATTGGCATCTGGGTGGATTACGTCTGTCTCATGCAGAGGGCAGCCTCTACAGTCTCGGTTGGCACCCCTCTTATAGATGGTATAAAAATAAAAACAATGGTGGTAGTATCACTTCATCACCGTCCCTCTTTTACGAGGGCGATGTGTGGTAGACAACGTCTGCTGTAGCTCCGCTTTAATATCATTCCCATTATCATAGGGCAAAGTCGGCTTCCTTATGCTATACGTCCAGCTGATGGTTTAGGATATCCATTTCCATTTTCAATTTCTCTGCAGAGAACCTCTGGACCAAGACTGATTGTACTCAGAGTGTAGACTAGAGATGTGGTAGTACAGGCTCCACACACCCCCGCCAAACTCTTCCAGATATGTCAGAGGTCTTCAATTTGACTCTCCTCCTATTCTTCCGCTTTGTCGCTTTGTGAGACAAACCCTAATGGCAGTGTTAGTAATAGGATCCTTCATGTTAACAGCTATTTATCTTTGTTTCAACCAGGCCCTGTAACTCTTCTTCATGGTCTTACCATCTATGCTTGACAGGATCTTCCATTTAATTGAGTACAAGAACTTTAACCATGTGCTTTAGATTGTGTCTTTTTCAGCCCATTTGTTACCTATTTTTCTTGTATAGATCCTTCTTTTATGATTCATCCTCAGGTACTGAGCAGTAGCAGACTATATCGTTAAGGCTCTGAACAAGCATCACACTGCTGACAACGCTTATCACATGACTGTACTGACTTATTCTACAAGAACTGACATACCTTAAGAAGCTACTTAAAAATTCTCTCTTGCCCATGGTCTTGTACAGCTAGGAGATTTCCCCACAAGATTTCCTGATTCAGGATCAGGAGAGCTTTCTCTTTTAGATCTCTTTCTGTCCTCTGTTTCTGACCATTGTACAGTTTCACCTCTGCCTCCTTCGGAATTGTCTAGTCATATTGTTGTCACTGTAGAGGCTACGGACACTGTTTCATATCTTGGTGACAAGACATGCCATCGTACGACTTAAATTTGTTGAGGCTGACTGGGATGGATTTTGACAATTTTGGGTGACATTTCTTGGGATTCTGTGTTCAGCAAATCGGGTTTCGATGCTTCAACTGAGTTCGCAGAATGACTCTAGGCTGGATTGAAACATGTGTACCTTGTCGTAATTACCAATTCAAACCTCATTCTTCTTCATGGTTTAATGTTTATTGTTCCTCTCCCATTGCTAATCGCAATCATTTCTACGTCCAGTTTCAACGTTAAAGAACTGATGAATCTATGGCTTTGTTCTTACAGGCTAGCAATCCTTGTAAAAGAGCAATTTCTGATGTCAAATCTTGCCATGATGATGGTGTTAATGAAGCTTATTTTCCCAAAAACCTGAACATCGAGATTTCTGGAAGATTTACAATAATGTTGGAATTCTGGGAAACCTTTTATTGCTCTTCAAATGGCACTTTTATGTTCTCTGGCGAAAAAGTTGATGTATTTACTATATTGTTTACTGACCATTCTTCTCCTAAGACTCTCTTCGTAAACTAATTAGATTCTGGACACTGGTATCCTAAATTTATGGTCAGTTGCAAAGATCTTTTTGGGCTTCATCAATCAAAATCTTCTGGCTTAGATTAGACTCTGACAGTTAGCTGATAGAATCAGCTTCTGAGCTATCTTTCTTGCTGTCCAAATTCCTCAAACCTTTCTAATCGGAGTCTTGTTTTCCCTCTTCTTGGAAGGTTTCTAATGTTGTTACTGTCTTCGGTAATGCAGGTTATCCATCTAACGACTTGCAAATCTTCCTGTCGTAAGGGTTTTTGGTAATCTTTAGTATGGGTTTAAAGGACCTCGCCCCACTGGTGACCTCTTGGCTGTCATCATGTAACGTACCTACAGGTTTATAGGTAGGTCTGATGCAGGGTAAGCTATAGCAATTGACATTTCCAAGGAACTTGACAAGCTGTATCACACTGGCTTGGTTCATGGGTATGGTAGTTGTGCAAGGGTCTTTCGTATCATTCATTCTTTTCTCTCAGATCGTAAAATGCGTGTACCACGGGAGGGAATTACACCTGACAGTTATTCTCTTTATAGTAGTATTCCTCACTGTTTTATTCTTGGTCTAACTCTTTTGTTTCTTTACATCAACGACTTTCCTGTTAATTTGCTTTACTGATCACAATACTTTGCTCTTTGGCATTGGCTACAAATCAACTCAGCAGGAAGAAATTAAACTTGCAGAAGGACGTGGTTGGCATAATCAAGGTGTCGAATGCTTTCATCAGGCCATGGGCAACAGCACCAGTCATTTTACCAATGTTGATATTTTTTCGTACTGAATCTGTAAACAGTGTTGCTGCTTGTTCGATATTTCGACTTTCACGGAAGCTTAATTGTTGTTTGCACAAAAGCACTTTTTCTTTTAAGAATGACAAGTTGGTTGTGAACGCATTTCTCAAAGATCTCAGAACAAACCGGTAGGTCACTGATCAGTGTGTGGTTGTACATATGGTATTTGAGACCGCACTTAAATATTGGTGCGGATTTTCAAATTGTAAGCTCGTTTGGTACGTCTCAGTCTACAGACAGATATTAATGAGGTAAGAAAGAGGTTTTGAAAGAACATTTGCAACATTTTCTAAATAACCTGGTGGCTTTCTTTCAGAAGATTCTTTTGAGATGTTTATTGACCTTAGCAACAGAAGGACTTTTAAAACGTTAAGTGCAATACAAAATATTTCATCTTGATAGTTTTTGCTTTCTTCTGTTTAGCCAGGTTTGTAAAAACATACAAAAATTTGATGCGATGGTTTTAGCATTTTCTATATCCTATATCGTCTACATACTGTTGATCTCTCGTTTTTTCCGCTGGTTGGCTGTAATTATGGTCATGTAGGCTGTTTTCTTTTTTAATGTAGTTGTGTTCTTCTAGGTGGTATGGTGTTTCGCTATCTTCCTGTTCCAAAGCCTTAACTAGATATAATGTGAAGAGTATAGGGCTTAAGCAGTCCCCTTGTTGGCCCTCCACATTTGTTGTGAATGCGTTTCCTGTCGTTTTTCCATACTGTACCCGTAGTTTTACATCCTTTAACATTATTAATATTATGTGTAGTTCATTTNGTACGCGTAGCATTTAGCAAGAGGGACTTTATATATATATATATATATATATATCCTATATCGTCTACATACTGTTGATCTCTCGTTTTTTCCGCTGGTTGGCTGTAATTATGGTCATGTAGGCTGTTTTCTTTTTTGCTGTAGTTGTGTTCTTCTAGGTGGTATGGTGTTTCGCTATCTTCCTGTTCCAAAGCCTTAACTAGATATAATGTGAAGAGTATAGGGACTTAAGCAGTCCCCTTGTTGGTCCTCCACATTTGTTGTGAATGCGTTTCCTGTCGTTTTTCCATATTGTACCCGTAGTTTTACATCCTTTAACATTATTGATATTATGTGTAGTTCATTTTCATATAGTACTTTCTGCAGTTCTTTGAGTAATATTCCTCGGTCCACTGTGTCGAAAGCTTTTGACATGTCGAGCAGTAGTATATTTGTCTCATACTTTTCAGCCATGACTTTCGTGCTGAATACGTGCTCTGTGGTACTACGGCCTTGTTGGTAAGCCGCTTGAGTGATGGGGATTTCTTTCTGAATTTTGTTGCTTGTTCTATTTATCATGCAGATGGCCAGGATCTTTCTGAGCATCGTCAGCAATATTATGGGTCTTAAGTTTCCAGGTGGTCCTCTTCTTATTTGGTTTAGGTAGGGGGATGATGATACCTTCTTTTATTTCTGTAGGATATTCGCCTGTGCTCGCGATATTTTCTGCTAATATTTCCTCTTTAGGTTTATTTCTTTTAATTTGTCTGATGACCTTTTGCATCTTGGTTGAATCATTTTGACATTTTTCTAATTCTTCAATGTTACTTATCGCCTTCTGGTCTTCTTTTTCTTTTAGCTTCTGATGTATTTCGTTTATGATTTTGTTTCTTGTCTCTTTCATTTCCTTCCTTTTCTCTTCGATGTTGTGGCATTTATTTTTATGCTTATTTCTTTTTGTTTTTGTGATAGCTTGCGAATTTCTTCAAATTCGATAAAATGTTTCCTTTCTTTCATTTTGAACCCTGGTACTTCCTCCGATGCCTCAGTGCATGCTGTCACTATGTTGTTCCATTGGTCTTGTACTCCTTTATTTTTTCTCTTTGCTCTTACTTTCTAGTTTACTGCAATTCTATACTTTTCTCTTGTTGTGAGGTCTTGTAATTTGTCAAAGTCAATTTTGTTGCCTTGTGAGGACAAATGGACAAATGGACAAAACTGAAGCCTAGTGTAGGCTTCAGTTTTGTCCATTTTATGTCCAGCTTTGCCATCACTAGAAGATGTTCTGAGGTGCCTGTGCCACTTTATGATCTTGAGTCATTTAGGAATATCCTGTGTTCTGATCTTATCAGGATATAATCAATTTGATTTCTCACTGGTTTTTCATTGTTTGCTCTTTCTGGACTTTCCCAGGTTGTTCTATGTGCCATCTTGTGATTGAACATGGTGTTAGGTGATAATTAGTCCATGTCTAGTAGGTGTTCTCCATTGTTGTTTAATTTACTTTTTCCATACTTTCCTATTACTTTTGGGTATTGTTCTTGTGCGGTACCAGTTTTTGCATTGAAGCCTCCACAAAAGTACATGATCTTTTACTTATTGAGTTTATCACATTTTCTAGGTCTTGATAGAACTTTTCTCTCAGTTCTGGATTTTTTTCACTTTGGGGTAGCGTTGGAGCGTAGGCACAGATGACAATGTGCTTTCTGGTTTCTACATTCACTGTTGTTGTACATATTCTGTCTGTTTTCTCTTCAAAAATTGGTTTGCATTCTTTTCTTACTACTTTCCCAACACCGTGCTTACTATTTGTTGTGCTTGCTTGATATAGATGGTATTTCTTACCACTGTCTGATGTTATTTCTTTCAATTTTCTGTCCTTTATGTGCGTTCCTGTACTGCCAGCGCGTCCATTTTGTATTTTTCCATGTCATTTGCAAGTTACCTCAGTTTCACATAATTTCTCAAGCCTCTACAGTTTAAAGTCCCAATCTGGGTGTGATTCCCTTTTCTCTGTGATCTTATCCTACACATTGTGCTGTTTTTGGTGCTTTAATTGATAAAAAACTATTGTAATTTTGGATTTTATTTAGACATTTCTCCGAAGAGTTTTGGCGCGTCACCGACCAAATCCTAGCAGTGTACAGAAGACAAAATTATACCTACTGTGTAATCTATGTATTGGTATTACGCATTTTCCCAGATTATTGTCACTTTACAAGGATAACAACAAAAACAAGCACTTTTTTTAAAAACACAAGACCAACAGGGCACAGCACTACGTTGATACTCTATAGCAACAAGAAATATTGGTTTTACAGAATGGTAGTCATCACAATGAGAAATGAAATGTAGGGTATGTTACAATACTCGCCTTGCATACAAATGCAAGCAAATGTTAGCCTAGCTTTTTAGAAATTTTACAAGAGGAAACAAAAGCAATATTTCACACTTAACGTATGATTCGGAACCACCTTACCTTTACCAACGGCAGTGGTATTCCATCTGAAGGTGTAGTGTCCATGTACTTTTTAAGATCTTGGTTCAAATATTCGAAAACTAGAAACAACTTCCGGTCACTGTGAATTACATCAAGTAGCCTGAATGTCAAAGGGAAAAATAAAAGGAAAATAAAAAATCTTGATTTATACCAAGTAAGCATTCTGTACGTGACTAACAAATATTGGTAAACCAGTAATTAGACTCCTGTTCTAAGAATTTAGTTCTGAAATAAAATTCCTGTGATTTTGGGTTATATTTGGGTGAGGATTTTATAAGAAACCTTACCGACAGAATTATACACAGAAAATTATAGAAGATGTATGTTGTGACAATTTAGCCTTGTATGCGAAGTTGTAGAATGTCAGGTCCTTGCTTGCTATTATAGGACTGCTATGAAAGGTAACGATTACATGAAATGGCTAATAATTTCAAAAAAAAGATTTGTCATGTAACCAAAACAGCGGAAACAATAGTACTAGTAGGAGCTTGAATATGTTTCTACTTCATACTGAGATTTTGGTGTGTCATTCTTGACAATAAAATTTTCTTTACAAAATGTGACCTATTTAAATAACTATGGAGTAAACGCTTTCTATAAATACTAAGATCTAAATCTATTTTAATAACTGTAGGTTGTAACCTTTTTTTAAAATTGCCAACGTAACTAAAGAAAATTCCCTTTTTATGACAGTTTTTAACATTTCTTTCCTAAGAATTTGTGAATGGTCTGTAGTAACAAAAAAACTCACGAGTAGTATCAATTTTTGTTAGCTGTTTTTAAGAGTTTAGTAATCATATGAACGTTTCAGCAGCATCTATCTTCAGGAAGCATAGATTATATGCCGCCAAAGCTAGAAAGTACTTTGTAATAAATTGGATCACCTTCAGGCTCCATCTCGTGTGGTCTACCGATAGTAAACTGCACAGTCAAGTAAAACTCTGATACTGTAGAATCAACTCTTTTCAGTTAACAATTTTCCACATAGACCTTGCACCTTTGCAATCCACTTTTTTTACAATACTCCTTCTTTTACATCTTTACGGAATATTTGTAGTCCTCAAGGTCATCTGAAATGACGAGAAATTCAACGCTTTATGGCGGCTCCAAATGACAGGCCAAATAAAGTAATGATGTAAGAAGTAGAAGTAGTGAGTCAATAGTGGAGCAACTTCCAACAGGCAAAAAAGTTTTTCAGAAAAGTCAAACTGTATCACTGCATGAACCCCTTCCTAATTAAAGTTTGCACCTTTCACATTACTTGTGCTACATTTGTTACGAAATAACGTAGCATAAACTTAGGAATGTACTTACAGAATTCCTGAGAAAACTGAAATTAACACTTGAAGGTATGCAATTTGAATTCATGACAATATTATTGCAATTTACCATTGGTACCAACATGCAGTAGAGGAAAAAGAAGGGTTTCTTGAATAAAGCTTCACTTTTGCAGCTAGTACATTCGTTAAACTAACATTCTTTCCGACAGGTTGAGCAGACTGACTGATCAATTAGCATTAATAAAAAAAGTTGTTATAGTAAGAAAGCAAAATGATTTCTTAATAGTACTTGCACTAGCAAGTAGTATAAGGCATTGATAATAACTTGACAATTTTTATCATACTGAATACAACCTGATTTTCCAGCTTAAGGTCTGGACTTTCTTTCTTAAAAAAGGATAAAGTTCTCGACTTGTCATCTGAAAGTATTGTTCATGCAATTTTAATTTTCACCAGAATCCATTGTAGTTATAACATACTCTTGTTTTTCTGGTGAACATTTTCTAAATGCCATTCCCCACTATTACGCTGGTTAAAGTTTTCTTCTTTCGTGCCAGAAACAAGTGAAGAATCCACTTCACTTGTTTCTGTTAACTGTTTCTGTTTTCCTTTATTTAACGGAATTTCCTCCTGCTGGGACTGCTTTCTTTTTATCAATTTTTGTCTCTAACTGGCCATTAATTTCCTTTGTTTTTCCTGGTACGTTGTACAATTAACACAATCCCTTTTTAGCGGTCTTTTCTGCTGTCTTTAAGTATAAGTTCTTTTACCGTTTTCTAGAACTGATATCTGGTACTTGCCAACGAAAAACAAATATTTAATAAAGGAATTAATGTCATCTGACTATAAAGTACTATAGGTGTTCCTGAAACAATTGTGGCTGGTTCCTAAGCAGGTGTGATGGAGTTTCTGGTCCTGACACACTGACCTGTAGTCAAGGATGGCAAGGGCTTGGCATGTTCGTTGTAGCTGTCAGTATATAATTGTTTCATTTGAATATGTTTCTCTCTAGTGTGGTTATAATTGGGGAATTGTGGACAATTAAGTTTGATTTTGAACTTCCTACCAGACAGCAATTTAGCAGGGGAGGGTAGGTGTGTTGATAGTGGTGTGCTGTGATAAGGTAAGAGGGCTGAGAAAACACAACTTCAACTACTGTTTTTCGCATGTAGCACAATGGTGACATCAATAGGTATGGTGTCAAAAAAAGCTTCATCAGGAGTAAATTCTTTTGTATGTGTTTCAGCCACACTCTTGTAGGGTTTCCTGGGAATTGGTTTATGTGGAGCATTTAAGCTAGGACCAGCAGCTTCTCCTGGTTGTTGTTGACTGACAAGGAAGCAGAAATGGTAAACATGAAAACTGCTGCATGGTTTGACATAAAAGGCACAAAGATGTCTGTTATTTTCTGCTGGAGTAAAAGTAAAAGTATTGGTAATATCCTGTCCTTTGGAATTAGCGCATAAAAACAATTAATTTCAACAGCTTCATCAATGTCCTTCAAAGGTCCATCAAAATGGAGAGAACAAGAGTGAAAATTATTGATTCATGGTAAAGATGTAAGTAATCTAACCATTAAAAAATGCTGAACAGCTAACTGTGGATCTGCAGTTGAATATCACTTTATCAGGGTTACTCTGTTTGAAAGTGGAGACTAAAGACGGAGAAGATATCCAGAACTATTGGAAATGAGTCCTTTTACATGATGTTGTGTTCACAGACTGTAATTTGCAGGCATGAACAACAAAAGACAGCTCAATGAAGGTGTGATTACATTTGATTGCATTTATACTCAACAATGAACTCAATACAAGTGAGAGTAACATAAAATGTAAGAATACTACATTAGCCAAAAAGGCCAGAATAAGATGGTATCTTGTCTACGAATATAACAGGTGGGGCATAGCTTAACTTGTTTTGCTGCTTCTCCCAGGTGAAAATAGTCGGTGTCCATGACACCAATATCTGACAACCCTCTTAATGCCCTTTCAGCATCTGATAAATACCTTTACAATAATCTGTTGTCATCATACTTCCCAAATTTTCTCTCTCTAGCAAATATAATCAATGTGATTTACACTATAGAAATATGATTAATGCTGATTTCACGCGCTGTAGATACCAAATTCATGTCTTTAAATCATTTTATAATAACTTTGTCATTGTCTACATTGAATACCAAAGCTTCGGCGTCAAAAATTTCGGCGGGATTTTTTGGATTTAGGCGCAAATATTTTCGGCAGGGATTTTTGCAATATAATTTTTAAAAAGTTAAAATTTTCACAAACAGTTCGAAATAAAAGTTAATAACAGAACCATGATAGAGTAATATCTTTTCGTACTACAAACAAAATGTCCCTTTTCCATGAAATCAACCAAAGAAACATTGTGCTGATATTTGTAATTGACACTTCAATTTGGGAGAGTTAACCATATAAAAGAAGATGAAAAAGTAGAATACATTAAGATTCAAAAATTTTGTTCATACCGAATGTTTTTCTTATATTACAAACATCTTGTTACATAATTATAACATATCTTGAAAAGGGTTTGCGGGAAGTCAATTTCCAACGCCTCATTCAAATCAGCCATTTCAAATGACTTAAAGATTATTTCTTTGTTGTTACAAAAATAACCGTAAAGGCCAATCAACCATTGAACATGGATGAGTTTAATGGTGGATAATTTTAATGGAACATTCACATAGTAGATATTGCTGCCACCATTAAGTTGTTTGGTGATTTCTCCGGCATACCATTCTTCAAACGTTCCGGTTAAAAACTGCTTAGCGTGACCATTGATGTTCAGGTCGAGCATTCGAAACATGTCGGTCAAGTTGTTTGGTACGTGCAAGGTAACCCAATCATTTCCTAACATGTGGTTTGCCCTCGGAATACGTCGAAATTAACAGTGCTTTTTGGTCATCTGGAAGTCCAAGAGCTTCCTTTGTTGTTTTGTCGGAGTGGGAAATGATACTATCAAGTAAACCGATTGCTTTCTCCTCCTTGTTCCAATGATTCGGTGTGAAGGACATCGAACCCTTTAGGAAACTAGATACCTTTTAGAAGACACCTCCATGTTTTCCCTGCGCAGATCAACTACATGGGTAAGAATGTGCCTTCCATCGAAATTGTGAAGGTGCCAGTTATTTGCTTCTTTTTTTCCCTTTCCGAAGATTGGTACTCTCTTGGAGCCTCTGATATCCAGTGTATGATTGGCACTACAAACATAAGGGAGAGGAGTTTGGTTAAAGCTTAAAATCAACGCTTCTGGTATATCATGCCATGTTTTTAACTGCCTGAATTTCCTTTGATAAAAGAGTTTTACTTCACTGAGCAAACCTGGTGCCACAGGTATTTTTGCTGTGGTAGCATCTACGCACCATCTTCTTACCATCTTGTTCCATACTGTATAGGATTTTCCTGCCCAATCATTACTCAAGCTTATATGACCACCATTCTCAACCGACCGGTCATTAGCCATAACTTTTCTCCGTGCCACTGCATTGATTACTGAAGAACTGAATGGTGCACCTTTCAGCCACATATTCAATACCATGGAAATAGTTCTCTTCATAAGATCTTCAGGAAGCAACGAAGGACGACCATGTTTCTTCTTCACAATGGCAGTTATCCAAAACACTAGGAAAAAAACAAACTACTTACAGAGTAAGAACTGTAAATATTTTTACCTACAGTTGACGCTCGATATCTCAAACACTCGTTATCTCGAACTTTCACTATGTCAAACTTGAGGGATCGAGATCACGAGCGTCGACTGTAATTCTAAAAAGTTATGTCGTGTAAAAAATATTAATCTCTCAAGTTATTTTCTACACACATCATGAATACATTTGTTTTCAATAATATGGCAATGAAGCTAAAAAGCGTGCAAAAGGCATTTCCCGTAAAAAAAATTACAATTTCTGAAAGAGCAAAAAGAAGACTAAATACCCACCTCAACATTTCCTTTTCTTTCCTTTTCATTTCGACATGCTTTTTTCAATTCAGTAGCTGTTTGATGTGTCAGCTCAGGATATTTCAGATCCATATGAAGTAGTGTTGCTTTAGTGCCGTGATGGTAAGCACGTCCCTATTTCCGCCCTTTCTTCCAGAGTCCAGAGGGGATATTTCTTTCGTTTTCTGCCCTTTTCTTGAACAATTTTCAGTTGTTTTGCTACTTCTTCTGTTTCTCTAGATGTCGGTTCCTCTTTAGATGTTGTTGCATTTGCAGGTCGAAGATATTTAAACAGAGACATGTTCCTTCAGTCCTTTCCGAGCTCCCTACTTTCTTATGAACTTTACAATGCACAATAATAATAGTAACTTTCAGCTCATAGAAAAAAATACCAAAAAATTGAAAGACCAAAAAATTCGGCTTAAACATTCGCCGAAATTTTGTCCCGCCGAAATTTTTGGTAGTTAATGTAATACATTTAACATGGTGTCAGAAGTTCATACCTGACCATCAACAATTGTAGATCACAGATTATTATTTGTTTAAGTGTTAGTATTCTCATATAACTATGCTCACAAAATATAATTCTACTCACAAAATGGACTGTCTGAAACCTACAAAAGCATTCAATTTCGGCTACTCCAGCCTACTCAATGTTCTGGCAAAAATGACGTAGTCAAATGAAGTGTACAGCACTTTTAATTTTGTTAAAAGAGATTAAATGAAATATTCCCTTATTATAGATAAATTTGACGAATACTTCAGGCCAAGGGAAAACAACATTTCATAGGTTTACGTTCCTCACCATAGGTCAATACGAAGGTGAAATATTTGATGAATTTTACATGCGATTGCATAAACTAAGTGAGGATTGTAAATTTGGAATGATTCAAGATTCTCTAATAAAAGACAATTATTATCAGACTTCGAGATAAAAAACTTCAAGAACATTTATTAAGGAGCAGTGACATGGTCTTCGAAAAAGTTCTTTTTCATTGTTGAGCTAGCAAAGCATCCAAATACCAAACACAATCAATGAAGTAAGAAGATGAAAAAGTCAACGTCTTCTACCACAGCCTCCTCTGTAGACTACATTAGGAAACCATACAAAAACCCTTCTACCCCATGAGGAGAAATGATAAATAAATGCAAATTTTGTGCTGGTTCCCATATGAGGTTCTTGTCTAGCCTACGTAATGGTTTGCAACAACTGTCAGTGCAAGGAACACTTCCCAAAATGCTGCAAGAAATTACCTGCAGGAAACAACTGCAACTAGAAGCAAATACACCAGAAGAAACTGTGCAAAGTCAAACAGGGCATCAGTCCCTCCTCAGAGCCAGATAACTTCTTCCCTCCTCCATCAAACTTCATCTCTCACATTTCGACTGCTTACCAGTAAATGCCATAAAAATACTGAAAAGATTATGTATAACCCCAACAACATCACTAATCCATTACCTAGCCAACGGGAAATAAACCTTAACAGTAATCGCTCATCAGTATCATACAGATTGACAATGGTGCTTAAGTAAATGTAGTACCAATGGCAGTGTATTGTCGGCTCCTAAAACCACCAAAATTTCACAAAACAAAAGCCAGACTCACTGCTACAATGGCTCTCCAATCAAAGTTGCTGGTAATTGTATTGCCTTTGTCAATTCAAATANTAACAGTAATCGCTCATCAGTATCATACAGATTGACAATGGTGCTTAAGTAAATGTAGTACCAATGGCAGTGTATTGTCGGCTCCTAAAACCACCAAAATTTCACAAAACAAAAGCCAGACTCACTGCTACAATGGCTCTCCAATCAAAGTTGCTGGTAATTGTATTGCCTTTGTCAATTCAAATATGGTTGTACAGAGTTTATAATAGCAAGAAAACAACAGTGAACCATATTCTCAACCATACTCCTTGAATCAACTAATTTTTATGGGGTTAAGTGACATACACCTTTATACTTCATAAAGATTAAACTGCTCCTGTTCTGTTTATTGTAATAAAAGAATGGTCCACAAACTAGCTGCCAAAAAATTAGTAAAATGCATAAACACTATCCACTCAAACAAGAATTATCTTTTTTAGTTTAAGGGCTGTTTTGGTGAATTAGGGGCTCTGGAACAGCCATACCACAAGGTTGTTCACCGAGTAATACCCCCAGTAATAGATGCATGCTGAAATGTACTAATTTCTCTTTGCTAAAGACTAGAAAAGGACCTCCAGTGCATGCAATTTTTAGGTATAATTGCTCCTGTTATTAAATGGTCTGACTGGGTTAGTTCATTTGTTGTAGTAGAAAAACCAAATGGCTTGCTCTGTGTTTGCCTTAATCCTTGTAACATCACAAAGTTGTCATCACTAAGTTAACCCACAACTGAAGAAATCATATCACAGATGGTGGGAGCTTAATATTTTACTAGATATATAAACTATAAACTTGAACTATAAACTTGAAAGTACCACTAGATGAAGAAACCTCTAATACCCTCACTTTCAATACTCACATTGGTCACTTCTCATTTCTCCATATGCCTTATGTTATTATATCTGCAAGTTAAATCTGTCAATCTAGAATTGTAGGTATCATCTTTGGTGTTGAAGGAAGAGTTAATGCTTAAGATGACATTATTATATGGGGATCATCTCAAGATTAACTCCAAAACGGTATTCACAAGTCTCTAAAGGCTATCCGTAAATGATGACTGAAATGACATTTTAGGCCACACAATGTCTGCCCAGGGTATGAAGCCTGATTTTGACAAAACTGCTGCTATTCTTGAAATGCCAAAGCCATTTCAACAATAGCACACTTACATACACTTACTCAGTTGAAATCTGGTTTATAGGCTTTGAAACATGATTTGCGTGGTACTTTGTAGAAATGAGAAATTTTCCTTTTGATAATTATGGCTACTTGTATCATAACTAATCAGATATTGAGTATATTTTATGATTAGTCTTTAGTTCTCATGTTGTATAGTATACCATTTTTGACTTTCTGATCTTAGATGTCAGGATATAATGATATAGTTAGTCACCTACAACTTTAATAATTCAGCCCACTGTGTAAAAATGTGGCACTGTTATCAGATGTTGCTGGAATACCAGATAAGAGTATTGATTGTCTAGGGTTGATACCAAATTGAAATATACTGAGGAGAATATGTTAAGATCTTATTATTAGAAACTACTTCACAGACTGATTAGATTTGAAATCTAAAACACAGAATGCCACGATGTACAGAATGCACCTTGTAACAAAAATGGGTCAAAAGTACAGGAATATGTTAGCTTTCAAATGTCAAATTCACAACAACTGTGTCAGGAAATGTAAACTTCCCCCTCCCCCTATACACCTCTACTCAACAATACAGCCCATCCAACCATTTTTTAGATACAACTGCAGTGTTTTTTTAGACTTTGCAAACAGCCTAAAATTCCAAATTAAAAAAATTAGAAAATAAGAAAAACTATGTAACCTGATGGAGACACTAAACTCCAATATACTCCAGTGGTGAACTCAGATTTTCAATTCATTCCTGCATGTCTGTATGTGCATATATTCTCAAACACTGATTTAAAGTTAGCATCAATGAGGCAGTTGCAAGGCACTGGCTAAAAATTAAATATTAAAAAGACTAATCTGTCACATCAAAAAAAATTTCTTACATACTTTACAATATTTTTATGGGCCAATTCTTTTAATAGGGCTATCTCTCTGATTGCAGTACTTGGCACACCTTCAGTTTCACTGAGAAAGAAAATGAAATAAATTCTCATTACAATTGTGATCACAGTAGCACTTGCATTTACAATATTCACTGGGTATGACTATTACTTAAGACTCATGAATGGCCAACTGTAAAAAAATCACCAACAAGTACAATAAAAAAAAAACTGGCTTAAAAGGCTTAGGCTATGGTAGTACACAAAGATAACACACTAAACTGGCCTGATCAACCCAGCAAAAATTATATTTCTTCTTTCTCACTTATGCTTTTAATTGTGCAAGTCTGCATCAACACCAGCTAATGAGCAGGAAACCACAGATGGTAATACCTGAAATACAATGAGATCATCTCAAAATATCAAGCAGTTATGTATGTAGGTATATATGTATGTATGTATGTATGTATGTATGTATGTATGTATGTAAGAATGTGTCCTAAACAAAGCTGCCTTAATCTCCTGTCCTTACATGAAAGAACAGAAATACAGGTAAATTTTACAGTAAAACTTCCCACTTGAGCTCTGCTGCTGTTGTAAGTACACTGAGAGGCAATAAGAAAAGATCTGAGCATAAAACGTATCTTAACTAGGTTGGCAATATACAATGTGAACATTGCTGTTCTATCTGAAACCAACTTTGCTGGAGAAGATCAATTTATAGAGCCAAAGTCAGGTTATATTATATTCTGGCAAACCTGAGAAAGCGAGACATGGTGTTGGTTTTGCAGTAAAAATACATTAGTAAACAAAATTAAACAGCTAGTAGGTGTCAATGAGTGTATAATGAAGCTGAAGATACCTCCAAATGCTAACAGACACATGGCTCTTCTCTCAGTTTATACACCAACACTTTTGCCTCCTGATAAGGATATCACTTCTTTCTATCATGCCCTTAGAAAACTTGTTACTAACATTCCAAAAGGTGCAAATGCAGTAATCTTTGGTGACTAAAATGCTAGTGTTGGCTCCAGTGTAGGTTGCACAAAATTAAAAATAAGTGGTGGTCAGATATATCTTAACAAATGCATTTGGCTTTCAACTTGACTTGTTACACCAGGCTTTTGGTCTAAGACCTTCCATGATCACACCTTTTTGGCAAAGGATTGGACTACCTTACTGAAGACCACTGATAAAATAATGGGATGCTATTTTGAACACGTCCAGGATCTCTTTTATAACCCTTCTGTTGTGAATGATACTGCTGTGGATATAATGCCTCAGCTAGATATTGAGTCATCTCTGAAAGAGGTTATTGGAAGCATTAAACAGATTAAGCAGGCCTAGATGACATTCCACTTAAGCACTTGCTGGTTCATGGTGGTGTAAATGTTCACATGCCACTACACTCTCTGCTTATGTCTGTCTGGAATAATAATCCTATTACTCAGAACTGGTTTGATGCCATTTTGGTCAGTCTAAACAAAGGGAAAGGAAAGAAGTCAATTTGTGATAGCCATTGCAGAATTTCATTGTTTGAAGTTGATGGAAAGGTATTTGCGAGACTGGTCTTGAATCAGTAAGAGATATGTGACTGCAAGGTTATTAAGGAATACCAGTCTGGTTTTTGTCCTGGATGTGGAACAGTCAACATGATTTTCTCTACCAGGCAGCTTATTGAAAAATGTTAAGAGCAATGTCACTCTCTGAAAGGTGCTTCACAAATAAGGCTGCCCACCTGCATTTGTTGGTAAGACAAGTACATCATCTTATGAAGACAAGGGTAAATTTTAACGCTTAGTTATCAGAAGAAATTGTTATTGAGTGAAAAGGGGGAGCATTCTTGTCCTATTCTATTTTCAATCTATTTGACTGCAGTCCTGTGGTGTCCTTTCCATAACTGTGACATACAAATTTATTTCCAATTTAGAATGACTGGTAAGTGTTTAATCTGAGAAGATTCCAAGCCAAGACTCTTGTATGTGAAAGTCTTGTTTGGGAGGTCCTGTATGCAGATGATGCAGATCTTGTTGCTCATTTTGCATAGCCTGATATTTTTTGTTCATGGGAAAAGGCTTTAAGTTGTCAAGCATTTGGTTTACCTGGGCAGTGCTCTCTCCAATGTTGGATCCCTCTATTCTAAAATCAAGAAAAGGATCAGCAAACACACAGGTTCTTTTGACAAATTAGAAGACATAGTTTGGTCTCATGGTGATCTCCCTCTAAAATCCAAACTTTTTGCACATAAAATCTCTGTGTTGACCATTCTTTCATATGCCACAGAGACATGGACTCTGTATCAGTTGAAAATCAAGTTGCTCGAGATATTTCACCATCATTGTCTCAGGCACATTCTTCAGATATCAGGTGGTGCAATGCCCACAAGTGCATATAGACAGGAGACAGGAGTGGTCTTTACACAACCAGCCACTATCCTGCATGTGCCATTTAGGGTTGAGCCAATTTTTCAGCATGGCAAGATCTGGACCAGGTAGAACTGACATTCTGCAGCTGAGAAGCAAAGGCCAAGAGCAGTTGTACAGACAGTTTTGGGATCTGCACCCCATGTTGTTGCTGTTGACGAGTTTGGGCAGCAGGTCGTTCCTTGTTTCCACCTTTCCCCTCAGCTTGGTCACATGTTTGAAAGACAGCATTCTGTCAAGGGTCACTCCAAAGTAGACTGGGTTTGCATCATTTTGAACATGCTGGCCTTCCACGGCTTGCCTGTTCTTCAAATGGAAGCTGCAGAGCTGTGTTTTGCTGGGATTAGGCTTGAGATGATTAGCTTTATAGTACACTGACAGCTGGGAAGCATTAATTGCTGATTGTGAGCACTGGCGGGACTTCATTTTTTTAAGGTATCAAGTGGTATGAGGAGAGCAGAGTTTCCCTTGCAAAACTGAAGAGAATCTGCGGGATGCATGAACCATTTTGCCAGTTGATTGTGCCCTTCTTTGGCCTTGTAAGGTGTGTGGTCAGCCTCTGTTGTCTAAGGTTGGACTGGTGAATCATGATGTCTCATCAGACCACTAGACCAAAATGATTCCTGCCTCCAAATCAGCAAATCCTCTGGTGGACTCAAGCAACACCTCAGGATTCATGAAGATGAAAATCCTGCTGCTGCAACCCCAAGGGATCACTTAGATACCCACATCTGTTAAGAACTGTGCAAGTTGCTTGCAGGTCTCAACAGCCACCATTTGTATTGTGGGAACCACAACATTACATGTTTCTTTAGGTGACAATTGTCTGATTTAGTAGACAGTTGGCACATTTTTATGTCTGTTTGACCTTAAGATCCGGAAAGTACTGTAATTGTCAGCTAAGTGTGAGAATCTAAAAAGGTTGCCCAAGCCATGCTCAGTTACCATAATAATTGGAATTTTTCTCCTGAGTTTTCAGTTATGTTTGGAGTTGGGTACTGCAAGATGTTTGCCATGGTGCCTGTCCTGCCGACACACATACATGCAACAAATGTAATCGTAAAGGTCACTTCTCTACTTGCTGCCCCAAGTCTACTCCAAACACAAAAGCCATCAAGTCCAAGCAGCATAAACACTGACCTCGTCATAAAGTCCACCAGCTTCAAAAATAATCTGACTCTGACTCCTTCGATGAATTTTTCCTCGGTTCAGTTACTCTGCATGATCCTGATTCTCACACTCACCAGGTTAATGCAATTGATAGTGACCTTACTCTAGATAATAGACTAGATTCTCTCTGGACTGGACAATCTCTGGACAATCTCTCTTCCGTCAAATGGAACTAACATTGAATACAAAATAGACTCTGGTGCTCAAGCCAATGTACTCCCATTAAACTGCTAGAGTGCCAACGACTTGCTAGAGTGCCAAAACCTCATAAAACAAATGCCAAATTGACAGCATACACAGGTACTCCAATCTATGTCATGGGAAAATGCATTGTTTACCTACAACATAAAGGTAAATCATTCTCAGTCTTGTTTACTGTCACTGACACTCAGTCTTCTCCAATCCTTGGTCTGGAAACACGTTCACGCCTGAATCTTATCCAGTGAGTTGACAAAATAGACAAACTGCCATCTTATTTGACAGAGTTTGAAGATTGTTTTGGTGAACTTGGGACATTGAAAAAAGAATATCATATTGTCACTAACCCTAACGTTACTCCTGTCATTGATGCCTGTTGCAAAGTACCAGTCACATTACTTGATAAGCTTCATGCAGAACTCAAATAAATGGAAAAACTTGGCATCATAATTCCAGTTACAGAACCAGCTGATTGGGTCAGTTCCCTTGTAATTGTTGACAAACCAAATGGTACCTTGTGTGTCTGCTATCAAATACCATCACCACAAATTGCCAAGTACTGATGATATTCTCACTCAGATGGCAGGTGCAAAGTTTTTCTGCAAACTCAATGCCTCCAATGCCTACTGGCAGGTTCTACTTGATGAAGAGAGTTCTCACTTGTTAACATTCAATACTCCATTTGGACAATATAGATTTCTTTGCATGCCCTATGGTATACACTCTGCCAGTGAAATTTGCCAAGCCTACATAGCAGAAATAATTATACACATAGATGGGGCCTTAAACTGCCAAGATGATATTGTGATATGGACCTCAACCAAACCAGAACTCTGCCAATGCATTACTGCATGCTTAAAAGCAATTCAAAACAGTGGATTAATACTGAAAGGAAAACGAATAATCGTGCCCAACTCAACAAGGAAGGACATGCTGAAAGTTCTGCATACCAGCCACCTAGGCATAGCTAAGATGAAAGCCAGAGCTTGTACGTCAATTTACTGGCCTGGTATTGACTCTTAACTAGAAGATCTAGTTCCCTCATGTGGCATCTTCTAAGAGTTTCAAAACTCTCAGCCTAAAGAACCTCTAATGTCACACACCATTCCATCCACTCCTTGGACCAAAGTCAGCACTGACTTGTTCTATCTATTCAACAAGCGATATGTCATTGTAGTAGACTATGCACCAGCTTTTTTTTATCTGGGTCAACTACCTAATGCTGAAAGCCAAACTGTTGTTCAGCATACCAAAGCTCTGTTTGCAAAGTATGGAATTCCAAAGGAAATAGTTTCCAACAATGGTCCAGAATTTAATAGCAAATTCTATCGAAATTTCTGCACTGCAAGGGACATTATTCATACTACCAGCAGTCCCAGATACCCTCGGAGTGACGGTCTTGTAGAGTGCACTATACAAACAGTAAAACACACAATGGAGAAAGCACAAAGGGCAGACGAAGAAATTCATCTAGCTCTTCTCACTGTAAAAACAACACCTCTCAATGGCAAAGATTCTCCAGCATTTATGTTCTTCAATCACTCACCACACACATTATTGCCTACTATTACAAATAGAGCTGTTCCTCATACCACCAAATCACAGCCTTCGTGTTGCATCCCAGTCAATCACTACCAGAACTGAAGCCAGGAGATAAGGTGCGTCTTCGGGAAGGCAACTTATGGTCTCAAAAGGACCGCATAATGAGCCCAAGCAATCAGCCATGATCCTACAACAGATTTGATTTTTTTAAATCATGTGTGGGGATGTTATATATATATATATATATGTTTAATTCTGTTTATACCTCATTCAGTCCAGTGTGCCATTATTACTATGTCTACCATCTTGTATCCAGTTCTGTTACATACAAACCACTCTATGTCCTTCATGTATTAACCTGTACTTGAAGAGGTCAGCCTGGTGGAGGCCAGCATCATTTGTGACCTACATTCTTCACTTGTCGAGCGTCAAGATGCATTGTTCCTTCCAATGGAAGTTCAAAAATGACTTGCACATGCTGATGTCAGTACTTCAGATTTTTTCTGACAGGCATGCCTTGCATTCTTCAACACCTGTGTAGACTACCTAGATATGTGGACTGGCAACCTTTGGTGCTTCCAAACCTTTAGTTGGATTTTATTGAATACTTCACCATCTCTTACTGTCCAAGCTTCATTTGATACACAGTCAGCCTTGACAATCAACTGTGCAATGAAGTGCATCGCATGCAGATCTTCATGAACTTACAGCAGATGGCTGACTGGTCACAGTTTAAGACTCCACCTGCGATGATGTGAGGTCTTTGCACATTTTGCAAAGTTCAGCATTCCACATGTGCAATTACTCCAACTCATCAAACTCATACTCTGCCAGCAACGAATGTGCCAGTTGAGCATATTTTTTCACTTATGAACAACAACCGAAGCCTTGAAAAAACACAAATGGCTCTATCATTCATCAAGTCTGTACTTGTGCTGAAGTTCAATTGTGTCATGACCTGTTTGGACTTCCATGATGCATTGCTATCCAAGCCACTGCTGCCGAAGGAGATACATTCTTTGGCAAAATATGAATGAAACGTTAGTATAGCAAACATGCAGCACACTAAATCTACCAGTACTTCTAGCCTAGCCTGTTTTTTTTAAAAGAATTTTCACAGTTTGTAAACACCATACCATATGCAGTATGAATCAAGCAGACCATGATAAGGATCTGCAGAATTTTCCTCAAAGTGGCAAAGAAACTCAATCTAGAATTGAATGAAACAAAAAGTATATAATCCACAGAAACTCTAAATCTACTGGGCTACACTGTGTCCCATTGCAGCATCAAAGCAGACCCTGGAAGACTCAAGCTATTACTTGAAATGACTCTGCCACAAACAAGAAAAGAGCTACTTTGCCTTTGTGGATTTGGAAAGAGCCTTTGACAGAGTGCCAAGAGAAGTTGTTGGTGGTCTTTACGGAAACTAGGAGTGAATGGCTGATTAAGGTTGTTCAGGCAATGTACAAAAATGATTAAAGTCGGGTAAGGGTCAACAGTTCCAATACCGAGAGTTTTGGTGTGGGAGTTGGAGTTCATCAGGGATCTGTACTAAGTCCACTGCTTTTTATTTGTGTTTTGGAAGCACTGTCAAGAGAGTTTCAAAAGGGTTGCCCAGAGGAATTGCTATATGCAGATGACCTGGTTCTCTTCAGTGAGACATTGGATGGTCTACTTGCTATGTTAGAGACTTGGAAGAAGGGTGTTGTATTTCTGCTATATTAACATTGTGTTTATTTCTGTTCTTTTAGACTATATATATATATATATTTGAGTTATTAGTTGCTTTGAGCCAATATTACACGGTTTACTACAATCAAAGCAACTAATTGGCAATGGAGAGATTTATGAAGCCTGAAAGACTTGGCACTAATCCAGATACGACTGATGCTGATAAAGTATATAAACATTGGTTTAGAACTTTTACTAATTTCATAGACTCCTTAGACAATAATCGTGAAGCCACTGATGGTAGTGGAGCTAGAGCCAGAACAGTTAACAAGTTCAATATTCTGATCAACTATATCGAACCAAACATATATGAGTATATCTCAGACTGTAATACGTATGAAGAAGCTATTGAGACATTAAAGAATGTATATATTAAACCGAAAAATGTAATCCTCGCTAGGCACATTTTATCAACTAGAAAACAGCAGGTGGGAGAAACCATTGACCAGTTTCTGAATGAGCTAAAAACCCTTGCTAAAGATTGTAATTTTACTCCTGTGAGTGCCGATGAGTACAAATCAGAAATGATACGAGACGCCTTTATAAATGGCATATCAT
>RDPX01000311.1:67785-88208 GCA_003991215.1 Morbakka virulenta
ATTTTAAGTATTTTAGCAAACAAAAGTCGTGAGAAAAACATGCACCACCAACTTTTAAACACTGAAAATAATTTGCTGAAGGAAGTCCTTGTCATACAGTTTAGTTTCAGGGTCACTAGGCAAGAAAAGGCTGGATGGAGTAATTGATGATGGCAGAAAAGGTACTGAAAGGGAAATGAGAGAGGGGACTAAAAGAATCATGTTCATGAGTAGCTTAAACTATTGCTTTTTAGAGAAAACTCTAAATACAGGGAATGTGGAGTTACTGGATTTTTGACCACCCATGGCAAAGAGATGTCAGTGGAAATCCAAGAACTTGGATAGGATACGGTTCCTACAGAAAAATAATAAGAAGAAAAAGGCAACCACTTAAATGAAAGAAGGAATGTTCGTCCAGATCACATTAGTGTTTCTTCTTGGTAGTGTCATTGCCATTGTGGCATACTGTTACACCTTATGAACTCTTGTAGAAAAATTAATGAAAAACACCCACACATTACGATA
The DNA here is from genome assembly GCA_003991215.1 of Morbakka virulenta. Taxonomy (NCBI): domain Eukaryota; kingdom Metazoa; phylum Cnidaria; class Cubozoa; order Carybdeida; family Carukiidae; genus Morbakka; species Morbakka virulenta. Next base: position 68,290 of record RDPX01000311.1, read on the forward strand.
TGGTACAATCGAAGGTTGTTGAGGCTTTCACTAACAAGTTAATGGTCATACATCAACACTTACTGATATTGGGACGAACCTTATGATGTAAAGAAGAATGGTGGAAAGGAAGATATTCTTTCTTTGAACAGGTTGTAATTGGAAACCAGGTGCGCAAAGGGAGATGCAATCTTAGGAACTGATGAGTCAGTCTTGACAGAGAACGGTAATGGATTCTTGTGTTTGCTACAGAAATGTGAAAAAGATTAAAAAAGAGGAATTAAAAACAATGAAAAGGTTTTTTTGCATAAAATAACTGCTGATGACAGTTGCAAAGTCTTTCTGTAAAGTGATCAGTCTATATAAAAACTATAACATCCACAAAAGTGTTCTTAATTAACAATACTCCATATGCAAGTACCTTACTTGTTCATGTTCCTTTATTCAGAGATTTGTTCATTCATTTATTTATTCATTTTTAGTTTACTTATTTATGTATTTATTTATTTATCTATTTATTTGTTTATCTATTGATTTTTTATTCTCTTTATTTAGTTATTTTGTACTCAGACACACTTTGTATAAGCATGTAACTCAAAAACTCGGTTATAGTTTACTTTCAGAATACAGTTATACTCATTTTGATGGATTGTCTTTGGCTTGGACAATAAGTAATGCAGCCATTAGATCTGAGTCTGTTATTTATGAATCAGTAAGATGTATGATAGTGAGTAAGCATAAATTAACTGCTTTGTAAAATAATTATTTTATCTATATAAGGTACATTCAAAATATTCCAGGTACTGCAGATTTCTGACATTTTTAGAGAAATACTGATTAAGGTTTATTTCGAGAACAAATATCTGATGGATCGATATGCAGTTTCCAGTTCGTATATTGCAATAGTACTGTTTGATTGTAACTTACTTCTGAAAGTTTGGATTTTCCTTTTTTCCTTTAACGACTTCCATCTTTTGAAATTCAATATATATTTTTTCGCTAGATTCTCACTGGCCATTTTGATTCCGTGACTTGTGCAATGTTTGACCAATACCATATTGTTACTGGTGGAAAAGATTGCTACGTTATGGTCTGGAGCAAAAGAACAACCTTCAAGAAATGCCTTCAGTCTTTCAAACATCCAGGGTAAATCCTATTGTATTCTGTTATACTTAATGTCTTTTTGAAACACAGTATAACGGAAAGGATATTAGATTAAGTAAAGCCAATTTAGTAAATGTTACCTTGCCCTTTTACACTCTGATATGGTGACACCCTTGGAGCTGAGGGGGGAGCTGGTGCAAGTGTTACAGCAAGGGTTAACAGTGGATGGAGTAAGTTCAGGGAGCTGATGCCATTGTTAACCAGCAGAGCTCTGCCATTACCTACCAAAGGTAGAGTCTACCAGGCATGTGTATGTAGCACAATGATGTATGGCAGTGAAACTTGGCCAGTGAAAGCTGAAGATGTGAGCCGCATGGAGTGGAATGACATGAGAATGATAAGATGGATGTGCAATGTAAGTCTAAAGGACAGGCTCAGTTCTAATGAACTCAGGAGGAGATTGAATCTGGGCAGTATTGGGAGATGTATGCAGAATAAGAGGCTCAGTTGGTTTGGTCATGTGGAGAGAATGGACAAGAATGCTTGGGCAAGTAGATGCAGAACAATTAAGGTGACAGGAACCACTGGCAGAAGAAGACCAAAGAAAACATGGGCGGAAGTGATAAGGAAAGATCTGAAACATAAAGGTGTCAGCAGAGACCTGGTGAAGGATAGGATAACTTGGAAGTCAATTTCAAGAAATCGTCCAACACATGCTAGCATGTAAAACGGACGTTAAACCGAATATGATGATGATGATGATATAATCTGCAAACCTGAGAAAAAGAATGTGGCTCCTTATACTCTGCCATGTGCACAGTGCTCCCCAATTCCAGGTGACGGGAATGCTCTGAAAAAACTGCATGATTCTCTATGCAACCCTGGAGTCACTGAGCCATGACTCACTTTGTTAAATGCTGTAAACTGCCATTTTCTATCAGAAAAATTTGCAGGATGTGTGGGTTATGCCCAGTATGTGCTGAACTGAAGCCCAAGTTCCAGAAATTTGAAGGGAAGCAAGTAAAAACAACTCAACCATAACTTAATATGTAGTTTAAAGGGCCCCTATCCTCAAGTACCGAAAACCTCTATCTGCTGGTGATAATTGATGAGTTCTCCTGGTTCTTATGGGCTTATCCCTGTCAAAACATCGACATAGAGGCTGTCATTAAATGTCCAACATCTCTCTTCTCCACCTTTGGAATGCCAGCCAATGTCCACTTTGACAAAAGAACAGCATTCATGTCTTTGGCACTAAGAGACCACAGTCAGGGAATAGCAACAAGCCATACTACTGCATACAACCCCCAGGGCAACAGGCAATCTAAATGTTATAATGGCATATTATGGAAAATTATCCACCCGTCACTAAAGTCTCATGGTCCCCCTGTATCTTCCTGGGAACTTATGCCACCTGATGTCCTTCACTCTTCAAGATCACTCTTGTGTACAGCAACAAATCCCACTCTCCATGAAAGAATGTTCCTGCACAAGTGAAGATCAGCAAGTGACTGTTCCATACCAACTTGGCTTAGCACACTCAGAAAAGTCTTCATACAATGAAATCTGAGAGCCTACAAGTATGAACCCCTCATTGAAGAAACAGATCTTCACGAACTGGCTAATCCAGCCTATGCTAATGCCAGGCTGTCTGACAGTCAGGAGACAACAGTTTCTGTGAGATACCTAGCTCCAACATTCAACAGTGTTTCACTTTGGAAGTGAAAATGCAGATATAGCTATGAATGCTGGCCCTGATGTTATAAACACCTCCATTGCTAAAGCTGAAAAACTGACAGAGCTACAAATGGATGCTCAACTGAATGAAACACTTCTGCCACTCTTTCCCCCACCTTGCCACACTTGCTTGGGTAAAGAATACTAAAAATAATGAGGGAAAATGTTTTCCTTAAGGGTTTTTCTTTATGGGTGTAACATCCAATGTCTCAGAGCAGGATACATGAGTATTGAGTCTATGGTCATCATGGCCCACATGCACTGGACAGGCCATATGGTTTGTATGGAGGATAACAGACTCCCAAAGCAACTACAGCACAAACCCAGAAGAAGTACAAAGACTGTATTACAGAAAATTTAAAAAAACGAGGAATAGACTCTAAAAACTGGGAAAGGTTAGCCTTGGAAACAGTGACTTTGAGAAGGCAAGTAAAGACAGGTTGTGCATTGTTTAAAAATACTTGCCTTGTGCATGAATGGTTAAAGTGTACATTGCAGAAAGGCTGGCAGAAAAACTCTGATTTGTGCTGGAAGTGTAACAAATGTACCATATTTTTTTTGTCAAAAGCTGGCATTTTCAATCAAGTCAACTTTTTAACATCCCTTAAAGACCACATAATCTGTGGTGTGTGATGTCTGGAAAGGTTTGCAAATCAATACCAGGTCTCAAAAGACACATGACTGGAAGCTAGTTCTTTCATTTGTCAGCTATGTTTCAAGCCTTGCTGATAAGTGCAGTGCTGTTAGTTAATGGTAAATGTCTTGTCATGGCAGCTATCTCCACTAAAGTGTCTGATAAATCTATGGCAATGCACCCCATACCTCATGGGGCTGTACACTGGCTAGGTGTTTTCATGTATACTCTATCATCTAATTTATGGGGGTTGCCGAATAAAATCTTGCTAATTGATAACTTTCTGCCATTCAACTGGCCAGGTAAAGAATCAATTCTCAAATAGACTTAACATTCTCTCACTACTTTTCCATTTGTTGCTTTGTCACCTGTGAACCAAATCTACAGTGAGCAAAATACAAAGTCCTATCCCCAGGATGATGTGTTTCATTTCACTGTAATAAGTTCATCAGCATGATTCTGCTTGACTTGAACAACAACACTTTTAATTGTATCCCACAATCAAGTATCATTTGTTGAATAATCCTGAAGCTATTCTTTACCAACATCTCACTTATCCCACTGACCAAAGGTCTTTTACTCTCCTCTACCACCTAAAAAAGCCAGCCATGAACAGTAGCAAAGTCTTATCAGTGTTACTTGCTGTAAACCCTACTTAAGAGCCTGATTAATATTGTTCAATGCTGCCCCAATCCAGTAACATTTATGCCCAGCATTTCCCTTCTTGTGCAACCATGCATAATCTTTCACTGAATGGCCACCAATCTTCATACTCACAGCTACTGCCAGGTTATTCTTTCTAAAGCATCAGACACCATCCAATAAATCTCAAGTGTGTCAGTCACTCTCACATGATCAATGGTTCCCTGCATTCCTTCCCTCACAAGTTAAGGTGCATAACCATCCCACCAAATTTCAATCATGCACCTCTTCAGGAACTACATGAATATCCCCTTACCCCTGTCAATGGATAATAACCCACCAGCCGATTAAACACAGAAAACAACTCTCTTTTAAACAGATTTTGAGCAACTGATGCCAGCTTGGAATCCCCCTTCCAACTATATTGTCTCTCTCTTAGGTAAGATGAGTTACGTGTGCTAAAAATAAATCATATTCATGTTACTACAGCAGCTATCATCAGTGCTGATGTTAAACTTCAGTATATCTCCAATATTTCAATAACCGTATTCGTTCTATGGGGCACTATCAATATCCACTTGTTCAACCAAACCTGTAATCGGAAAGACAACCACAGTACCAAGTAATGATGACATTGACAAAAGGAAGGAGCAGAAAGATACATAACAACGTATCTTCCCATGTCAAACAAATAATAATGAAACGAACAATAACAAAGGACACCCACCACCACCGTTACGTGTCACTTCCATGAAGGTAAATGAGTGCTCTTTATTTAAGTTTCCGATAAAATAACGAAGTGCAAGCACGCTAGTTTAACACTAAATTAAAGGACATTCACAAAGCTCAAGGTCTCCTGCTCCAAAACGGTATCGGTTTGATGCTGTTCCACTTTTACTGTGGTTCCTATTTTGAAGCACTGTGAAAAATGCTCCACGACAAGAAATAATGGCTAAAGCAAGGACCAAAAGACAAAGCAAGGCGAATAATTAGGCTAACAGGGTCGAGGTAAGACTTCCTATATTACTCACGTGTCCAGTCGTATCTTCTTCAGTGCAACCATCTTCCCCGTTTGCCGGTCCTTAGCTTTGTAAACGATCCCGTAAGTACCTTCTCCAATTTTTTCCAACCTCTGGAAACTTTCCATTTCAGCTCAGGGATAAAATACCCAGTTCCGAGGCTTTTCCTCTATCAGGTTTCCTCCTGGCCTCTTAGGTCTTTCTGCAATGAATAGGCCCATAGCACATTGGAAACTTCATCTCGACAGCGATACTAACAGCTCCCTTGAGATGCTTAAGTTAATGACTGGGTCAAAATTTTCCCGCGCTTTCGTCTGGAGAAAAACAAGAAAATATTCTCAAAAAAGACTGGACCGAGCTTCTTGACAGGGCAAAGGTTGGAGGGCAAACAGGAAATGTTTTTGTTGGGGTTTTTTCTGTGGCTGACGTTACCACCCTGGGACCACGGGCTAAATTTTGGGGAGTAATTGGAAAATGGCTACAATTAAAATTGTTTTGAGGTCCGCATAAATTCTCCGCATTCTCTTTGTCTGGTTCATGCAGAGGTATCGACCAATATGCCAAAGCAACAAGAAGGGTAGACCAGTACCTTGTCCCAGTAATTTTATCAAGCACATCCTTAATCTGGGAAAATGTGTAAGTATCTTTCTTTGTGGTGTCATTCAATTTGGGAAAATCACAGACAAATCGCGCAGAACTGTCCTTTATTTTGACAAGAATCATCGTACTGTCCCATGATGGTTCCGATGGTCTAATGTTGTTGTCAAGCATTTCCTTAACCTGTGAATCAATTTCTTGTTTACAGTCTCCCAGGATACGCCTTGGGTTCTGGTACACCGGCAGTGAATCATCAGTTTTAATCTTATGGTCTAATAGGGTGTTGTTCATTCAATGTTTTGGGTTGGAGGCAAAGTAACTCTCTAATTGTGTCAAAACATCCCTTGTTGTCAGGTCATTAAGCAGATGAGACGTGTAATCCTGGAGAATTATAAAAAGCCAACATTTTCCCCAGAGGGCAGGTCCAGGTCATCACAGTTAAGATTTACCACGGCTAAATTAAAAGCACCTTCGGCATTAGGAACTAAACGAGGATAAGTTCCATAGGCTTATGCGTGCTTTACCTACTATATCCATTTTATAGTCTGGTGCACCAACAAGATTTTTGTCATCATTAACTAAGGCTGCTAACCCGTCCAGTCGGTTTAACAATTTTTCTTCCATTATCGATACTCAAGCGCTCAAATCTTATAGCACAATGATCAACTGATCATTTAATTCTGCTTTTAAAATAAAAGTAGCAGTTTTACTGTCATCTTCACAATGTATTTGTCTGGGGATTTTGCAGGCTCATAGAGTCACTGATAACTTGCACAGCTTGAATCTCAAGCTTCATAACCCCGTTTACCACAAGCTTGACAAAATCTTTTTGGGAAGGCCTATACAAATGCTCATTACTTTGGCATGTTCGGCAATAAAGGCTTTCTGATGTTTTGGCGCTTTTGGATTTTCAAATTTATTGCGCGTACCATGTCAAGGCTTCGTGTCCCACCAGCCACGACTGCTGTCCAAGTGTAATTGACGGAGGCAAATTTGACTTCTTCGTTTGGTTCTCCCCCATGAGAGGCACGGAGGCTGCCTGTAACTTCTCAATGACCCTTCCAACAATTGAATCTACTACTTCCTCGTTCCTAATTGGATTAACGGAGTTTGCAGAAAACCTTTTGTTGACTGCTAATAACTACATACCTGCCAAACCCAAACGTGTAGCTTCATCGGCTATTTCAGGTTTTTGGCTTCAAATTTCTCAATTAAGTCCAGAGCTACTTGCATATCAACGTCCAATCCATTGATAAAATAACCTCTGGCCATGGTGTCTTGAATTCTTGACTCGTTTGTTGGTCAAACTAACTGAATTAATTCTCAAATTTTATATGCTAAACGTTCTGTGACTCACCGTCTGTTGTAATTTTATCGTAAGATACTCGAAAAGAGAGTCTTTGTATGATGACGTCAATCTTGAAAAGACAACAAAAGAGTAATCTAAAAAATTCCCCAACAGAAGAAGGGAAAATGAAGATACAGGAACCAGATCGTGAAAGACTGTGCAGATCGCTGTCTGCGGCAAGTCAACTGGGCAATGTAATTTTGAGGGAGTCCAGTAGTATATCCAATGGAAACACTCTTACAAAATTTGCTTTCTACTGCAGCTCCCTTTCCCCCGGTAATTTCTCTATTTGTGGCAAGGTGTTCATGTGTAGCAGTATGTCACTGTCCTTACCAATCTCGAATATAGATGGGGCATGTGTAACAGCAGTAAGGGTAACAGCATTGGAAGGTACAGCTTTAAATGAGTAAATGACCTGAAATTTCGAATAAACCTCTGTAAGAACGACTCCAGTGTCCAATGTCCAAGTCTGGTTTCAGATCAAAGCAACACGAGGCATTTTTACTACAAACAGATTTCAACGCTATTCCAATTATTTTTCATACCCTGTAAACCCACCTGGTATTCTTGACCCACACTAGATTCACTCATGTTCCTGGAATACCAGTTTTAAACTCCCTTCGAGGGTAACTGACACAAGGTTTTTGCGCCAGAAATTTGCAAATTTTAATGGACTAAGGGCTGCAATAGTCCCTTGCATTGTCGCTGCACCCAAGAAGGGAACAAGGGCGATGGTGGGAATGGAATAGTGGGCTCATTAGTGAAACCGAGGGAATAATGGTTCTATTTACAGGATCGGTAAAGAAGCTCTGACTCTGCTACAAATTCAAATTCATTTTCGATGCAGTTTCGACAACAGCTTTGCAAAAGTTATCGAGTGGTCCAAACGCACCTTTCAAAGCTTCCCTTGTTTTAACCTTTTTGAAAACCCCCTTAGCTACGAATGCCAAGATGCTCTTGAGATTTTTGAATACGCTTTAGAAGAAACCAATTCCATTCCCCAGATTACCTCTGGTAATCTGGAGAATGTAATTTTTGCTGTTTTGCTGTGCCAATTGGGCTTTTCTGGTCGTCAGTTTCAGAGCATACAAAACTAAAAATGCCATCATTTTGACATTTGTAGTGTGGTGGTATCTGTCCGTCTAGTCCGTCCCAAAAAGTAAAGCCGATTGGAAAAGCAATAAAGTCACGTGTTTTGTTGTTGCCATTTTCAGGTTCACCTTTATCTTCCCGATGAGTGGTACATACAGTTGTGTTTTTCTATTGACAGTGACTAGCGAGTCTGTAATAATCTCCAGATATCTTGTTGTCGATTTGGGGTATTTCAAACAAGAGTAAACGTACCTGAGCACGAGTTCTCGAGAATAGATGGATAGATAAATACCTATCTGACTTCCAATGAAATCAGTGATTTGGAAGGACGTAACTTTTACAGTAAGAAGATCACCAGGCAAATCCGAGCAGATGGCCGATTGTCTGATGTGAGAAGTGAATCGTAGCTAAACCGTAACTGAACCGTTGCTGAACCGATACATTGGACCGTTACGGTGACGTTAAGGTGACGGGGTCTGCGGTAATTCGTATATGTTCTTGAGTCACACTGTTCATCGAGGGTTGGGTTGTGAGTTATCACTGCGTTTATACTATATTACTAGCTGGGGGGTATTGTTGGCTTGTGTTGTTCTTCGTCTTGGCTTTCGTCGGTGTAATGAAATGCGTCATTGACTTCATCCTTACAACGTAAATGGCATTTCTGCCTTGAGCAAGAAAAATTCGTAACCTCTGTACCAAAGGTAAAAAGGTAAGTGTGCGATCAAGCTGGAATGAATAGCTACCTCGGTCGTTACTTGTAAGCCGCGGATACATCGTTTCCATGTCGATATTAAGGTTCAATTGTAGTGTCAAATGCAACATAAAGTACTCTTCAGCTTCCTTCATACCGAAAAGAGGAGCCAGTTTCTAACCTGTCACATCGGCTAACATTTCATTTGCCTCCTCGTGGTCCTGCTGCTCAGCAAGGTTGACGGGATAATTTAGCAGGTTTTTACTCCTCTGTTCACCATCATTCTACACAGTAAGATGTGTCGTACGGGTAATAAACTTACCTCTTTCCATAGTGGTTGGCAGAGTATAGTCTTTCACCCTAAACAGTCCTACAATGTTATCTTTAGAAGAGGCTTGACTTCTGGAAAAATCCTACTTGACCTAACCGCTTCTTAGAAGCTGTACTGCATCATGAATGCCTACTATTTCTGCAGGAGCTGGTATGAGGGCAGCTAACTGGCTCTAACCATTGCATTGATCTGTTTTTCAAGGCTTTTCTTTGAAGTATCATGGATAGCACAACCCCTTTCTCTCGTTAGATTTTTTACAGGATGCTTGGTTCTTGTTGTCTTAACTTCCTTAAAGATTGATCATCGTCTATTTTCGTGGTGATTAAGTATCTGGTCCTTCAGGGTGTGGCAGCAGAGTGTAGGTAGAGACCTACTGCTTCATTTAAACATTTGAAAGGGACGTGCAAATCTACTGCACATGGTTCCCATTATACGAAAGAATCCTCGCTGTTTATTAAGGTTCCACCTCCGGAAGCCAGAGTTCAGCGTCAGTTGACGGCACTGCTTTCAAAAAGCAATTGAACTTCGAAATTACTCACAGGAGGAAGTCACCAGCTTAACCTCCCTGTTGTCTCCCAACAACAGGTGTTTCATAATAAAAAGCAGCGCGCTTACAATGCTATTACCAGCTCCTCTTCAAATTTTCCCCAACATCAAAGTGCTATATTATCACTTGCTTGGCAGTTACGTACAATCAAATCGGACGAGTTTATAATAGTGTACAAGAACGCCACTGTAACAAACCAAGGTTGGTTTCTGATTGATATGAAAAAGGGCAGGGGCAAATGTGTTGGATAAGGGGTGGCGTGCCCACTGCAGATATGCTTGTAACATATGAAACATAGCATCATTTTGGGAGCCTCTGAAAAAAATGCCGAAGGTCGTATCAAAACCCGGAGGTGGCCTTCAGCATGTGGAAACTGGTCTAGCACTTTCACCTTCTGGGTTTTTGAGGGAATCTGCTGTAAACAAAGAATAGGCTCTTAGACAAGCCCTAACTACTTTTTATTAGATGTAAGTTGTAATAAAAGTAGAATAAATGCCAGACGAGTGTGTTGATTCCTGCTACTATACACATCCATGCTTGGAAACTAAATGAGGGTGTGATCTTGACGGTCAGGAGAACGGACAAGAAAAAGTTTGTTGTAAAGGGCAGGTCATTGCTAGCAATTTACTGAGTAGACTAAAGCACATTTGAATTTTAGAGAATGGCTACTCTTACATGATGGAAAAAGTAAGTACATATTCCAAACTTAAACCTGAAACGTGGATACTATCTTTAGCACAAGGCTGGTCTCGCAAAAACAGCGTAAGGAAAAACATGGGCAGAGCATGGCTACCAAGACAACTTACCTGTCCCACTTCAAATTACATATGACCACCTTTATGACTGGTCTTGCTTCTCTCGCCAACTTCATTGCTGGTAACGCTACACTTGAGTCAGGAGTTGACACGCGATTTGGTATCTTGTATTTGCCTTCGCTGGAGGTATCGCATTCGTACCTGTGGGACCGGCAGTTGTCAACATGAAAAACAGCGATGGCTTGAGGAAGCAATAAGAGTTTGCGTGACTTCCCGGAGAAAGAAAAACTATGCTGGCTCTAAATATCAGTTCAAGTATCGACGACTCAGTTCAAGGTGCGGGAACGTATGACTGATATTTGTGTGTTCTCAGGCTACTTTGAAGAGATAAAACGCATCAACACCGTTGCCAAAGCTGACGTTGATAATCTCAAAGAAACACAACAAGTCTCCGAGGAAATCAGTCTCAACTATCAAACAAAGGCCGAAGCATGACATGCAGAACTCTTGAAGTATCGCTCTGCCAGAGAGTTCACGCAGTGATGTGATTTTTGGGGTCACATATCAGGAGAATAGGGAAAGGTGTTAATTCAGTTTGTCACCCATTCGTCTCACAGAAGATAAGCAAGTGTTTCCCATTGGGCCTTTGTACTCAGTGGTCCTTTCTTTCGGCTTTCAGTCCGGCTTTAAAATAGTGACCTTGGGCTTGGGGGAGGAGGTGATGTTAGTAACCAGTNCTGACGTTGATAATCTCAAAGAAACACAACAAGTCTCCGAGGAAATCAGTCTCAACTATCAAACAAAGGCCGAAGCATGACATGCAGAACTCTTGAAGTATCGCTCTGCCAGAGAGTTCACGCAGTGATGTGATTTTTGGGGTCACATATCAGGAGAATAGGGAAAGGTGTTAATTCAGTTTGTCACCCATTCGTCTCACAGAAGATAAGCAAGTGTTTCCCATTGGGCCTTTGTACTCAGTGGTCCTTTCTTTCGGCTTTCAGTCCGGCTTTAAAATAGTGACCTTGGGCTTGGGGGAGGAGGTGATGTTAGTAACCAGTATGGCCGTTTCCTTAAAGGGTAATAGGGGCTCAGGAGCCCCAGTAGCAAACACTGATCATCTGTCTTATCTTTAGCGGGAAGACTTGATCCAGATATCTAAATGAATACCATTGGTTTTCAGACCCATGTACACAATTTCAATTCAATTCGCGGGTATGCGGGTTCAACATGAACCTCGGGGAATGGATAACCTTTCCCTGCACAATCCCCAAAGTAACCTTTGGGAGGGTGTACCACCAGGTTTAGCCACCTCTCCCTAGGTCACATAGCCCCATTCTGCCGGAGAGGGGACGGAGCATTCCTGGGCAACTTCCTTGATGAGCCCACCGGCCGGGGATGGCCACTCACTGCCTTGTGAGCGGGTTTTTGACCAAAGGCTAGGCCCACCGCCATTAACTGTGCTTGGTGTCAGGAAGGGCATCCAGGCGGAAAAACAACTGTCAATTCGAAAACACGAAAGACTGAACAAGCTAGTAACATACCGGATCGGTCGCGGCCTGGGTTACCAACGACCGCCTTAATTTGGGAGACCAGCGAAATACGGGAAAATATGCGACTGTCTAAAAGCAAAAGGAAGCGTGGAGTAAGAAGGATAAGAAGGAAAAAGGGAAAGCGATGGAGCCAAGACCGAGAACAGGAGCTCACGATCGGTACTCTCAGTGGTGGTATAATAACAGGGAGAGGGAACGAAATTGCAGATTTGAAGGAGAGAAGAAGGCTCAAGGTCCTATGCGTGAAACAAACCAAGCGGAAAGGCTGAAAGGCCAGGAAAATTGGAATAGGATACAAGCTGTATTATAGTGGGGCAACAAACAACAGGAATGGACTAGGCATCATCCTACACCCATCGCTCACTGAGGGGGTAATATCGGTAGAGGGGTGTTCAGACAGAAACATGGGACTAGGGATGGAAGTTGGTGGTGATACCATGCACGTTATCAGTGACTACGCTCCAAAAACTGGATGAAATGAAGAAAAAAATCTTGGAAAGACCTGGACAATTATGTGAGCAAGACCCCCGGCGATGAACCAATGTTTTAGGAGCGGATTTCAACGGGGATGTAGAAGAGGGTAACGTGGGAAATAAAATGAACATGGGCAAGCATGGACCAGGAACAAGAAATCAGCAAGGAGACAGAGTAGTGTGCTTTGCAGAAAGCTTCGACCTAGCTATCATAAACCCATCCTTCATGACGTCAGTGGAACAGAAAGTAACTTACAAAAGCCTTGCACATAGTACCCAAATCGACTATGTACTTTGCAGATGACTGCTAAAGGAAGTCACAGACTACAAAGTAATGACAAGTGAATGTGTTGCATCCCAGCATCGACCGGTGATATGCAAGGTCACATTGCGAATGCCATTGCAACGGACTAAGAAAGCGGAGCCAAGAATCAAATGGTGGAGGCTTAAAGAACCAGAGGTGGGAGAAAGGTCCAAGANAGTGTGCTTTGCAGAAAGCTTCGACCTAGCTATCATAAACCCATCCTTCATGACGTCAGTGGAACAGAAAGTAACTTACAAAAGCCTTGCACATAGTACCCAAATCGACTATGTACTTTGCAGATGACTGCTAAAGGAAGTCACAGACTACAAAGTAATGACAAGTGAATGTGTTGCATCCCAGCATCGACCGGTGATATGCAAGGTCACATTGCGAATGCCATTGCAACGGACTAAGAAAGCGGAGCCAAGAATCAAATGGTGGAGGCTTAAAGAACCAGAGGTGGGAGAAAGGTCCAAGAATGAGGTCAGAGAAAGACCTGGAGAGGTCTTACCAGTACCCTGGAAGGAAACAGCAGACGGAATTCGTACAGTTGCTAGAGAAGTCCTTGGTAAGACCACTGGTTGGCTAAAAAACGAGAAAGACACTTGGTGGTGGAATAAGGAGCTTTAGGAAAGTATAAGAAAAAAGAAGCAAACCTTCAAGAAGTGGTATGCAGATGGAAGAGATCAAGCTGGAGCAGAGTATAGGGAGTCAACGAAGGAGGTCAAGTGAGTAGTGGCAAAAGCGAAAGTAGAGGCATTTCAGGAGATGTACAACAACTTGGAGACGTGAGAGGGAATGAATTCTGTCCACAGACTGGCTAAACAAAGAAACAAGGTCACGCAAGACATACACACGTCAAGATGATGAAAGATGAAGATGGTGTTGTATTAAAGTCAGAACCGGAAATCCTAGAGGGATGGAAGAGGTATTTTGAAGACCTAATGAATGTTGAGAACCCCAGGGAAGGCCGTGAGAACAGTGCAGCAGTTCAAGACAGAGAGATCAGATCAATTACACGAATGGAAAAAAAGGGGCAGTTAACAAAATGAAGAACGGTAAAGCAGTTGGTCCAGATGAAATACCAGTAGAAGCCTAGAAACACCTTGGGGAATGCGAAATTTACTTCCAAACAGGCCTATTTAACGATATCCTTGAACCAGAGCAGATGCTGGAAGAGTGGAACAAAAACATACTAATCGCAATATACAAGAACAAAGAAGATGTGCAGAGCTACTCGAACTACAGAGGAATCAGGGTATTAAGTCATACCATGAAGCTTTGGGTGAGGGTGAGAAATCAGAGAGTCCGAGAAGAGATCGAAATTAGCCCAGAGCAGTGTTGCCTTCTGCCTACAAAATGCACAACGGGTGCAATCTTTGCACTCCGAATGGCAGCATAGAAGTATCGGGAAGGCCAACAAAAGCTTCATTGTGTGTTCATCGACCTCGAAAAGGCATATGACAGGGTACCCTGAGAGGAAATTTGGTATTGCATGAGAAGGAAAGGAGTCCTGGACAAGCATGTGCGCTGTGTTCAAGAAATGTACAGGGAGTGCAGAACGGAGGTCAAATGTGCTGCAGGAAGGACAAAAGCATTTAGTGTAAAGGTAGGATTGCATAAGGGTTCAGCTCTGAGTCCACTACTCTTTGCTGCAGCGATGGGTGTGTTGACAGATGATGGAAGGAAGGAGGCGCCATGGAATATTATGTTTAAATATGATATCGTGCTCATGAATACAGGGAAAGGACAGGCCGAAGAAGAGCTGGAAGGATGGCGGAATTCATTTAAGAAACGTGGACGTAAAGTGTGTCGATCAAAGACGAAGTACCTCTGCATAAACAAGAAAAGAGACGTACCACCATGATAGAAAACATGAATCGGTCATGATGACCTTCCAGAGGTAGAGAATTTTATGTACATTAGGTCCACCATTGAGCCAAGTGGTGATTGTACAAAAGAAGTGAAGAAAAGAACCATGGCAGGGTGAAGCAACTGGCAGAGCACAACTGGAATTTGGTGCGACAAGAGAGTACCGGTCAAAGTCAAAAGAAAGTTACACAAAACAGTGATAAGACATGCCATGCTGTGCGGACTGGTGACAGCTCCGAAAAGAAGATACGAATAGCAGAAATGCGTATGCTGAGATGGTCGCTTGGAGTCACAAGAAAGGAGATGATCAGAAATGAAAGGATCAGAGGTACCATCGGGGTATGTACCATTGCAGAAAAGTTGAGAGAGACACGGCTAAAGTGGTATGGACATGTGCAAAGGAGGGAAGAGGATCATATTGCTAAACGGGTGTTGGCCATGGAGTTACCTGGCAGGAGAAAGCAGGTATGGCCAAGGAGAAGATGGAGAGACTGTATTGGAGATGACATGAGGGAACTTGGCATGACCGAGCAAAATACACATAACTGACGTAAGTGGAAGAAGTCCATTAGCTGTGGCGACCCCTGAAAAGTGAAGCACGGAAAGAGGAAGAAGAAGAAGTACACAGTTTCAATCAGTGATATTCTTTTGACAGAATTACAAAGCACACTAATGTTTACTTTAAGGAGGTTCGACCTAGCAGAACTGACAATGAAAACGCTTCAAGTAGGGAAAACTCAAGAAAATAGAATATTTTCAAAAATCATTAAAAACCAAGCACCCACACATGCCATCCGTGATGGAAGCGGAGTTGCTACGCAAAATAAAGCTAAAATTATAAATTTTTCTCCAATTCTGAATGTAACTGTTCCCTTGAAATAAAATAAAGATCGAGCTTTTCCCAGTTTCATCTTTGATATACCCACCAAGACACGATTTTTCCGTGTATCATAGTAGTGTTATTTGACTTTAAATGATACAATACATTTTTACAAACATCTTTCTTGTTCATGCACCGATGGATGAACGTCACGACTCGTTTTCGTTGGATAGGTCTTTCCCTGTTTTACAGATTAACCCCTGAGCGCGGTTTTCGATGGAACCATTCCTGCTTACCAAGCCAGTTGGTATCATGTTAAAAATGGTGAAAGGACGATAGGTAAAGTTTAATACTATAATTGAATTGTAAATATAGCCTGCAGTTTTTGTGTCAAGCATATCTTTCATTTTTACTCTACCAGCAGCCTTTTTCATGGACTTTCTGCCATGATCTGACATATTTAGTGTATAGATAAGAGTTAGGCCAAGGAATTTGCACGGTGATTTACGATTAACAGTTGTAAATTTGGAATCAAATTTCATTGGTGGTGTAGTTTAGCTTTTTGCTAGTTCCAAAAAACCATTACTTCGGTTTCACCTTTTTTGCCATTTACAATGAGTTCGTTTTCCTCCAGCCCTTCCCTAAAACATCTAAAATCGCAATTCAGCGCTTTTAAATCCCAATGACCTTGTGAGGATAAAAGATTTCAGTATTAGCAGCAAATTTAACATATTTTTTAAATGGTACAGTGTTTTTTTGAAAAAATAGACCTCCGCAAAACACCACAGTAAATCAGCCTGAAGATAATAGAATTTGATGGAAAGTCACTTACTGGCGATTACCAAAAGGATAACTGCATATTCACTAATGGGATACATCAGTCATGCCATAGTCTGGTAGTTTCTCAAGAATTGTCGAAAGGCTGATAGTAAAAAAGGGGTTGTTTATGTCGTCGTAGCTTGTACCTGCTATCATGCATTTATCCACAGACTTCCTAATTTCACCCAGAAAGCAGACTGTTGCTAATTTAATTGATTTTTGCCATGCGGATCCAATTTCGGATAGGGACAGCAGATCAAACGTTTTAACGTGTTCCAATATTTTGGTATGTACACATCTTTCCAGGATTTTTGAAATAGTCGGCAGGACTCTGATTGAACAGTAGTTGTCAAAAACGTCTTTGGCACCCGACTTGTACACTGGAGTAACAATGGCATTCTTAAAATCATTAGGAAAAACCCCATTACTTAAAAAATAATTAATGAGGTGACGAAGAGCTTCAACAGTACATAGCTGGTATTCTATGAAAAGATTATGGGTATTTCATCAACACCAACAGCACAAGTTTGCATTGGTTTTCATAACTGTTTCAAAACTCTCATATCGGTGACAGTTCTGACGGGGAACAGGTATTTTGTAAAGTTCACTTTGTTGGAAACCGATCTGTTTTCAAACATAATAGGAATGCATTTCTTTTGAAAGAGTTTGCGGCTGCCGAGAAGAAGTTCCTCAAAGCTTCATCGGTGGGTCTTTTACCGTGGGTGGTTTTATCATTTAAGACGAAGTTTTGTGGTAGTTTTTTGCCTTAGTGAGGAATATCTCGTTGAATTCCTTCCAGAAGCATTCAAATTTGACAATTCTCTTCACTCCCCTGTTTGCTTCTGCATACTCCTCTTGGGTTCTGGAAATTGCTTTCCTTGTGCAATAATTGTTCACTGCCATCGACTGGAGGGATCCGATGTTTCTTATAGAATATATTCCTGCCAAGTGTTTCCTCACATCCTCCGTTTACTGCTTTTTTATTCCATTCCATCGGGTTTGGATGTTTTTGCGGTGCGTTCCTCTTTGTCATAAAGTTTTCGGAGAACTTGAAATCTGTTGATCAGGGTTGTTGTATCCTTGGCCTTTGCAACCATCAGAAAAACCCCCCACATTTTATCTTGGTTTTATTCTCTCCGTACTTGTGTAGCTCTTTTTCAATTTCAGCTTCCGTTTTGCTGTAACAGGGTGATGGTCAAATGGAACGTCCGCACCTTGCCCAACTCTGACATCTTGTGGTTACCTCCTGAACTACCTTGCAATGCTTAAGCGCTTATTTGGATTCCCTGTGACAGGACATAGGGACGTCCATGTTTAATTGTGGATTCTCCAGTGTGGGAAGACACTTCAGGCGATCATAAAACTGTTCAGGGCACATGTATCGGCAAAAAGCTCTCCATATTCATTAAGCTCTCCCAGCCCTTGTGTTCCCATCACTTCTTCATATTCTGTGTTGTCTGAGACAACTTTGGCAATGAAATTTCCCATTTATGATGTTCAAGTCTCTCTTACTCAACTTTCTCAAACTGTCTTGCAGTTGGTGATAAAAAAATTTTTTCCGCTTTTTCTCTGCATTCATTGGTTGGTGGATAGCACTGTACTACGTTTATATTGATTTGCGTTTTCTTTGTTGTGAAGTAAGCTGTAAATAATCTTGGTCTTCCTGCTTCCCATTCAATAAGTGCGTTTTGTGTCTCCTTACAAAAAATGACTACCACAGCTTTGTTATAAGGGCTGTTCTGCTTTATTTACCCAGGGTAAAGCAGCAGTTCTCCTGATAGCGGTCTTCCTGTCCAGACTGCGTCCACCTGGTCTCGGCAAATTAAGGCAGGACAAGATTGTAGTTCACATTTCTGTTACTACCTGGGTTGTTTTTATTGTTTCTACATTGTCTTGATGTTCCAGGTGCCCAGGGTCAAAATGTTCCTGGTCGACAGAAGGATCGTCCATGTTACGATAACAAAGTTGCTTAGACAGTAGAATCTGTGTAATCCGTCACCGGCTAAACCGTCAGTTCGCCTAATTTGTCAGTGTTCGTTAGGAACCGTAAAATTGCTACTGTATTCCGTGTAAGTAAATCCGGCTAAATCGTCTCCTCCTAATTCGTCACTTCGCTTATTTCGTCACACATTTGCATGTCCCAAGAAGGGTAAATCTGCTTAAACCGACACTCGCATTAAAATCCAAGAACAGTAGGCCTATTTTTATTTTCCAGACAGCTCAGACTTGGGATTCAACTTAGGAACTGAAGCTTTGTCTTAGGATTAGCGGTGTAAAGGTGCCAGGGAAAGTACTATTCTTAGATTTTGACCCCGGTGACCTAGTTGTCTAAGACCAATTAATAGTACGACATCTACAGGCGTCAACGCATCGCGGTACATGTAGAGAGACTGCCAGACTGCCAATGACCTAGAATTTTCAGCTAACAGCGAATCAATTTTTTCAGTTGATTCATTCGTGCACTTGAATTAGCTCATTTAGATAGATTCAGGCATACGTTTTTAACAAACATGTCTACGAGAAAGCACTCTTCTCATACTCCCAGAGCGCGATACGATGTTATTGTAGAGTACCGTGCTGGCAAAACAAATCTCTCAAAGCTTGCTTTGGAGCATCATATGCCTCGTACCACTGTTAACACTATTTTGAAAAATGCCATCAAAATCGTTGCTGAATATGAACTTGGCAGAAATCCTGACGCAAAGCGAGCCAGAACACACATGTTTGCAGCTCTGAATCAGCCACGTCTGGATTACTTCCGTCTTGCTCGGGAACACAAGCAACAGTTGTCCGGGGATGCTTTACTGTTGAAGGCTCGTCAGTTTGCTCGTGAATTACATCTCGGGAATTCAGATAGCGGATTAATCGATGGAAAGAGGGACACAGTATCGTGTGCAAGCGTCTGTACGGTGAAGCAGCTGCAGTTGACAACCATGCCACCGAATCCTGGTTTTCTGATCGTCTGCCTCAACCTTTGCAAGATTTTTCACCGGATAACATTTTCAATGCAGATGAAACAGGACTGTTCTTCAAGTGTCTACCTGATCGCACCCATGCATTCAAGGATGAAGCGTGCGCAGGAGGGAAGAGATCAAAGGACCGCATTACAGTTTTTGTCACTGCAAGCATGACAGGTGAGAAGTTACCACTGGTCGTTATCGGGAAATCGGCAAAGCCACGCTGCTTCAAGGCTTGAAGTAGCTGCCGCTTAATTATCGGTTTAACAAGAAGGCCTGGATGGAAGGAAAATTGCTCTTGTTGTGGATAACTGCTCTGCGCACCCTGCCCTAAAGAACCTAAACAACATCACGCTCATCTTCTTACCACCAAATACGACAGCGAAGACACAACCCATGGATGCCGGGGTGATTCGATGTCTAAAAGCATATTGCAGGAAAGAAATCGGATTTCAACAGCTGTGTGCTTATGAGAATCAATGCATTTGTTGCTCAAATCCTGGAGGTGCGTCTCAAACATCCCCATTGTTAACTGCTATCGTCACGTCCGCTTTGTTCAAACAGCTGTAGATGATCCGGCGCCTGTTCCAGCAGATACAGATGATCCGATGTCTGGCAACGTTGAAATCAGCATCGACGGCAGTATCT
>RDPX01000311.1:88255-101039 GCA_003991215.1 Morbakka virulenta
CGCCTGTTCCAGCAGATACAGATGATCCGATGTCTGGCAACGTTGAAATTAGCATCGATGGCAGTATCTGGGATCGTTTGCGGGATGCGGGGTTCGTTCCAACCGATGTCGACTTTGACCAGTACGTCGATAGCGACGCAAATGTGCCTTCGCGGGAGATCTCAACCGAAGAATCTATCCTGGACAACGCTCATCAGTAAACATCTGTAGAGCAAGAAGAAGAAGAAGAGTAGCCTTAAGACGGGTCCAACGCACATCCATTGCCTACCAACGCAGCGGTCTTGGATATGGTTACATCTCTAAAGCACTACATCCATGCTCACGACGGAGACGAAGATGGTACTCTCCTAACATACGTATCGGAGGTAGAAGCGTATGTCCAGGCACAGATGCTAAAGAAGAAAACTCAGACTAGTATTAAAAACTTTTTTAGACCCTAGACATTTCTAATTACACCATTTCAACTCTTTATAACAGAGTCTTTGGTACATATACATGTTCGTGTCCTTCTAAATTGTATTGTTTATGTCAACTGCAAGTCATTACACTTTGAAACTATTCTGTGCATCTGCGTTATGTCCAGTACATGTACTACACATAATATGGAATGAATTGATTGCTCTTGGATAAATATACTAACATTTTATCAGCAAAATTATTCGGTAAATAAAATACATGTAATAATGCATTTAATAAAATGTACATGTACAGCACCACTGGATATGCACAACGAAATTCGCCTAATCCGTCAGTCCGCCTAAACCGTCACTTCTGAACATGTCTCTTGAGGTGAAGGTTTAGCCGGATTCTACTGTACCACATAGATCTGCAAAACGTTCTCCGTTTTCACTTGATGATGTCCCATGACCTCTCCGAACTCCTTCGTTTCCCTGCTAATCTTCACATTGAAGTTTCCCATGACAATATTTTGATGTATCTTACTGGGGAGGGTCCCAACGATTGTCTGCAGTATGTTGTAAAACTCTTCTCTGATTCTTATTGTTGTTGTTTTTTCGGGCATAACACTGTACAATGTTCATGCTAAGCCTCCTTTGTTTTATTTTAAATGAGTCTGTGATGATACTGGGCCGTGGGCTTCCCACCCAATGAGCGCCCTCTGTGCCGTCCGAAAGAGCATCTTGACTCACTGATGCCAAGGACGTCCAGGCGATAGGCCCTTATTTCTGCAGCCAACTGAGCCGTTTTTCCTACTTTGTAGGTGGTCCTTACATTCATGTCCCGACGTTTATTGTTGTCCTTGTTGAAAGGATGGTAGTGGGCTGGATGGCTTTCTTTCGACTTTCACCGCTCCGCTTTACGTCTTTCTGTGGAGAGTCCAGGGCTGTATCTGTTGTTGGGTTCCTTGTTTGCGTTTCTGTAACATACAAATCTTTCTGCAAAGAGATGTTGCTGACACCTCACCAAACCCTCCTCCTTTTTCAACGGCCTTTGGACCGGCATTGGCAGAGTTTCGTGTAGTTATCACTTGCTCAAAACCATTAGATTTGAAAGTTTCTTTTATATTGTTGTGATCTTTTGCTTTCATGTAGTCAGTGTTTCCTATTTCCAATGATGGTGCACTTTCTTTTCATAATCGCAGCTTAATTGAGAAAATTGTTTTTAGTTTTTATCCAAATGCTTCGAGGATTCCTGTTGTTTATATAAGATTAAAATAATAAAGATTTGTTTGGAGCTATTTGGAAAAACATCAACCCAAATTGGTTTGATTTCGGTGGTCTCTCAATCTTTTCTTACAAAAATTCAATCACGTTTGGAATGTACATTTCAACACCTTCTCCTTTTCTATTTTGATGATCAAGCCTCGGGAATGCATATCCTTCAATGTTACTGTGTTGACGATTGTACACAGTTAAAAAACGATTCCGTTAAACTAAATATTTCAGATTTGTAATTTTGTAATACTTCTGTTATATCATTGAGTTTAAATGGAAACCTTTCATATTTTGATGCATAGCTTTAAGTCTCTCCTGGAACAAAAATAATTCATTTGTGGTAGTGTAAGCATAGGTCTTGGTTGTGTTTCGCTGTCACAACAGACCAGAAGTAAAAGCAAATTATAAGTATAATTTGGTTTTATCCCCGTATTCCCTTCTGATATTTCCTTGCAACTTGATTAGTCACCATGATGTTTCGCAATGAAATAATCTGATACAGCTACAGGAACAAAGCATCTTTGTCGTCTTTTGCCCATTCAATTCCGTTTAGCATATAAAAAAATTGGTATATGTGGTGGTAAAAATCTCTCAGGAATAATATTCAAGTACAACGATTGAAAAATAAAGCAACATTATTCATCGAAACATTTTACTCTTTGTATGAAATGTTGTGATTACCGCATGTATCAGGCTTTCCATTCTTCTGACTTCTTCCGATAACAGGTGCGCCGTCTTTTAAAAACTCCGCAACTACAGCGGTGCCATCTATCACAAGACCCGTGCGTCCAGCAAATTCAAACTTTTTCAGCTCAAGACCTTTCTCATCTGTCACATCCTTAGCATCAAGATCACTCCAGAATTTATCATGCCCAAGGACACCACCACTTAATTCTGAATGCTTGTTCAAAGGTTCGGTTTCGAGAAAATAATACCAGTTCACATTTTTGATGTTAATCTTTTTTGTAGAACTCGCAATGTTTTAGGCGTTGTAAGTTGTGACGAATAAGGAAAAGGAGCTGCGTCAGTTGGCGATGGCGATGGCGATGGCGATGGCATACGACCAGAAATTTAATTTAACAAGCTTGGCTTAGCAAGTGGAATTCCACAATTCGTTTACTCATAATACAGGGTAAAGACCAAGTCAACAGAAATAGAGAGCAAAGAAATTAAT
The DNA here is from genome assembly GCA_003991215.1 of Morbakka virulenta. Classification (NCBI taxonomy): domain Eukaryota; kingdom Metazoa; phylum Cnidaria; class Cubozoa; order Carybdeida; family Carukiidae; genus Morbakka; species Morbakka virulenta. The sequence goes on from RDPX01000311.1 coordinate 91,103, forward strand.
GCATATCAATATCGTTATGGTATATTACACGGTCACTTCCTCAGTTTGCAGCTACTATGATATTCAGTGGCCGTAAATTCATCACAGAAAACATCCTGCGCATAAACGCACACACGGGCGCACGCACACACAGACACAGACACACGCACACATCAAAATTCTATTGCACCCCAAAACGTTCAAAAATATTTTGCTTTTATTTACACAAAGCGTACTGAACCTGTGATGTAATCAATATTCTGGTTTTTGCATATTTTGTTTGAAAAACAAACTGGAATTTTGTCCAGACCTCATACTTGCTCAACCCTACCTTCCTTGATTTTAAGTTGAAATTTTTTGAAGGTACCTCAATTTTTTCCTAAAATTTGTTTAATAAAATTATTTGCATATGGTTTGTAATTGTCCAGATGCAGTGTTTTCCTAAAGAAATAATAAAAATTTTTTGGCCGTTATCCGAAGTTTAAAACTGCCTATTTTTCAAAAATGGAGGAAATAGAAATTAGTCTGCAGTGGTCCAATTCCTTGCTGCTTAACGAGCAGTTTCTTATTGAAAAACAAGTGTGTGTTTATTTTTGAAGTTTTACATCAACTTTCCATTGTCACTTTTAGTTTTTGGTTGCCTCACTATCCTTAAAAAGTACAATCCGAAAAGCTTAATTACAATTTAAAAGTAGCCCTCTAAATAATCAATTCCCTCCTTTGATATTCTAGCGATGACTTCCTAAACAAAGACAGTATTGTCTTATTTTCAAAAGTGCACGAAGTGTGACTGTTGCATAAAAAAGAAAGTGGTCATGAAAAGTAGCATTTCCTGGAATGACTGAAGAGGAAATCAGAATCAAATGTAGGTCAGCTGATCCAACTTTGCGGCATAGTCAATAGACGGGGATTTTTGACTACATTCAGAGTCAATTTTGATCTTGATAATGTGTTACCTGAACACGAAGTTAAATTTGAATATGGGTCAGCTGCAGCAAGTCACTTACTTTTTAGTACCAGGCACAGCCGATTTTTAAAGGAATTAGAGCCCCAAAAACGAAAAGACGGACGGACGAAGGGAGCCCAATTTATGGGACTCTTTCGCTAGAAGTATCGGAAGTATAAAATTGTACCAACTTTTTTGAAATTAAAAAACTCGTACCTGACCCTTGTGATTCTTATCACTGCGGCGAAAACGGGTTTCAATTTCTATCCTTCTCATTTTAAAAAAATGACAAGCGGAAGGGCATTCAATGATCTAAGAAATTGGACATACTTGAAAGCATAACGATGAAAGAGCCAACCAAAAGCGGTATATTAAAGAGCTGTGCAAAACTCTCACGAATAATAGTGGTGTGATATAACTGTTAGACAGCTCACCTTTCCTTGTCAAGGATTGTTTGGTAAAAAGTTCATGACTGGACCTTCTTCAGGCTTTTTCACACTCACTTTCCACTCTAAAATAAGGATTTGGGCTTCGGATTTTATTGCATCAACGTCTTTTGCATGCTATATTTTGTACCAAAGGCTTGAGCATTCTATTTGCGTTTGTTGTCCACTTGAGGTTTAATATACGCTGTCATATATTTGACCAACAAATCTGTCTTAAATTTTTTCATTAGCCATACTCGTTGCACGTGGTCAGAGTTGAAGAGAGGCGAACATGCTATATCCCCAAATTTGAATAGTAAACACAAGCCTTTCCTATGTACGTATTTTCCGCTACATAAACCAAGTCTTGATAATCCATCGCAAATCAAGTAGATGTGTTCTTTCTCCAAGCACCACAGAAACAACTTGACAAACTTCTCTGATTCGATGTTTCAACAAGAGATTCAAAAACTGTCGTTTTGAGTTTGTAAATGTGGTTCGACGCACCATAGCACGACAGTGCAAGCATGTTTAAAGACGAAAGGAAAACATTGGTGCCAACTGCTTTTTTAAAACGCGAGGTGAAAAAAGGATACTTTTGTCTTGTTACGTACTTTTTGAATGATTCCTTTGAGTTTCTAGGCCTGATAGACTGAAAAGGAATAAACGTATTTTTACACGATTTTAATGAAGCATTACGTGATAGTGGCATTTTTAATCTTTCTTTGATTTTTTGAACAACAAGCGACAGCAGTTTAATCAAAGGAAAATACCTGGTCACAAAACAGTTGACTTCTTTTGCGTTTTCCTTTTCACGACTCACGCAACCAAATTTAACCATCCAAACACAGAGGAATTGACGGTGGTTACAGTTGAACACCAAGTCAACAACTCACAGACATACGGTAAAGATATAGAAAACGAAGTAATGGGATTAGATCTGGTAAAATTGCCAGTTCTTTAAAGAATAGCATTAAGGATAACTTTGAAATTGAAACAAAGTTGGATTCTGAAATTATCGTGTGGATATAGATGAAAGGAAAAAAGTAATCAGAGAGAAAAAAGTTGCCCTGGGGTTTGATCTGTTCCGCCAATGGGTCCTGTCTATTACAAAAAAGAGAGCTTTAAAAATAAAGAATATGATACATGCAAAGGCGGGAGCAATATTTTTGATGAAGGGGGCTCACCTGAGCCTAATCATTTGGGTGAGGGCAAGGGTTGCTATAAGCCCCTATTTGTGTTTTAAACTGCATAAAAGAACACTATTTTTACATAACCATTCATAAAAGCAAAGAACTGTCCAATGTTAATGGTTAGCTTTATAACCAAAAAAAAAAAATTGGATGGAAACATTTGGACAGTTAATATTCAAAATCGTCAGGAGAAAATTTTCAGCTTCACCAAACAACATAGTTTGCTTTAGCCTTTCTTTAAGAGTGTCCAGAATTGCGAAATGATTAAAATTACTTTACACCATGGTTGATCGAAGCTGTCTTGGTATTTCTTGCAGTGGAAGGTGATCTTCTTTATGTGGCACTTGATGCAGGATTTACATGAATGCACTTGTAAATCAAAATTACCTTACTAATCACATTTTGTCACGCACGGTAAGATATTTCACAGCAAGAAGAATATTATCAATACATCTCAGATTCCCTTTTTTTAAATTCTGTTTTGTTGCATGGCTGCCTACCTCCTTCCAAAATGAAAACATTAAAGACGAAGTGCCCAATCTTTCGAATGAACAAACCATGAATGCTTATGAAACCAAGAAGAAATAAATTTGCAATTTTAAACACACCGATAACACGGTATGGGAAAGTTAAAGTCTCCTAAAATGTCCTTGACTGTTGGTAAGTGAAAAGTCAATGGCAAATTCTGAAAGTCAGCAAACTTCTCAGCAGTTTCTTAACGGGATAGTTGATACTGAAGATCCATGGTATTTCCCTTTCTTTTCAGTGACTGGCAATGAGATTCTGGTAAGCCTGTTTTTCTTTACGTTTTTTTTTTCTTCCAGCAATGCCACGATTGACGAAAAAATGACATCAGATTGTTTCGCACAACGCAAGATTAGGAATCCTTTTCGGAAACATTTCAATAAGACCACAGCCAATGAATAGGAGGACTTCCATCATAATGCTGATTTTTCCTCTGAGCATCTCGGCTGGTCTCTGCTTTAGTGGGATAATGTGAGTGAATTCCAGTACCTAAAATACTTGACAGCCGTTAAACAAAGGGAGGAACTCCAGCTTCTATCATCGCAATTCCTGAGAGACGCAAATTATACTGATTGAGCATGAATTTGTTTTCTTTTATCAAAAGACCACTTGCTTTAAAAGCAAGAGATTACGAAAACGAGGTTTCATGGATAACTGATTATTTTTCTGTTGCCTTGACACCAAAAATACGTAGATGGGCTGCATAGAAATCTGTATTCATAAAATGAGCTGTGGCAGTTTTTCATTCCTAGCAACAACTATAAAGTATGCATTGTATAAACAGGTTCCATCAGGTGTGGCCCTGAAAGTGGAACAAAATATAATTTGGCTATTTTTTCATGATAAATATGACTGCATTTAGAGTAATTTTCAAAGAACTTTTACCATGTTTCTTGTTTAAAAATAGGTTACAAATTAAAACCTCTTCGTAATTTTCAGCTTGTGTCTGTATGACAAGGCGTCATTCAAATAGTAAGCATGGACCAATTTGGCATATTTTGGGCCATTTGCCCCTTGTAAACAAGATTATTTTAAAGGGTTCCTTCCTTATGTTAACGTATTTTTTTTGTGCTCAAACCCTCAAGTTTACAACACTTTTATTTTAAAAAAATTACAAAATCGAAAATACTGAGGTGAAACGGACTCCGCTGTTTTATTCTATTGTGTTTTGATAACTTGATACACTTTATTTGCGATCCTGAAGGTTAGAGTCTGTTTATTTTGCAATTAAATTTCCTTCCAAATTGTGTAAATTCTTTTACTTATTGTTCTAAAAACATATTTGAAAATTAAGCTTTGGAATTTTAAGAGTATTAAGCAAGAGAAATAATTTAACAATGGACAACAACTTAGTGAAATGATTCCCTATGTGAGGAAGATCAAATCTCGTTCTTGAATGATATGATGACCAACAAGTGATGGCAACAAATTGTTTAAAATTAATTGCAGAAAGGCATTTGCCAAGCATGCGGAAAGCGCCAATGCAATCTCATTTTCGATAAGAAAACCTTCCCCACAAAAAATATACCACCTGAAAATAAACGCCTTAAAAACCCATGTTAGGTTGTCATTCCTCCCAAGGCCACCTAAATCCGGCACATGTTTGTTCCCCTGTGGTCCCAGCGGGGGCTTCTCGGAAACCCCCTCCACTTTCTCACAAACAAATCACCTTCGAAAACAGTCAGGCCTTCTCAAGACCTGGAGAAGGCATGTATATATACGATTATGAAGAAATAGCTCTGTAATTTGATACACAAATACAATCTTTAAAAAATGCAGATTAATCTTAACCCCAGCTCGGTATTGAAATTTTGACGCCTTTTCAACACCTAATTTTAATGATTTCCGCCAAGTGCAGCTTCGTGATGAGTCTTTCCCTGTTATCAGGTGAGCTATGAATGATCAACTTTGTACCACTACTGCCTTGGACCCATGTAATAATTTGCTTGGAGCATTGCCCACTCTCCACTAAAAGAAATACCCCAGTAATAACTTTAGAACAGGTTGAATGAGGGAAGAAATTTTTATGATTTGTGTTTGTTAACAATAAAAGTTATTAACATTACTTAATCCTGCCATCCCGAAACAATTTCAAAAAACTAAATAATCAATTTAACTTCTCAAGTCGTAGGTGCATGAAGAAATTATCTTCTTCATGTCTAGAAAGACACTAGTTCACAACTTTAGCTTCATATTGTTGTTAATGATTTTCCTTATCAATACATGACACTATGCTTGATGAATTACTTTAAAAAGTAGTTACATGTTACATATGGTGATATGTACTTCCTCTTTCCTTTTGCCAGGTCCTCTCTGGCTGCTACGCCCCCAAAAAAAACAAGTAGGCCTTCTTCTTGTGAAGTATTTTGAAAATCAATGCACAACCCCTTGAGCCATATTTTTCCCAATACATTAAAGAACTCTTAAAATACGCATTAATATAAACTGACCTTGACGGGAAGACTGTTTCCCTTTCTTAAATTTCATCACTGCCAGGGAAGACATCCACATTTTTAGCTGCGCAGTACAATACCAGGTGAGAGGTGTCTTTTATTATTGTCAACTTTCCCAGCTTCGTTCTTTTTGCTGCTTTAAATGTCATGAGCCCCTGTGCATCATTTAAGATTATTAAAAGCCAAACTCTGGAAAGCAAATCCATCCTCAATTCCGTACAAAAAATATTTTGTCAGCTCAATTGGTACTTTTGCTCCAAATATTTTGAAAAAACGGTCAGCGGGCAAGTTTGACCACGAATCAATTGGCACAGGCTTGTCGCTGTGGTGGTCTGATTCCAAGTACAATCAATGAACAGCATGCACTTCCTCGATCTTCCCAAGGCTAAATTCCAAAGCATAATTAGTCGCCTTGGTGACGCTTGAAAAACAAGCATCACCTGGTCCTTCACACAAAATTTATTTCAGGTATCTGACCAATAACCAGCACGATTGACCTTCGTACAAATTTTATGACGGTTTGAAATCCAATCAGAATTCTATGTGGCCTTTGGACAAAATTAATTTCGCACAGCATTTAAAGAGATGTTGACTTTGAAATGTTCGCGCCCACATCCAGCCATCAGAGCGGAAAATTAACTTTGGTAATGGCACGACAAGTTAACAAGTTTTCAAAAGACAACTGACTTCCAAGTTTTTTTAAGTTGACGGTCGTGCGTGCGACTTGTGCGATACCTTGGACCCGCCTTTGGTTGGGATTTGCAACAAATGTTTTCCACTGTAGTTTGTTTGAATTTATTACAAATGTTAACTTCATTTCTTAAATATTTATTTGAACCATTTTTTTTATTGATTATAGTATTCCGCATCCTGCAAACAACAGATGGGCTTACTCGGGAATTCAAGTCAATAGTCACTTGTGAATCAGTTGTAACCAGGTACCACATTGTTACACAAAGGATTTTATTCTCTTGCTTCTCTTATTCTCTTTTATTTTTTTCTGATAAGTGGTGTTGCACCCCGAAATTGGGATTTCATATTTGGAGGTGATATTCAAAAATATTAAGTAGTTGGTTAGTTTATATCTCCTGTTTTTCACAGGAAAACTTCTTTTTTTTTAATTACGTTTTAAGTAACTTGTCTTGTCAAAATCTCTTTTCTTTATTTTTTCTTTTTTTTTTCTGTTTTCAACAAGTACTTGCCCCCCAAATTACACTTTTTTCACCTATTAGAATCTTCAGTGAAATGAAGTTTTTCATTGATAGCACCCCTGGGAAATGGTAGGGTCATTTGTGTATAGTGGGGTCATTTATGCATTTCAAAGAGAACTATCCATAAAAAACCCAAACAGAGAGGCAGAACAAGTAAAGATGGACAGAAAGCACCCAATACACCATGGACGGCAAGTGATATGCACATCACTTCCCGGAGTTGGTGGACATTTCCTCTTGATTGACAGACAATCAGAGTCCCCCCATGTCAAGACATCAGATTCTGCAAGCAGATGCACAAGACTCAAAAGCCAACTGGGGAGAAAAACGAGTCCCACACAAGATCTTAGTTAAATGGCTGAGAATTTATTGAAATTAGAGTATCTTCTTTTGAGAAAATGTCATTTGTTTTCATTCCTTCACAAAAACTTTATTTTTGCACCTCTTGGCAAATGGAAATTGAGTGGTTGTCAGAGTAGAATTTTAGTTTGCTATTGTTACAAAAACAATACCTGGTCGGAAGAGTCAGTGGAAAACCGTCTTTCCTTTTTCACACGTTACTACCAGCGACTTGGATTTTGAAGGTGGGGAATAAAAATCAGTCAGATATCAGATTTCAATGATCACATCACCCAGGCCATGGTACAACACTCACAACAACTTAAAGAAAAGGGCCCTCAACTAACTCTTAAGCTGGGACTATCAAAGCAGATCAATTAAAATATAGTTTTGTCGAAATAACGTATTTTGTAAATATTTGAACAGGAGAGGTGTGGGGAATTTTTACAGGGTAGTTGAAAGTGGTAAAAAACTGGCCACATAAAGGGAGAAAAGGCAAATATTGATCCTACTGATTCTATTTGTTACTTCTCGTGTTGAGGTATAATTTTTATGTAGATTATTTAGTCTACTCACCAGAACCTTCAAGACGCATGTGGATTGCTGCAAAACATCCGAACCAGGTTCTCTTGAAATTAGCATTTTTTGAATTTGCTTCAGAAGGTCCCAAAAATGATGTTTTTTACCCTTGTTTGTTGAAAAGCCTTTTCCAATCAGCCAACAAAATGACAAAAGAACAGCGGGAAAGCTGCTGATGCGATAAGTGCAAAACAAAAACCCCACTCAGGTCATGTCTACAGGATGGGTCAGTTCATAATGCCACGAAGAGGAAGGAGGAAGCTGCAAATATTATAATTGAGAGATGTTTTTACCACGAGCATATTTAACTTTTGCCCATATTTTTGGTAAGTCTGACCCAGTTGATATAATTTTTTATATACCTTCTTCAATATTCCACTTATTTAGCTGCCAGCACACTTGATCTTTTTTCTTTGTTTTAATCTTACACGAACATTTTGAGTGATTTGGGTGAACGTAGATTGATGTGAGTCCGTTGGACTTGTACATTACTAACGATATTGATATCTAATATTTAATAATGTACGTGGATCTTTTAACCCAGTAGATATGTGCATAAATGAATTTTTTATTATACTGAACCACCAATAATCACCAGTCGGCCGAATGTTTATAACTTGGGTAACAAGGACAAATTACCGTATGGTCAAGCGTTTGTGGAAGGTCGAATGGTTTATTAGCGGGGAAGGTCGGATGGTTTATTAGCGGGGAAGGTCGTAAAGTCATGCTACATCTCACTCTTTTACCTGTTTTTTCGCCCAATTATGAAGTAGTATACCATGTTTGCCAAGGTGCCTGGAGAGTTCTTGCATTGCCTTACACTTGGCTTTGTTATTTTCCTGTCAATTACCACTTTTACCCCCATTTAAAACCGCCGTTTGAGAGATGTACACAAACAAGGAAATTGTCCCAGGTCAAGATCTTTAGTTCAAGTTGGAAGGTTTAGTTTTCGAGGTGGAAGACAAACGCTTGAAAGAGCTTGGTTTTGAATTTGTTATCGGTTGGCCTGATTCTAAAGTGTTAAACTTGACGAATGCAAAAACCAGCCAGTTGAACAAGAATTTTTCAGGAGCAAATGTAATGATGATGATGCTCCTGCTCCTGGTCTTTTTGCTGCTGTTGCTGATACATGAGCTAGCCCAATGTCATATAATCTACTTAAACCTATGAATATCAATGACATATATGTACGTCGTGTTGAAATCGTAAACATCCAAAGATGTAACGTCTGGAGAAAAAAAGTTGCACCACCGCAGGAAAAACCAGAACATTCAGGGAAGTGATTAAAGACGTATATATGTATATACAGCTTCCCTAATCAATTTCTGGGCCACCGGAAATGCGGAGAAGAAATACGTGCTGGTCACCAGAGCAAAATTGAAAAAATTACAAACCAAGTAAAAGCATCTCGTAGCAACAAAAATGTTTACATCACATTGACATTGTTCTGCATTTTGCCCCGGTTTTACTCTCAATGATATTTCTCGAAGCATGGCGCGAGACAATCTTCACTTGAGCCATCGCTAAAAACTGAATCAACATTAGCTGTCACATAATCAACATTTTCTCAACTGACACTCTTTTCTTTGATGGTTATAGATGTATACCTGTAGATATATTTATGTAGGCTTAAGTTGCAAGAGTTCCATTACCACAGATTTTTATTTGGTATTTTTGGTATTTTTTCCCAGCAGATTCTTTTCGTCCATGACAGTAGTAGCATCCCTGAAATCTGTCTTTTGACTTGTATGGAGAAATAACTTCTAAAGAAAGACGGATCTTAAACTAGTTCTTGATGTATCTTAATGGTCTGATTTCCGAGAAATTTTGGGACATTGTGCTCAAATTGTTTTCTTGACATGGATGCTAATGCACTGTACTATTATTACAAGGCGCATTTTCTCACGTAAGCCACGGGTCATGGAGAAATATATTTTTATGTGTCATCTCTGAAGGCCAGTTTTATCGAATATGAGTTATTTAAGCAGTGCCATTTTCTTTCCACTGTTTTATTAGTTTATTACATTTGCCAGATTTTCATTCCAGTTTATCATCTTCTCTTTTCCCAATATATTAAAAAAATAACTCCAAAATAATTATTTTTATAATACACCTTTCCCGAGATTTTCTTTTGTTGCGTGAAAACGAGGCTGAACTTGCGAAGAATAAAAAATCAAAATAAACTATTTCAGCATGGAGGACGCACAGAATCTTATAAAGTTACTGCTGAAAAATGTTGATGAGAAAATCAATATTGTTGTTATGACAGCAGATAAGAAATTGAAGT
>RDPX01000311.1:118647-203559 GCA_003991215.1 Morbakka virulenta
TAATATTATTGTGTTTAGAATTGTTAGAAAGATATACATGTACATGCATGTTCTGAAATATTGTTGGAAATGTGTGCGATCTTTTGGTATTGGCGATTTGGTACGGAAGACTGCGAGAGTTATATAACTTGCTTGCTTTTTAGCAATAACTGATTGTTAGTCAGGTACTTCATATATGTTATGATTATTTACACGGAATAAAGAATGCTTGAACACGTGAAAAGCTCTCTATTTGGTTGGTAGGGAATGAGACGTTTGACTATTGAATACTGGGTAATCAGGGGAAAAAGGTTAAGAACCCCTGATCTATGGTTATCCATCCATCTATCCATTCATACACCTATCTATCATTTATCCGTCTAGCTACCTACTAGTATATCTGCCCTCACATCAATCTATTGATCTGCCCCTAACACGCTTTCATTTAAATTCAGTTGAAGTATATTTTATGCTGTAAAGAAAACTACTAGGGAAACTTGAGAAAAACGGACCTTGGTACAAACTGAAATGGTTAAATCTCAATGACTATTAATAAATTTTTTAAAGACCTCTTTGAACTTGCAGAAGCAGACAATATAATTGTACATTGTAATGAATACGAAATAAGTGAATTGGAAGCCTTCTTTTCTACAGTACCCCGGCTGCATTCTTCCAGAGTTGAAACTGGCGTGGTTCGAGAATTGTTGGTGAAACAAAATTTATGAAGATATGAAGTTAGAAAGACAACTGCTGATTGGCTTACCATCTTTAGGTTAATATCTTCGAGCACTTTCTTGATAATGAAGCAATATTGGATTTAAGCAGTGTGTACATGAGCATTTGATATTCTTATGATAAGTACGGCAACATCGTATTTAACAAGAAACATAGAGGGTGATATTTATTTTCTTTTATGTGATTCGTGGAATGATTACATTAAGGAAGATCTGGCACCTTCTGGCAGAACACTCAATGCAGCTGCTTGCAGAACACTCAATGCAGCTGCTTGCAGAACACTTAATGCAGCTGCTTGAGAACCCCAGGTCCGTGCTGAATGGAGGTCACTAACTGTTGCCCTATGCACCTGTCAAGAGGTGTGATGGGGCTGGTAAGTAAGGTGGAATGATTATGTTTCAAAAGCCTTTGATTCATTAGTTACTAATAGAGTAGCAATGATAGAAAAAAGAGTTTTTCTAAGAATTGAGTAACTGCTGTTTGTAGAAAAGGTCACTATAACGGCACAGTGTACAGAGACGTTCTTAGTATTTTTGGCGTTTACAAGCATAAGTTGTAATAGACTGACAAATCCGTATATATTCAGGAAGAGATCACTATTTTTTGCACTTGTTTTTGAAGGTCTATGAAGCAATAGAAGGTTTTCGTATACCAAGATTTACCCCAGTTGTGATGGAAAGGTAAGAAGTAAATTTGATGGTTTTATTAATATGCTAGTGAAATTATCTAATTTAACAGTGCTTAACGAGTGTTTAAGAAACTATTGCCAACATTGGTAGTAGTAAAAGTAGTAGTAGAACTATAAGCACTACTACCACTAATACGTTTTCATAGATTATAAAATAACTGCAGTCATAATGGTTGAGATAAGTAAGAACAAGGGTCTTTCTAGATAATTGTTTTGTTCAAATTAACCATCTGATTTTTTAATACTCCTCCAGCAGTCAAGGTTTGCAACCCTCAGTGCTTACTCCAGTCGTTATATTTCTGTTATTTAGAAAATAAACTATATACTATTTTTTATTCTTCAATGTTAGAACAATCGGGGACAAAGAATTAACAACTGTGGCAATCTATCAGTCACTTCCGAAAAATAATTCATACTGGAGATTAAAATTTTGCAATTTCTGGTGGTCAACTTTTCGTCCAAGTAACCTGAACTTGAAAAATTATACGCTGATTACCCAAGAGTATATTTCTTATGGTATGTGACGTATATACATAATGTACATTTTAATTCACCCGTTTTTAACATTTAAATAGTTGATTAATGTACATTTCTACTTTCCAAAGAAGAAAACTGAAAATCAGTACTGTATTTGTAAAAATAAACCTGCATTCCTAATTAACATACCGTCTATGCGCTTCTTCAGTCAATGAGGTATTGTTTACCTCAGGTTCACGATAAAGATCACTAAGACATCTTGGAGAAGAAGATACGATTTTACACCAAAATGTAAGCCCTTCAACTCATGATATGACGTAATTTATTAAAATTCGTCACCAAAACGTATTTGACAATATTGTGTAATTAACCCTTACACATGCCCTCGACGGAAAGTGGACGATAAACTTAATGTGTTTTTTTAATCACTTACGCAGATATTTTGTCTGGTGCAACTGTGAAGTAAATATTTTCATTCTGACTGCGGACTTCATATAATTGCACCGTGACAAAATCTTCTATGTATGTGGCGGATTTTTGTGATTTTGGTTTCAAGAAAACAAGTAACTGTAAAACAGATATAGCGGGAAAGCGATGAGTTGCATCGTATGCTTCTTTGTTGATAGTCTGAAATGTTTTATTTGCGCTGTGCAAGCACAGCTATCAGACGGCAGGAACTATTAACAAACTCGAGTGGATGCTAAAGTGGAACTGCATTTTACAAAAAGAGGAAGCTTTCTTAACCATAAAGTATGTTGTTGATTTCAATAGCATCGACTGCTTTCTAACAGGTAAATATTTAGTCAGTAGAATTTGCCTTTCTACCCCTGTAACTCAACAGTTTCAAAGATTCAGGCCAGAAAGGTAGGGGCGTTAAAGTTCCTTACTAAGTCGTAAAAAATTGAAGCAATTTTAACCTCCTTTAAACGAACCATACCATTATCAGTAAATGTTGTAACGTAGTATCCATACAGATATGCAAACATTAGTTCTTACTTGCAAATGTTTAAGGGAAAAGACAGGCTATGTGCTTATTAGTATTAAACTAATTTTCAAGGGATTTGTATTTCATTAAAATATTTTGTGATGTATGTTTTGACAACGTTAACCAAAAAACTCTTTAAGGTATATATATATATATATATATATATATATATATATATATATATATATATATATATATACATGTACATATATACACATGTATACATAAAAAGCTGTGTAAGTGGCTGCATGAATGGGTATGGATATGTATATGTTTGTATCGATGTAGTTATGTATGTACGTATGTGTGCTTTGCACGGCCAAACTGCAGGAAGATACCTCATAATCCGGGGCAACTTATAGGGGAGTCAGATTTAAGTTTTTGGGGCGTCAGCCCCATGGGCGACACCACAATTATATGAAAGCCCGAATCAGGCCAGAAGAGTTCTACAATCGAAAAAAGTTATGAAATAAAGAAATGTTCAGTACCCAGGAAATTGGCATGTCAGATGAGCTCAAATGCAACGTCGAAGGTCATCTGGAGGTTAAAATGGAGGTCAGGCAACATTAAACCATCCAATTCTGGGCAAAGAAAGCAAATCTAGGCCTGATTGGTCAAGTGGTTTGGCGTTGTAAAACGCACATACATAAACACATACATGCGTGCATACATACATACTTACATACATACATAAATACATATATACATATATAGATACATACACACAGCTTCTCACATACATATATATATATACATACATACATATATACATACATACATACATACATACATACATACATACATACATACATACATACATACATACATACATACATACATGAGACCTATAATGTAGCAATGTAGAAAATTTTTATTTGATAAGATTTGACTAAACATAGGCTATGTATTTTTTCAGTATAATCATGGGAGGGAGTTCCATGGAGATGATCGTGCGACCCGTTTTGAAAAGCAGACCTAAACTCATAGAATAGTTTAAACAGACCACATAGAGAGCTCAACTGTGATGTCGAGTTCATGGTAACAATTACCTGCAGATTTACTATGTTATTTCTTGGTGTGGTTACTTTCGCAACTGACAGTACTGGAAAAGGGGGTTGGGTGGGCCTGTTTTTAGGAATAAGAGAATGCGACTTTGGTTACACCAGGTTTTGATTGCAATTTACGTTTTTTAGTAAAAGTTTTCAGTAAATGTTACTTTGACCACTTCATCAGATGTTCTGGGTGGCGCTGGGTACCTCTTCTGGTTTGGTATATAAAATAAGTGGAAAGTTGTTTTAAGATTCAGTTTTATAGGTTTTTTCTTACAGGCTAGCACTACTTCTATTTTTTAAGAAAAACAGCGTATATGGTAAACTCTTGGCTGAACAGCGTAAAAGCTGCTTTGAAAAGCTCTGTAAACTTCATATCATGCCAAAAAAACAAAAGCGGAGTTTAATCTTTCGAAAACAAAGGCGGACTTCAATTTGGAACCCGAATATGACGGCCACCTACTTATTAACTTGTGTTATTCCTTTGAAATAAAAAAAAATGTTTCCGACATTAAATAATCATTTGTTAATCTGCATGCCAAAGCATATGTTGCGGACAAACAGGCCCTTTATCCGCATGATTTAAGCACACCGATTCTCCTAATTACTAAATTTTTGGAGAGATTAATTAAGTTGGGGTCCCTTACAAACTTCAAAGCGGACTTGACTTGTACTATACCGGCGTTTTAAAAACCGAAGGCAAACGCATTAGCTAAAGAAACAGCTTGGGAAACAATAGACGAAAGATGACTAAAAAGAACATCAAAGAGTTGAAAAGTACGTATGGAGTGATTAAAAGTTTGGAGGTAAAATAGTTTAGCTTTGAAACCAAGAGCCTCAGTTCTAGCAATATTTAGTTTTTAATAACGAAAAAACAATGGATAACATTTTTATTTGATCGACTTTGATTTGATGTGCAAAACAGTAGCCATGTTTTACATTTGTGTATTTGTGGTACAGAAGTTTTCCCAACAACTTTGCCCTTTCTTTTTATTCTGAAATACTCTTATGTGGACAAGTGTTTCGACTCAAGAGAAATTTTAGGGGCGTTTTGTTGTAAATGCAAGTTGTGAAAGTTGGTAGTACCAAGGACATGTTAAATTGCACCACCATTTTTAAAATTACTCTTATTATTCTTATGATGATGATGATGATTATTTATTTACTTATTGCTTATTTTCATTAGGCATTTCAAATTCAGTCGTTTTATAGATTGTACATCGTTATGCATTGCAAAGTACATGACGTCTTATATTTCAGTTATTCATTTATCTTTCTTCCCTACAATACCACTAATGAAATTACCACTGTTATTAATTTGGTTTAATTCTGACTGTCACGTTTCCAACAAAACCTTTTTTTGCACAGTATATAGTTAACACATTATTACATATTCGAAGTTCTTTGATACGAAAATTTTGAAATTATTTCATTTTTAAGTTTTTGATTATTATATTTATTGGATAACTATTGATAATAAGTCCTTTATGATAATATTCTTTAGTAGGATTGAAATATAAATAGTACAGATACCATTTGTGGCAGTTAACTAGTGAAACTTTTATCGTCAGTCTTAGCATGTTGTTAAATGAAACAATTGTGTTTTGCAACATTGCATAAGTTGTTGGCTAAAGTCATTTCAAACAACAAATAATACTACAATTACTTCCAGTTCTTTTTATTTATCATTAAATATTCACCCCCATTCAATGCCAATGTAAAACATAGCAGAACCTAATTTACAGTTATTGTAAAAGTGCTTTTGGAAGCACAATAAGATGACAGATTTCAAGAGTAGATCATGGTATTTTCTTATTGCATATATTTTTGTAGTATCAAACTCTTTTTGTTTTATGTGCTTCTAAATGGCTTCTAATAGAATGAACTAAAATGCGTCAAGGATTTTGAAAGTTGAATTTATGTGTAGAAGTGTATTGTTAGAATGAAAGATAAGAAAACACCCAGTATTATTTATTATAATAACAGCAGTATCGGGAATCGAGGTAGAGCAGTGGAATTAAGACTCGAATGACCTCATGTATTTCATATTAATCAAATACATTAAAAATTCTAAATGTTTCTAGTTTTCTTATTTCAGATTGTTGTAAACCAGAGAAAACAGAGTTTACCTGGCCACTGACAGAAGTTGGACAAACTGCTGTAGTACATTGCAAAACAAAAAACCAAACGAATCAAAATGCCACCGCAAGTAGACACTGCCTTGTAGGTGAAGATGGGTCGCACTGGTCTGTGGATGTTAAGAATAAAAATTGTGAAAGAAAGAAAAAAAAGGAAGTACAGGAAAAACTAAAGGCTCTTGAGAAGGTAATAGTCATTTAGTTTATGTTGCCAGTGCAGGACCAACTTGCATGAAATGACATATTCGTCACCATACTATTACACAGGGGAAAAGGGTGCGTGTAAGATGAAAGATTGCTAGTTGTTTTATGATCGGGACGGGATTTTCTTAGCAGACTGAAGTAATGATGGCAGAAACTGAAATATCACTGATGGCTATGGATAAAAAAATTCCACATCTTTCAGGTTGAATTTGTATATTTCTTGGCAAGGGAATTGAATCTACGTAGTAACCCCCAGATTAGTATTTGGTCCAAGTCAAGATGTATAGCACCCCCTTGTGCGACTAAGGTTCTAACACTCTGAAATATGCAATGGGCATTGCAGTTTTGGAATAAGCAGTAAGTTGCACATAATTAAGGATAATGTTGTCAACAAAGTAAGAATACGTACGCTTTGTCACTGGGTATTTTTGTGAGTTTACATCATTCATGTTCAGAGCATTTTCAGAATCCCTCTCGATCACCACACCAAAATCATTGTTGATTAATGGTTACCCTTACAGCTACACCTTACATTAGGGTACAGTATGTATATTATTTGTGGATACTAATGATGTATATTTGTTCTGTGGGGCATAATTTGCTTTTATTACCTCCCAAAGGTATTTATTGTGAACACAGTTGCAAGGAACATTAAAATAGAGGAAGATTTTTTGTATGTAAAAAATGCATCTTCTTGATATTTTTAATGTATCTTAAAAAACTGGATTGTCCTAACCATCAATTTATTAGCCATATAACTGTCTGATTTTTCGGAGGCGGTGATTATGATTTTATCTGTGAATCAGTGTATATAAAGCGTCGTGGTTGTGTAGTACAGTGTCATGTTACACTTGTTGCTCAGTGGAATCGTCTCAGATCTCCACAATTGTTTGTGATCAAAAGATCAAGTTTGTTGTTATTATAAATATGTTCATCCTAACGTAGGCCCTCTTTGTTTGGACTTTACCGTTTTTCGATTGGAGCTAGAATTAAAGGTCAGAAAATGTAAGAGCATAATTCAGAGTGAGATGCATCATCGTAGTTTGATTACCTGTTCAAATTCAAAGGCATTTCTGTCCACAAAATATTGGTAAAAGCAATAACTTTTCATTTTCATCAGCTAGTTATATTTTTTGGAAGAATTATTTGTGAGGTTTAGCAGCTGTATTATATCTGAACATCATTGTCAAAATGGAGCTCTTTTCCTAAATATCGAGCGATATTGATTTATTTATGTTTTCATAGCTGTCTGAAATAAAAAGCTTTTATCGTTTTGCGACGAAATCAAAATCGTATTAAGTAATTCTTTGATTAAATTCAGTCCTTTTTTTATGAATATTTTGAGCTTTTTATGTCTTTATATATGACCACGTGTTTCCGCTTCCCTTAAGGTGCGTGATTGGTTCCATATATTTGTATGTTTGTTTATATTTTCACTCGTATTTCCTTCCACTGGCTGTTATTTCTGTATATATTGCCTAAAGTTGATACTGTTTGTAGGCTTTGAAGCTGCTCCCCCTTTCATCCTTGTATTGTTCTTCACTACAGCCTTCTTAATTTCTGTCACACTTATAGTATTTTATGGATTGTTTGCAGAATTTTTACCCCGTTTTTTCTTTCGTCATTTACTATTAAATTTCAAAAGCTAGACTGGGCAGTTGATAGAGCAGTCTAGCTGTTTATTCTCCCTTAGAGTTTTTTTACCCTATGCTTCGTTTATTGTCATCGAGGCCTTTCAACATTTTAAAGAACATAAGATAAGGGTTAGGATGCGGAAAGTGGAAGGAAGCAAAGCATTATAGTAAAAGGGTAAGAGAAATAGCAGGAAGAATATCTGGGACGTTACTGATACAAGTAGTGAAAAATACTCAAGCAAATGTTTTTGCCTCATGTACCAATAATATTTTTAACAATTGTTTTTGGTAATGTCATTCACGCATTAAATTGCAAAACTGCTTCTTGACTTACCTCTTCACTGCTATACAAACCATGGTTTGTTATTTCCATTTTCTTTATGGATCTGTCGTCTACTTCCTTTTACATTAAAGTACTTGAGTTATGATGACAGGACTAAAACACGCTCCTGGCCACAAATTTTACCATATACCTCATCCTATTCCTTTTTCTTCGAATAACACCAAAATGGTGTCTTGGTCTGTATTACTGTTTGAAACTTGTCAGGACAGTCACCAGAATGGAAAAAAAAATTGGATATCATTTCTCATGGAAATACCAAACAACATCTTTACGAAGTCCAATTTTTAGTGGATGGGGGGTGGGGGTGGCTCTTTTCCCAATTTCGTACTGACCTGAACTGGTCTTAACATATGCTTAGACGTTTTTTACACTCTACGAATGGGGCTTGCAGCTTTGCTTGATATGAAAGGTACTTGTGGTGATTTTTGGAGGGATGATGTTGTCCTCTAAAAGTTTTATGAATATGCATGCAGAATGAAAAAAGATCTTTAAAAGGAAGAAAAGAGTGTGACGGAGTATATATTGAATAGCATTCTTGACAATCTCTTAATCCCCTGATCAGTTACTTCTCTCTGTCAGATCTTTTACCTTCCTCAATATTGCCCCCAACTACCAACTCCAGGGGCGCATGTTTTGATATCTTTTAAAATTTGTGTTGCAATGTTTGTTTCATATGTATTACTGAATTAATCATAATTTAGAATGCATTTTTACTAATTAAATGTTAAAACTTCACCCAGACACTAATTACTTCTAGCAAGACGCTAGCTCTTCTCCTAAGATGATAGAAACAGAAATGTTCAGTGAATTTCTGTTGAAATTTAATTCCGTATAATGCATTGGTTTGTGAGTTCGTACTTATTTTAAGAATTCCGTGATGTCAGCTACATACGGGAATGCGTATTCAACAAAAGGTTTTATGGAAGATATGAAACGAGTAAGTACGTATGAAATTCAAAGGATATCATTGTATAAGATGTTACCTTATTTGTAGACCATGTTGCACTTTATGCCAATAGTTTCCTTAGGGTATATGTGGTATCCGTGAACTAAAACTAACCAGCATTTTCGACCAACATTTAATTGCATGCTCAGAACCTGAAGTTTGCTGAGAAGTGTGACTCTTTTAGCTAAACGCGACTTTCACATAAATTGCGAGGTCCAAAAAGGCAGTAGTTAGGCTAGAGCTGCACAAGAAACTGTCTTATTTGTAGCTGGTATGAAGAAATTTGTTTTCTTAGAAATTTGTCTTCTTAGAAATTTGTCTTCTTAGAAATTTGTCTGCCATCCATTGACGTAAATGCTCATACTGCACGTAATTTCTTATATATAACTGTATTTTTAACAACATTTGCTAAGCTTGGGTTTATCTACTTTTTTTAGTTGAACATAAATTACCGGATATTTAATATTTTGTCACCCCGGAATTCTCCTGTTTAGGTTCCCGTGACAGACTCAAATGCTAAAGCAGTAGGGTCTTCGTTGAAAAATTTAACATCGTCAGCCAAAAGTTTCCAACGAGAGGAGTTTACCACATCTGTGAAGATTTTTGGTAGTGTAGTTGATGTGGGAGTACCTGATCTTGAGGTTAGAACATTTTTATTCTATGTATACCAATAATTTCTATGCATCATAGTAGATATATACGTCTGTAAGATAGAATTAAAGTAAATTTCGTGTAAGCCTTCCACTGGTATGCGTTCATACGCTATATATCTTGATATTTAATTGTAAAATTCTGAGTTCGTCCTATTTCATTTTTAGTTCCTATTGTCGTATTGTGGGCTCAACCCAACCCATTTTGCATTTCATTTTCCTCCTCCAATTCATTCTTTTTTATTGAAATATGCGGCCTCCATGTTAGCAGGATTTAGTACTACAGTTTTCTCTTCTCTTCAGTTGTGTGATATTCCTTTCACCAGAGCACGCTGGTGCACTTCGGATCTTCGATTTCGTCTTTCCTTTACGTAACATCAAGTCCACCTTGGCATGTTGCATAATATTATCTAACTTTTCTATTACGTTTTGTTACGTCCACTTTTTCGATAACTTGGACACTTATATAGGTTATGCATAAATTATGAATGTATCGTTTTCGGTTTTTTAGGCACTTGACTTCCTATTCCCCACAACAACCGTAGGTTAAGTACCAAGCTCGTCTGTGCGCAACTATAAAAAGATAACACAGGGGTCTTGGAAAACAGATAAAAGTAACAATCACAAAGCACGCGAGGTGTGCGAGCATTTAAATGTGTATATATATTGATATTTATATTTATAATTTTTGCCGTTCACCATATGATAGCTCTAATATTCTTATATTATTGAGCACTGTCGATAGCTAATAATTACTTCGATACGTGTGTGTGTGTATTTCTCTCTCTCTCTCTCTCTCTCTCTCTCTCTCTATATATATATATATATATATATATATATATATATATATATATAAAGCTTTCGATTCGGTTATCCGTATTAAAGTGCTCAATACATAAATGCAGAGCGTAATATAAGATATGATAAGTTGGAAAGAATTCTTTCCAACTTATCATATCTTATATATATATATATATACATACGTTCTTTTCTCTGTGTATTGAAAGTTGACCTTCGACATTTTTTCTAGTATGTGAACAGACTTAAGTAACTATTCTCCATCTCAGTATTACAGGATATGCCTTCAGCATGTTTCTCTGCTCTTTGATGTCTACTTACTTGTAAATTCATTCTTAACATTTTCTCCTATTGTTCAGTTTACACCTATATCTCCAATTTTCTGAGTTTATTTGCCATAGCTTTCAAAGTTGAATTTCCTTCTTCACGCCTTTTAATAAAGTAATTAACTATTTCCTTTCTAGCTCAGTAAAGGTCTTTTGAAGACTGCGAATAATGTGTTAAACACACCATCAGGCGTCATTGCAGAGGCCCAGTTACAGAACAAATCTTCTTCAAAGTACGTTCAGGTCAATAAGGCTTTGTAGCTCAGTATTGTTTTGAAAGGGTTTATCTTGAAGAAGCTTTCGTGCGTCTCATCAAGATACGTTTGAAAAAGAACATACGTTTTAATTCTTATTCGGCATGGTGTCGGCCTTTAGTACTTCGTAGTATGACACTTATTCTTAAAGTGTCGATTGAATTTGTACGCAAAATGTTTATCACAGATATGCTAGTTTTACGGTTGCGTAGTTATATAAACCGCTATTATCATTACCCGACTTAAAGCTCGATCGGTACTGGTCAACGGTTGGTATTTTGTTGGAAAGAAGCAAGAAATGCATTGTTTTAATGTTGGGGTTATGGATCGGACAGAAATTGGGTTTCATAAATTACTTATTGTGAGGGAATTTTTGGGTGAGAGAGAAGGTTAGTACTAAAATATGTTTGTTTGTGATAATCTGCCCTTTTTGTATTTATTTGTATTCGTACATATGTGTATTTATTTGTATTCATACATACGTGTCTTTGTTTGTGTGCTGAGTTTTTGGTTCGTTTGTTTGTATGTGTGTTTTTGTATTTACTTGTCATGTTTTTTATATATGTAAAAGTGAATTTAAGTTTTGTTTACCTACAGTGACTTCGCCCTATGCAAATGCAAACAAACAACAATTTGTAGTACTTAAAACCGAATCGGATGAAACCTAAAATAATTTTGATGACAGATCGGGAGTATCACAGAAGTTCCATCTCTATGGTAATATGTGCCAAAAAGTCAGAGCCCCATAGTCTGCGTTTTACTGACTTTTTGGACAAAAGAAGAAGTTGAGTGCATGCTGCAGAAAATGAAAATTGTCAGCCGCAGAGAATGTTTTGGCTTTTAATATACATTGTTTATATTTCTCGAATCCACCTAGCTACTGGAAATGGCACAAACTTTTGTTTTTAACAGTGCCAATAAAATGGAATAATATACAGGAATTGGAGTTTTTATAAAGAAAATGAGAGCAATGAAGCTTTCTTTTGCCTTTGAGATATCGCATCCCCCGTTTGTATTATTAACTACATAACATAAGTAAAGGTTGCAGGGAAACTGATGAAGTATTACAAGAAAAAAATGTCGAGGAAGTGCGAACTATTCAGTTCTAAGATTTCTTTAACTTGAACACAACTGTAGCTTGCAACTTTTATTTTTTTTACAGAAAATTCTTACTATTAACATGAAACTGTTCTTTCAAATTTAGCTTACTTAGAGATTTGGAGAAAGTTATGGATCTAATACCCATCTTAGGAAGTGATACAGTGGTTATAGAAGAAGACAACCTTTCCCTGATGACTAAACAGTTAAAAGGAGATTTATCGTCAAGTGTATTTATTGGCTCAACGCCAAACGGAACCCTTGGCATACTAGAAGTAAACTCGGAGGACGATATTGAAAGTGGTAGTTTTGGTGTCCTTTTGAAAGCTAGTCACATTAGAAGCTCGATGAAGACCAAAGGCCCTAAATCTACACGACTTAGTGGATATCTGTTTGAAAATACAAAATTATTTTCAAAACTGAACAATACATCGCCTGTGGTCGACTTCAATGTCAGTCTGAACAGAGTAGTATCGGCTGTATTGCATGGCAAAGTATTAAAGGATACCAAGGAGCCGATTTTAATATTTCTCCGAAGGGATAAACAGTCTGTTGCTACCAATGATGTGTGTGCCTTTTGGAACTCAACTGAAAATGGTACGTTTCTTTTTAAAACGCAATTATTGTTTGTAGAGAAGCAAGCCCTTAAAAACTTGTGTGACTCCGTAAATTATTTTGTTTCAGTTTTTTTTCATGAGAGGCAGAAATGAAATGTATAAAGTGATACTATGGTTTCTTTTTTAATTTTCGATCGATGCAGCTATTTGGTGTACAGCATTTTATACGGTAACTTTACCTATATCATGATGACATTTTCAGAAAGCATGCTGCACAATATTAAAACATGTTACAAAATATAGAAAAGAAATATACAACAAATCATGTCAAGTTTACCTGCCTAACAAGATGTAACTTTTTCAAAACGTTTTAATTAAAATACAATTAATTCGAAAGAGCTTTCCTTATGAATTTTCCATTGCTTTCTGATATTATGTTTGGATTTTATTTTGTCTTTTCTTTAATTTATGTAACGTACCACCCAAAGTTAAGGGAAGAGGTTGGTTAGAAGCTTACCCGAGGCAGCAGTGTAGTAAGTACTAACGTGTGTATGCCTTTGAGTGTGTACATATGTTTGTCTGCCTGTGTTCTCATATAGTTGTCTCTGAGTGTATTGGCGTTTGAGTGTACGTGTGCGTATTTGTGTTTCTATCTCGTGTGTGTATCTGTGTCTGTATGTGGGGAAGATAAGTTACCAAACTACTAAAGTGTGAAACTACAACAGAAAATAAAGAAGATGAGGAAAGCTACCAACACACAGAAAGGTTACTGCTGCAACCAGCCAGTAAGAAGCTCGTTCCTGTAAAATAGAACGTTGGCGTGGAAAGCGAAAGAAACCTGTGGACCAGTAGCCAACTCCGATTCTATTCGTAATTGCAGGTGTTACAACTCTAGTTTTCTTCACAGCTTGCCATGGAGCGAATATAAACTGTAATCCCTATTGTTTCTAATCGTTTAAATTTATTTTGCTAATACACCATAAAGATTTGTTGATTAATATTCACTACATTATCGTCTTTTGAAAAGAAAAAATGTCCCTGGGACCACTTTTTTAGTTTTTGTTTAAGAAAGGAGTTTTTGGGCAGTTGTTTATGGCAAAACTGTGTTTACTTGGAAGTGGTATTGGTTTCAATTATTGAGATTACTTTTGTTGCTTTTATCACATACACGGGTCACCCAAGTTAACACTTTTAATTTATCCCTCCTGCAATGCTAGCCGTATATGCAAATGCTTGTCATAGAGTTATTAGTAAAGCTGGATAGTATATTTAAAGCTGCAGATCAAACAAAAGAAACAAGGTATTATTTCCCGTATCATAAAGTATTTCCAGGATTACCGTTTGTCTTGTTTTGCTTTATTTGTAGGGGGTTACGGTCTTTGGTCTACTGTTGGATGCTCACCCACACCCAGAAGTACAAAGGATGTTGTAGTTTGCCAGTGCAACCATCTTACAAATTTCGCCTTATTGGTCAGCCCTCAACCAGTAACTGTTCCAAGTATTCACACAAAAATTTTGAGCGTAATATCATACGTTGGTTGTATCATTTCTTCAGTATGTATTGCATTTACTGTACTAACGGTGGCAGTGACAAGGTAGGTTGGACATCTATTTAGACTCACTTAACAAAAAAAGGGTTATGCGGAATATTAAAATTAATAATAATAATAATAATCGCAATTTTCCGTTGACGATATAAAGCACCATATATGCTTAAAACTGCAACGAGGGTCTCCAGTGCAGACAGATTGAATGTGACTAAAAGAAATAGGTTTCACGAGGAATTAATTTTTTTTAAGTTTTTTAGAACATTTTTAAAGTTGTAGTGTGACTCTACCAGGGTAGAGAGTAGTTTCAAAAATATGTATTATGTTTTTCGAAGTAATGTAATAATTTGCAACAAATGCACTTTCGTCAAGTTGTAACCATTATCTGGCAAATTAACAAAATCGGTTTTAATTCGTTAAAACCAAAAATTGAAATGGTTGTTGTTGAATCAAATTTGGTGTTGTTTAGAAGTTTTCTGTTTTTAATCTACATATTTAAAGAAATCATTATTTTACAATAGAAAGCTCAAAAGTGTCAAGTGCTTGCTGATAATGTATGGTATATTGTATTGTTTACGAGGAACTTGTGCAAACCCCATTTCCACACGAAATAAAGTAAATGCTGTGAAGAAGTGCTTTGAAACCATGTATAGATAGTATTTAATTTTTTGTTTCCGAATTTTAAAGACCATATACTGCAAGGCCCATATTTCAATGAAGAGGTTTAAATTTTAATGAGCCGTCCAGAGGTGTTTTCTCCTTGGCGTTGTTCAAAAGATTTAGTGCAGGCATTAGGCCTGCCAGTCTTGCTTTTGGTAGTCAGGTCTCTTGGTACCCAATAAGGACACACCTGCGAAAACTTAAATGATTAAACAGCATTAATACTCTTCCATTTCCCACTTCAAGATTTTCTGCCAACTGCTCAAGAGTTATGCGATGTCACCTCATATCATAACATCTGCTACTGTAGCAGTATCCACCTTTTCATTACTCAGATGACAGACCAACCTGCTTACATTCCTGAAAGCCAGAGCATTATACCTTTTATATTTATTTGTAAATGTTCACAGGGATAGGTTTTCTTAACGGTCTGTGAAGAGGAAAATTAGTATTTAAGTTTGTGCGAATTAAAAGTGAGAAATAGTTTNCATTAGGCCTGCCAGTCTTGCTTTTGGTAGTCAGGTCTCTTGGCACCCAATAAGGACACACCTACGAAAACTTAAATGATTAAACAGCATTAATAGTCTTCCATTTCCCACTTTAAGATTTTCTGCCAACTGCTCAAGAGTTATGCGATGTCACCTCAGATAATAGCATCTGCTACTGTAGCAGTATCCACCTTTTTATTACTCAGATGACAGACCAACCTGCTTACATTCCTGAAAGCCAGAGCATTATACCTTTTATATTTAACTTTGTGCGAGTTAAAAGTGAGAAATAGTTTGCTGTATTTGGACCTGAACTTTTGTCTAATTTAAAATTAAATGCTTTACTTTTTTACCTTCCACGTTTTTAAAACTGGAAATAAGGGAAGATATACTAACAATCTGTGTAAAATTTGAATTTCTAAACGCCTTTTGTTCTTTTTGCTTTTGGATTTTTGTCGTATTTTCAGCCGCCTTCGTACCACACGCCGCGTATTTCAACCGATTCGTGTTAATTCGGGGAAAAGTTCCCAGCCACTTGTTTATTATGTACTTATTAGACCATAAAAAACATTTGCTTTAATAGGCTTACAGTCCTAAAACCAGACTAAGACTCAAGATTGCTGCAGACGCTAAGAATATGCTAAGCATAATAGCTAAAAGAATAGAATACCTCTGCGGAGAGTACTGTAAGGAGAGTTGATCAGTAGTCATTTATGATCACATTTATAACACATTGCACTTCATTCAAATTAAAATAAAATAATTTAAAGATAAGACTATATTCATTTATATTTTTAATATCAGAAAATTAATTAAGTGCATGCCAAGAAAGGTGGTGACATTGCTCTGTTGAGCAGCCAGCTTTGACGATAATATACTTTACTGAGACAGTATAATAAAAGGCATAAATATATACAAGCTTGCAAGCGTCAATGAGAGTGAGTAAAGGTTGTAGAGATGATCTTTTGGAGGCGAAGTGGGGGAGCGTTAGAGATGATTAAATGATTGATATGTGCCTTTAAAATTAAAAAATGAATTTGTAATTATGTTCTCCATGCGTTCTAACATTTTACCCTGTTCTGTCATATAACAAAAAAGCTATTCTCTGCTAATCAGCCCCATGCAGAATGTGGCCCTTGATTTCATTTAAATGTACATTTGAGTGACTTGTTTTCTGACCGTACTTTATGGTAGTTGTGTATTTCCTCATCTATGTCTGATACGTTTGTATTGAAATGTAACGGTTTACTTCAAATTGTTTGCCTAAAAATTAGGATCTTTTGGTTAAGAGTTATCTCTCTGGTCTCTTGCTATGTTCCACTTGCCTTGGTCCTCTTGCCTTGGTCCTCTTGCCTTGGTCCTCTTGCCTTGGTCCTCTTGTCTTGGTCCTCTTGCCTTGGTCCTCTTGCCTTGGTTCTCCTGCCTTGGTCCTCCTTCCTTGGTCCTCCTGCCTTCGCCCTCTTCTCTTCTCCATTTTGACTTTCTCCTCGTGCACAAAAAATGTCACAAAAAATGTCACAGGAATTTGTGTGAAAAAATGTAGGAGAACATTTAGGGTGCATGGTATAATGGCTAAGTATAATTTATTTATAGTCTTGTGGGTTTTTTTTCTTTTCTAGGCATTTGAGAAAAGCAAGAGCTCCCAAGATCTTAATTTGCTTATGCATTTCTTTGTTATGTACACTACTTATTTTCGTGATTGGAGCAGAGAAGTCCAGGTCCCAGCTGACGTGTCGGGTTATAGCATTATTTATACACTATTTTTTGCTAGCAACGTTCATGTGGAGTGCAGTAGAAGGAATAAATCTGTACATGGCATTGGTCAAAGTTCTTGGAATGCATTCCAGTAGATTCATACTTAAAGCCTCAGCTTTTGCTTGGGGTAAGTTGTCACAAATGTATGTATGTATATATGTACATCAAAAGCCTTTAAACCAGCATAGTTTTACAGTTTTCACTAAGGTAGCGTTCTGGTTATTAGACACTTGACGATTACTGGAAAACTGGGACAAAAAGTAATGTGCTTAGTCATTTCACACGCAAAATGTGATGGTCAAAATAAACCACAGAAATTCAGACTAAATACCCGATTGACAACTCTTTCAACAGTGTTTGAGTCTGCTGTACGAGCTTTTTGCTGAAATACCTGCTAAACCTGATTTTTAGCTTCATAATTGTCTTATGGGATTTGAATAACTGGAGGAAGGGAAAAAAATATTCATACCTATCCTCTGATTTACACAGGTTTGGCTGTGCGAACTTGCATTTTCATAAAATTGTAAAAGTTTAGAAGCCAGTCGTCTTATTGAGTAGAAAGTATTAAAGTTGAAATCTTGATGCTTGGTTTTGAAAATCTATTGCTGTTTTTATTAAATGCTAACAAATTGGCCTGGCCTTTTAAACCGTCTAAATCATAGCAGCTAACATTATGGACAAGATTTTTTAGTTGATTACTTTAAATAATGTTGTCTTGATTTTTTAGGAATAGCGCAATGAATTGGGGGGTTTTTTTCGGTGAAAAAATGAGCATTAGCTTAAACCTTTTTACCATGGCATTTTTTAAATCGTGGTCTTAAGTAAAACTATTAAAATTCATGAAGAGAACAAAAAACATGGTGCGCATTTACAATTTATTTTTACTTTGGGACTATTTATCTCAGTCACAATAACAAATGACATTTATAATTTTAACACAGGCCAAACATTCGAAAAGTGTTTATCTTCCTCCACCTTTGTACAAAATATTTTTATGGAGAACATACTGATGAATCACTTTGATTCTTTTACTAGAAGCTCGTCCTTTGCTTAACGTCTAGGTTTATGTATATGTATGTGAGTAGCTATGTATTTATACCTCACGCCCCAAATAAGAAACTCCTCAGGATCACAGCACTGACACCAATTACTCCAGTAATCAAGAGCAAGGTACTAAAACTCTTTGGGCACATCAAAATATCTGAAACAGGATTATCTAAAATATGTATAGAAGGGATGGTAGAAGGAAAGAGAAAACGAGGATGGCTGTGCAAACGCTGGCGTGACAACGTTTACGTTTGGTCACAGTTAGCTTTAGACCAAGTTAATATTGTAACGAAAGACCGGAATGAATGGAAAATACATTAGCATGTTCGTGCGCAATCTCGTTTAACTGGAGACAGCGTCACATGATGATGTATATATTTGTATGATGCAATATATATTGTATTGGTATTGTATATATTTTTAGTAGTTTACATGTGAGACCCTATTTGTGTCAAATCGTACCCAAAGAATAATTTGTTTTATTACTTTTCTTTGATTTTATCTTTCAAGGAGTTCCTTTAATTATTGTTTTTATTTCCGGGATGTTGAGATACGAAAAAGACTATGGTGCACATGACTTGTAAGTAAGACTGTTTTTTATTTTTATGTTTGTCACCTTAGATACTTTTAAGACAGAAGTGGACAGTCTATAAGTTTTGTATGGAAATATTTTTTTAGTTGCGAAACATTATCAAGTAAAAAGAGATGTCTGGTCGTTTGGATTAATCAAATAGTCCTCATAAATTTATACGTTATTTTAAAAGCAAGGACCTTTTGCCGACAAAATAATATCATTGATGGAGCTAAGGGTGAAGGAACTTGACGTTGTATAATTTACAAAGACGGTGAAGAAAAATGAGCAAGATACTGCCCAGTGTTTACTATTACTGAAAATTGTTCGTGGATTTGAAGTAGTCTTGATCAAGTTGTGCCGAGGTAAAGTGAGTAAAAAACTTCACCAACGAATCAAAGCCTACTAATTTGAATAGAACAAAAGGCAGAAAAAGAAAGCTATACTATACCCCACATGTGACAAGACATCAGATCTACCCTTTGTAGAGGTATAATGTAGGTTACAGACTTAGAAAATAGCTAAGAAGTAGAAAAGATCTGCTAATTTTGAGGTGTTAATGATGTGGCCCAAGATACAACTGCCTTGATCGGTCAATATTACAAGTAAATTATTAGATACGGAGATGGTTACAGAAGCCACACTTAATGGAGGTATCCCCATTAGATAATCTTTTGGTAATTTCGACTTGGCTTCTGCCCGATAAAAACTGACGGGATCCATGTTGCTTAGAAAACTGCAAATACATAATAAGGATAGGATCAGAAGTTCCATCTTAAGTGATTTTAGCTTAACCAGCTTATGGACATCACAAAAGAATGGATAGTTTGGTAAGGGAGGTAATCAATGAAGTTGAAAAAGGGCGAAACGATAGGTAGACATGTAGGCCTAACTGTGTGACATTCCAAGGCTTAGGATTTGTCTTTAATGGGTACTCAACTGGCTTTTCTCTAAATGTCGTTATACTATTGGATAGTATTTCTGCCAGATTTTTTTTATGCTTCACCTTGTCAAACCAGAGATTTATGACCATATTCTATTGTCAATCTTTAGAAATAGAAATTTAAATGGCTCTCCACTTTAAAGGGCCAACCAGTACAACAGTAATCCTACATTATGACGTCAATTCTCGGTTATTGTAGTAAAAAGCTACACAGCAAACCTTTTGAAATAAATGCATCGGCCTGGCAATTCAAGTACATTCAAAATACGCAAGCGAAAAAAAATGTAGTCGCCGTTGATATAAGAATCTCACAATTTTAATGCAATAATCAGGTGATAGGGTTCATTCCTGGTGGTGTTTGATAATAATTAAGAACTTCGCGCCAGCTTATTCGTTTTTAGAGTCATTTGGATTGTAATTTTTAATGGCCACTTTGACCTTCTTTTTATTTGTTATTCTCTTTTTCAAATCTCCAGTTGCGTTGTCAGTGGACCAACTCTGATTTATGCCTGGCTAACACCTGCTGCTATAGTGATTGCGTTTAACTTTGTGATGCTCGTAATGGTCATGAAAAGCCTTCGTAACAGCAATGCATTAAAGGCAAAAGACACCAATGTAGGAGTCGGAACACAAGCCAAAATCTGTTTTTCATGTGCATTTCTGATGGGGTTATGTTGGATATTTGGGATTGTCAGCGTTGAAGATGCACGAATTGTTTTTCAATATATATTCAGTGTGTTGTGTGCCTTCCAAGGCATGTTCATCTTTATTTTTAAATGTGCTATTAACAAAGATATACAAAAGGAATGGATAGGCTGGTTTAACATGTTTTCAAGAAGAAGATTAGTCAGCGTATCAACCTTTGGGACGAAGACAACTGGTAAGCCAAGTATGTTAAACAGCACTACGCAAGATCAAAAAATGAATATTCAACAAAGCACATCATCACTTCCATTGACAGGTGTAGCAGAGGAACATGTTAAATAGTTAGATAGTTGAATCAGGAACCAGAAACCATGAAAGACAAAGTTCTCGTCAAGAAAATTTTGGTTTAACTTTTGTGTACTCAAGTTAGAAACGGATTCAAGGAATTTGGCTGTGTTAGCCATAAGAACAACACCTTTTTCTTAACATCTTCATCGTCTACTCTCGATAATATTTGCTCATTTGAAGGAGCTTGGCTTTGGTAGCCGTGAGAATGACTCCTTTTTCTTAACTAGTTTATCATCTACTCTCGGCGATGAAGAATAGGTTGTTAATAAAGTAGATCAAAGAATATAAATCACAAGGTTGCATTGTACTCTAAGACTATATCGAAGATTTTAACGTTAATACTTTTTTTCGATTATAGGTCCTTGTAATTGATAATGGACTAAGACGACCATCTTTTCGACCCCTTGACTGTGATTTATAAGTAAATGTAGCCCGTACTCAGCGCAGATTTGCAAAGTAGCCTGATACCAAAATTAAGATTTCTGCGTTGCGAGGTTAAATTTGTTTTCATTTAAAGTCTATTTTTGTGAACGCGCCGGCATGACCCCAATTTTCGGCTCTTGTGGTCCCTGTAATAGTATAAGTTTAGCCCAGGGCTACGAAGTACCCTGATTTCAAGTTTACTTTTTTGCTTTTCTTGGTTAAATTGAATTTTTTTATCTGTAGGTTCCTGTAGTTTTGAAAACAGGTCAATTCGATACAATTTTTTTTACTCTAACGGCTGCCCTGACGGTGATGCTGAAATTGAGCTTTTTTCTTTGTCTGTCTGAATTATTTTCTGTATTGTCAGTGTCTCTGTAATAGCATACTGCCAAACCCTTTTTAGTCCTTGTGACCACCTCATTGAAATGTGATGGACTATCTTCAAGGCAGAGCTACAAATACTCATACTTCAAATTTGATTTTTTTGAATTGTATTAGATTACATTCGGCTGAGTCATTCAGAAATGCACATAGACTTTGAATTATATATAGAATTCTTGCGTGGTATCGAGTGTGAAACCTTGAGCCCGGTAGCTAATACTTAAGGCAACTCAGTAGTGTTGGCAACATTCAGGGTTTTTTGTAATTTAGGGTACGCCATTATAGAGGATTGGTGGTTTTTGGACAAAGGTTAAAGGGAGAGTTATTTTTGGCCGCTAAATCGCATCGAGTTAAAATGTTGGGACAGTGAAGAAATGGTTTATCTTTCAGAGGCTGTCAGTTGAGATAAAGGAACTGAGGAGATGACCAGACACATGAACTTTGACAAGATTGAAAGAGAACATAATTCTGGCTATTTTTGACCTAAACAGCCAGCAAATATTTTTCTGTAAAAAGGTATCAAATAAAATGCAAAAACAAGGACTTTACCAGGACTGTAGCAAAACATTGTTTATTTTCATGGGGACATAATTTTGCCAGAAGTCAGTAGCTATTCTTCAAATTGCAAAAACAAAACTCCAGTTATCAAATTGAATTAATAAGAAAGTTAATGGGAGCAGCAATTGAATATTTTTCTAGAACACGTCATTTTCGGTAGGTGTTTACAGTATCTTACTGAAACCATTAAATTTTGTGCTGTCGACTTTGCCGTACGTGCAGGGTTAGGTGACTTGAAATTTTTATGTCTGATATTTTGTCATAATTTCTCATCTTAAACAGTGCAATCCAAATAAGACACGTAATAAGTAGTAAAGATAGCAGCTTCTTCAGCCTTTTAACCTTTTGGCCTATATTGCCTCTTTTTTCACGTGTTGAATACATGAAACTAGTTACACAGAGAAGTAATGGAGCACCAGTCGAGTTTGTTGATAGCCTGTGAAAGCCATGACAAAATCAAGTTGAGTATTCGTTCTTTCTAGTAATGTTGCCACAGATGTTTATTTTAAAGTAACCAGTCTCCTCGTCGATAGAATACCAAAGCTGGTTAACAAGCAAATTTGTTGATAGTTAGAACTGACAGGCAATGAGCATGCCAAAAGATCATTTGTCATTAAGTGCTATCTGTATACCCCAACATTGCCCTAACTGGAAGCTTTTATGGTTTACGGTTATTACTCCCAACAGTAGCAGTACATATCATCAATAAAGGACTTTTAGACCGTGTCATTTTTATGCAGAGAATAAGGGAGTGTGTTCCTGTATACAGGAAAGTAATCCAAGGTAGCTGCACTGTAGCAATCATTTGTAAATTAAGACAGGCCAAAACGCTACAAATTGCAAGGACTTTCTTTAATTTGTTGTTGAAAGAACGATTTAGAATTTTTGTTGAGAAAATTCCTGATGCTCTTGTTTATGTGTTTTTACGCTTCGATTCCAGAAAACCTATAATTACCATTATCCAACCCTTATGGTTTTGTGTGGCAGTGCGTATTGCTCCATGAATTCGCTTTATGCCTTGAATTCTAATCCTTGAATAATGCCTATTTTGCTTCATGTGTCGAGAAGGCAGCGACATTCTGTATTACTGCTGTTGTATCGTTTTGTAATCAGATTGCTTGAATGGTAAAGTAATGTAATTTTACGACATATAAGATAATCCAGTAAGGAAACTCGTTGCATTTAACCTAATTATAATTTGTATAATATGTAAGACCAAAAGAAGGCTCTTTAATAATAAATCAATTGTACAAACAATATTGCAAAGTCGATTTGTTTTAGTTTAATCGATCGTTTTTAAGCCTATTATAACATGCATGCAGTGAAATAGCTTGCTTTTCGAACAGGAACTTGTGTAGCATTTTCTTACTGTAGTGTGTTAATAAGCAGGGTAAATTTAATTTACTGGAAAATTTTCTGAATTTATTTCAGTCGTATACTTTCTTATAGTTCATTTTTGGTAGCACCCTTTTTTTCGCCACGCCTGTGCCAGTCTCTTGCATGTAAAGCATTGTTTTCTTTTGTCTAAAGGAAACCTTCTGCTGATTGGTAGTCTTCTAACCTAGCACATTCCTTATGAAGTAAAAGTAGAAATTGATCTCCTCTGCCATCGTAAGCTGATGATCTGAAACTCAATAACAAGGATGGCAAATAACCTCAGTTATTTTTCCCATNCAGGGTAAATTTAATTTACTGGAAAATTTTCTGAATTTATTTCAGTCGTATACTTTCTTATAGTTCATTTTTGGTAGCACCCTTTTTTTCGCCACGCCTGTGCCAGTCTCTTGCATGTAAAGCATTGTTTTCTTTTGTCTAAAGGAAACCTTCTGCTGATTGGTAGTCTTCTAACCTAGCACATTCCTTATGAAGTAAAAGTAGAAATTGATCTCCTCTGCCATCGTAAGCTGATGATCTGAAACTCAATAACAAGGATGGCTTGAAAAAGAGATTGCGTGCAGTTTCCAGAATATTGAAATAACCTCAGTTATTTTTCCCATCCATGATACATGGGATGAAATTTTTATAGCACATTTGAACAATAATGTGAGTCAAATTTCTTAAGCTTACAGATGCACTGGAACTACGTGTGCTAAAACGGGTATCTCGAAAGCCATATACAATAAAAGAGAAATTTAGATTTCTATCACTATCACATCTTTTTTACCTAGCAC
The DNA here is from genome assembly GCA_003991215.1 of Morbakka virulenta. Classification (NCBI taxonomy): domain Eukaryota; kingdom Metazoa; phylum Cnidaria; class Cubozoa; order Carybdeida; family Carukiidae; genus Morbakka; species Morbakka virulenta. The sequence goes on from RDPX01000311.1 coordinate 143,046, forward strand.
CTATTTTTTTCCCCTTAAAGTTTTGTTCCAAGGGCTGTCACCCCTGTTTACTCCTCTGAAGTGAAAAATTTGAATCATGTCATCTTATAATGAATTTTACACTAAGGATCAAATTATTATTTTTTAACTGATGTCGTTTAGAAGATTAGGATAACAGACTGGATAATAGTGCAACCAGATGATGTTCCTGTAGATTAATGAGAATGTCACAGGAAGAGCAGCTGAAGGCGTTGTTTTTTCAAGGTATCATTAAGCCCGAAGTTCATGATTATATGTAGCTGAAGGGAGTAATATATTAACAAGTTTACGTTGAGCGTCGTTAAATGTTTCGTGGCTTAGTGTCGGGCGGCTTACCAGATTGCGTTGGGCACTCCAGAAGATTTATATTTACTGTCCCATTTCCTGTTTTACCTATACTTCTCACGTTGCAGCCTTCCATGACAAAGGCTCTAAGAATGACCAGGTCATCCGATAAATCTTAAACACAAAGATCTTAAATATTGTCCCACGCAGATATTCAGGCAAATCTCTCCAAGTGTTTTCCCTATGAATACAAGCATGTAGTGTAGAATCGGAGTAAAAACATCAGCATCACTTAATACAAGTGTCATGTTCATGTAGCCACGAAGAATCCTTTGGCAAGTATGTGACTCGCGTTTATTAACTTTCTCCAATGAACGAGTTAGCACCTCCCAAACTTAAGGGATTCAATTTGATTCCATTGCATGCAGGAAAACCTAGTGTTGCAGTTATTTATAATAACGCTTTCTTTTTGAAACACAATGAAGATGCAATAAATATTTGAAGATATGTTTTGTTAGGTGAACAGGTCCCTTCGTAAGTAAAGTCATTCGCATTCACTAGCCAACTCCGGCCGTCTTTCACCATTAATTACAGTAAAACTTCCATAATTTGACATTGCTCGGGACCGAAAAATCATGTCGAATTAGGGAATATTCGCACACACCGGCCAAAACCCTCACCCCGAGTAACAAAAATAAGGAAATTTCATTGGGTTATTATACACACTGATAATATCATGTCATATTTTATTCGCATAAGAAGTTATACAAAACTAAAATGAAAATGTATTTTACGTAGTTATTATAATACAGATAACGAGCAATATTTATACTGATAACATCGTCGTCAAACCTAATTGGCACAAAAACCCCACAAGGTTATTACACTTTTACTTTTATGTATTAGGAAAATATGATGTCCGATATTAATCCTGGAACAAATGCACTCGTACCTCAAAGAAAATAAGATCGGATGTCTCTTTAACTGATATTACTGAGGAAGCAGTCCTGAAACTTCGACTCGATGAGTCTAATAGAAACAAGACATTCATCGAGTCCTCTTTTGTAAATAGAATTCTGTATAATATTGATGGCTGAAAGATTTTCTGTTTCCTCTTCAGCATCGTCCTCATCCTCCGGAGTCAAAAATGATTCTTGAATAAAATTGCCCACACTGGTAAACCTGCTGAGAACCACCATTGTGGTCCTGCAAACTTTCGACCTGACGGGAGATAACAATTTATTGCCGAAAGAATGACCCTGTCGAATTATGGAGGTAGGATTTCCATTGCCGGGACCGGAAAATCGATGTCCAATTACAAATTAGAGAGGTGCTGAATGTCGAACTATAGAATATTCGTCTGTAAGGAAAAACGAAGGAATAAAACGGGACCGCGAGAACTTGGTCGAATTAAAGAGGATGTCGAATTAGGGAATGGTCGAATTTTGGAGGTTTCATTGTATTTCATAGATTTGGCTGTATGAGCAGCAAAATATTTGTAGGTACCTTTCCCAGTGATATCATTTCAGACTGTATCTAATGTATCAAATCCTCAAACGTCTTAATGTGTTGAAGAGGTCGATGTCGATCAAGAGGGATTAACTCTATAACTTGGGTAATATTTAAGTTCCAATAACCTGCGATGTCAGAAGAATAAAGGCATTTGTCTAGCGTTAATACCAAAGTATAATCATAATCAGTTTGTGTTAGTTTCTGTAGATCCAAGATTTTTTGAACTTTTGAGGGATCTGAACAAATTAATAATCGATTAGTTGAATGGTATGAAACTTTTCATTCTGCTACAAAGCTATTCTCATGTTTGCTAAATAATGCCATTAGACCTTTTTGTGCTCATTGACTGATCTGCTTCAGTTTTCTATCAGTTGATACAGCATCAAACCTAAAATGCTCAAAGTTTTAAGTCTACTGTTACTTAGTTTAGTCTCGTTAGCTATTGAAAAAATGTGGAGGAGAGTGATGGTATATTGCGATTTCTTCTGGGGTAAGACGTTTTGATTTACCACCAGCTAAACTGAATTCTAAGTAATCTAAACAAATGAAAAACTAAGATATACATTAACCTCAATAACCCGTGGACTTTGAGATCAAAGATAAGCAAAGGCAAAAAGGATGCTCTTTGCAGACCTTGGTTCTTGCTTCTCCATCTTAAACACTTTTCATGACCTTCAATTTTTCCTAAACGGACCTTTTATTCAATTTTGGGTTTTGACATTGTGCATTTTGTGCAGAATTTACTGAAGAGATTGTTTGATGAGAATCTGCAAAAGGCTGCAAAAGTATATAACAGGCTACTCCTGAGGCAACTTTGTCCAAAAATAGAGCCTTTTCTACGCAAAAACCAAATTGGTTTCCGATCATATCGTTCTTGGACAAATTCTCACACTGCGCAGAATAATTGATGAAATCACTTTTTGTGATAAAACTGCAACTCTCATTTTTGTTGACTTAAGCAAGGCTTTTCTGTTAACCACGACACAATGTTAGAAATCTTAGGGCTTTATGACATTCCAACAGAAAAAAAACCCTGCAGAAATCCAAGAGTAGTTGGTTTTCCTGTTAAAAACTGTTGATTTTTAATAGTCCTAAGGGGATCCGTACTGAGCAGAAGTTACTATGACCGCTCATTTTATTGACTCTTTATATATCACGTTATTGAAACATGGACATTTCCATAAAGGACCACTTAGAAGTATCCAAGAACACTTCTAGTCCTTTGCATGTAACTGCAGCTGATACATACAATGATGTGAATGAAAGTGAGGATGAGCTCTCTGTTCTTACAAACCATAAATTGCATAAACAGTCTTCAAATGTAAAGGCGTTTTTCTTTTCTCACTATAAGCTGCGAAATACAATATTTGGTAAAGAGACAACTTTTGTTAATTTCTGGTTGCCATATTTCTTCTTATCGAAGTCAAATGTAGGCTCAGAATCTGAAACTAGGTTTCCATTCTGCTGATTATTTCACTAGACAAGTATTGCAAATTCCTTACATTAAGTAATGTAGAAAAATTTAAATAGAGTAAACTGGCATCTGCACATTTGCTCAGGAGGCTTCCAGTTGACCCGTGCCACAAAACATATGAAGTTAAAAGAGAGTGTTTTGAAGAGCAGTGTTGATAAGATCTCTGAAATCTAAAACAATTCTTCCGGTTCCCCGTTCTAATTTATACGCTAGGTAATTCAGCTTCAGCTGAAAAAACAGATTTGGTAGATATATTTGAGCAAAGTAATGAGATGCTTGTAGATCCTTCCTAACGTTTTAAGAAAGACTTTAAGTAGGCATCGTGATAAAGCATATCAACAGCAAAAGCGTTACAGACATCTTGGAAATCTTGCAACTTGACCAACGTGAACATTAAAAAAAGTTCATATTTTCTCTACCTTCCATCAAAGATTTAATAACTTCATTAATTTTGTAGGCTTTTACATAAGTGAGGCCTTTCAACCGATCTAAGGGTTTGAAGTAACATGGCTTTTCTTTTGCTGTCATTGATAACCTTAAGAATCAAATTATTCCTAGAATGTTGCAGATGACTATTGTTTTTTCCAGGTCAATGGTCCGAATCGTTTACCGTCTTAACTATGCATTGAAATGTAAAGTCTTTTGATTAAGAAAAGTTTCTTTTTTCTCAATTTTGTTTGTTCTAGGGGTTTTTCACCTTCTCTTCCATGATTAACATCAAAGATTTTTATCTATGTTTTCAAAGTGGTCAAGAGAACTTTTTGTAGGTAGAGGTGAGTAACCTCTACCTTTTATGTTCCGAGGTATACTTCTCCCATCGTCAGCCTGACGATGGGAGACGTATCTCTCAAAATTTAGTTCAGAAAAACCTTACGACTCACGACATGATATAATATCCTACATCATTGATAAAGTTCTGTTTGGTTCCACTCACATTTTGACTTTTCAATCAGGCATTCTTTCAATCTCCTTGGTCTATATACATTTATCTTTGACATCTTGTTTTTCTTTAATAGATCAAAGCTCTTTTGTATCATGTACTTTTTGTAGCAACCGTTGATGACATGGTAAGAAAATAAGATATAAGTCATATTTATCAGCTTTGATGCAAAATTCTCTTTGATTGGACTTGCATGGCTCCTTTCAGCAGTGCTACTGGGATGTACTTTTTTCTTTTACGTTAAAGATGTGGAGAATAATTTGTGGCTTTAACTGAGAGAATACCAAGGCAAATGTTTTGTCTCATCATTCATCCAAACTTTATTAACAGTTTACAATCTGCGTAAAACATAGACAGATGCTACATCAACTCATTTCACTTTTATTCTGCATTCGTCTTCTAGATTATTTTACAATAAAGGTAATTGATCTTCTTTATTCTTTCTGACAAGTTTAAATAATTCCAGCTTAGACTAAATTCATCTAAAATGCATCTATCAATGATCATTTGGTACAGGACACAGGCGTTTATAAATTTATTGTTAACATTCATTTCAGCAAGGTTTTTTGCTTTTTCTTACCATTATTTTTTAGGCTGGCATTTTGGTACTAAAAATACAATTTCCATAGCTTTTTTAGCTTGTTCCACTTGAATATGGCTGAAGCTTCACCTGGATAATGATCTCCTTTTCGATCAAGGAACATTCACAGAAAGAGAATGAAGCAAATTATAAAATTGTATCTTAAAGCAAAAAAAAATCCATTTTATTCAAAAGGAACACAGTTTCTTTAAAAATATTCACTATAGTTTTTTTTGTTCAAATAACGACTTTGTTATTACGTAGGTTGGATTTATTATTTTGTTTATGGGATAGTAGCAATTTTTTTGTGGGAAAAAAAAGTCACCTTCATGGTTCTTTCTGTCAGCATCAAATTTGAATAAACACACCAACAGACCCTAAGGATTTCTTTCTTTTCTTAAGTCACACGAACCAAGAAAGGGCTGTTGCACTCCCTCTCTCCTAAACACAGAAATAATGAAACTTCTGTTGTCACAAATGCTTTCATTCTTGGGGTATACGTCTCATACTCCTTGGAAGTCTATTACCACCTGTTTAAAACTGTGAGATTAATGAGGAGATGTAACGTAAATATAGTTTTCTTATCACCCATATATTTGAAAAATTTATTTGAAGGCATGAGGTAGAATAGTAGGGGATTTGAGGAGCTAATCATAATAATAAGATTAAAGTAGGGTTAAAGAAAGAGATCTGTTTCTGTATTGTGTAATTATGTATTCAACTTAATCTCATTGTAGATGAAGCCCAGCGTCAAGAGTCTGAATTAAGTTTCGTTATTTCTTCCTGCTGGGTTAATAAATCATGTTTATATTGAGGGTCAGTGTGTTAAGTATACTGTACTGTATGTTATGTACTGCTTTTAGTATCAGTCATAGGATAGAAACCCTATTCAAGTGTCGAAGGGGCTCACTTAGGCCTAATCCATCTTGCGACGAATTAGTTTTGTATTTTCTCTTGACTGACCGATTTTTATTCTTTTTAATCGTTGACTTATCTTCAGTTCCGTTAAGATTTGAAAATGTCAGCTAAAATATTTGGTGTTGAAACTTTGACACAAAATGATAGAAAGTATTGTATGGCTAACTGGAGCTTTCTGCTGAACACTGTATAGAAATTGCTTTTGAAGACGTTTATGACATGTATATCATAAATTTAGATGCTAATATCATTAAACTATATTTATGTTTTCGCAAGTACACATATATAAGTATGGATGTATATATTCATAATTAACGAAATGCTATTATGTTTTGAAACAAACTAAGAGGCAATAAGCAGAAAACTGATTTTCAAAGTATTTCTATCTTACTGTTAAATTTACGGGTCAAATATTAATGCAACGCAGAAAATGCGAAGTACAAAACCATACACCTGCACAAGGTGGTGCTGAATTTTTACAATTTATCGAATAACAGCCATCCTTATCACACTTATCCTTATCAGTTATTTTAATATTGCTTCTTACCCTTTATCTCCAGGGTTTGTTTTTTTTGGCAGTCATAATCTTTTTCGAGAAACTGTGGAAACAGCTAAAACCTCCTTTTGAGAATGTTCAGATGAGGCCGCTGGAGCTAGTGCAGCAGATGCGGCATTCCCCGCACCATTTTTTGACGTTCAACGTACGGATTTTTTTGTCAATCACAAATGCTGGTCTGGCTCCAACGGTGAAACATACTCACAAGATAAAGAATCATAGGAATTATCGTGACTTTGCATAATTTGGCTTAAAAAGAAATCCCTTTCATTTCTTTAACCTTTTCTGTGGCCAATAAAAAACAGAGGTTTTTTTTTATTTATTTATTTCCTAATTTAATTTTTTTGTTTTGTTTTTTTGGCTCACATTATTTGGATGAGAGTGATCAGGCACTATTCTGGTCACGTTTTTATTATTCTTGTTAAATTACTCAGTTGGCTAAAGAGGACAATTCAACACAGTATTTAAAATAAAAATTCCCCATGCATATCTTCCATTCCAAACTCTGATCCTAATTCAATCAGATGCAAGTCAGTGTTGTAGAAAATGACAAACCTTTAGTTTTTTCAAGAAAAATTATAATTTTTCATGAAAAAATTACAAGTCGATTACGGGCTGTGATAATTATCACAGTCCGTAGTCGAGAAACTTCTTGCGTTTCCCAATTTTGAGAATTGGTGGATCAGAGCCAAAAATAAATTAAAGGACGTAAATTTCTTGTACCAACATTAGTATGAATGTATGGAACCATAACGTTTAAACTACTGGCTCAAAATTGGTCCAACAAGGTTTTGTTCGAATCCCACAAAGAAGACAAAACCTACCCTCAAAATCTCAGTTAAAACGACACAAGTGTTCAAAAATTATAGCTCAAAGTCGAATCACAATTTTCGAGTGTTCTCAGAAAGTCAGCAAGTTATGCTGGCCGCGTGTGAATTTTGGGTTTGCATAATTCACGTGCTAAGGTTGCAACTGTTTGTTTGTTTCATCTGTAGTGCTCAGATGTGGCATGTCCAGGTGAACAAGCCTATTGGTGAATGGATTAAGATGAACAATGAAATGTTTGCAGGACGCACGTGCAATACACTGCAAATGTGAGGTTGGAAGGAACTATTTATCAGAATTTGAACCGAACAGTTAGTTGACCAGAAGTTCGAGTTGTGGGGATATCAAAAAAACGTATCTTGACAGAAATTTCTGATGTTGGCGATTCACCGCGTCAGCCTAAAAACGTCCAAGTTTCCTTGGCGTTTGTTCGGAAAGAACAGTTCCTCGGTTCGTCCTTTTCAGGAGAATAGATTTGCCAAGCATCCTTGAATTCATTACGACGAAACAAACGACAAAGCATTTTTCTACACGTGTATATAAGCTAAGAATAGTTTCAAAATTAAGGGACAATGAAAGTTTTGATTTTTTTGACCAAGGTTATAAAGGATGGCAAACAGTTAGACGTAGATGACCCTAATTAACTGTAACGAAGAAATTATCAAAAACGTTTAACTGATTAGCTTGGGTATTGTCCGACAATAGAAGTGCAGTACGGCACTTTACAAGAACTGTATGGAAAAAAATTACCCTGCTTTTGATGCAGTCATTAATAGCATTGAGCCCTGTTTCAATTAAAATGATTTCAAGACCCATGCTTTATCAGAACAGCTCTTCTTGAAAGCAGTATAATTGGTAAGGATAACGAGAGCGTACTGAAAACTGTATTGCAGTTTTACACAGCGATATTGACGGAATGTCCCTCAGATCACAACTTCAAAAGTTTACTAAAAATTTTACATCAGCGTTTCACAATCAACTTTTAAAGGTATTGTTTTGTATCTCCAAGGTCTATCCCCAGAAGTGAAGTCATTAATTGCAGAAGTTTTGCGTTTGACCAAACTTTACTTCTTCAGCAACAAACGCAACTAGCGAACGCATATTCAGTGACATGCGTAAAGCAAAGTCCTATTTGCAATCGGAGGAGAGTCACGTACGTCTAAACCACATTATGGTACTCCATGTATTGGAAGAGCTAATCGACGAATTGACATTGATTGATATGGCGAATGATTTTTTTGAAGGTTCCGAAAAACATTGGTGGCATTTTAGTTATTTTCAGGAAGTTTATGAGAAGCAAGGGAAAATATATATTTAAACCAAGTCCATTCAGACCAGACCACCAATCGTGTAAGTGGAAATAAAACTTACTTTCTGCTTGCTTCATATGATTTATGCTATGTGGAAATAAAACTTACTTTCTACTTGGTTTATGCTATGTTTTTATAATATCAAGGTAGTGTTGAAGATTCTGTAATTTTGTTTTTCTGATAAACCTTGTTTGTCGTTGTCCCTTGCTTTCATGTCAAAATTGTAATGTTAAAAGTAAGTCTTGGCCAAGATTCGAATGAACCTGGCTTGAAAATTCATCAGAAGCATTTTAATCAATTGTTTTTCCCTGATGTAGGCTGAAAGATAGCATCTTATTTCCCTTCCTAAAGCAAAAGTTTGTTAGATTACGGGGGCTTCGCAACCTCCCCCATCCTTACACACACATGGGTTTTGCCTTGGACCCAAGCTACACAAGCCTATTTTTCACTGCACCCTTGTCTAAAAATTTTCGTCTGTTCTGACAGGTACATAATTTTCTCCAGTTTTTGCAAATTAATGTGATCGATAAAATAGAAATGTTAGCAAATCAATAATGCGTTTACTGATAAGTGTTTTTGTAAAATTGATCAGGGCAGCTTCGACAGAAACTAAAAGATTCCAAACAAAACAGTACTTCAACTTCTGTCAAATATGCTTCCCACAAAGTGTGGATTTTGTCTCTGTTGTCAGATTTTTACTGAACAGAAGTTACAGAACTTTGGTGCTTTAGGAGACTATTTCATCTATTTTTTTCTAAAAAAAATTATGAAATACTTTTTTATTACAAAATCAACAAAAAAACTCTTATTGCATAACATCTTTTGCAGATTTATCGTAATATTCACAGTTGAATATTTGTGATGAACGTTTACAGTTTTTCTTAATTAGCAAATTTTAAGTAATATACAAAATGTTTTCTGTTCTATTTTGACCCAAGTAATTCACGCCTTATACACAGTAAACAGATTCACTAGTTCTGTCTTTGTATTGTACTTTTTAAAAAATGGCTACCGTTTTTAGCTGACGAGGCTTATTTTTGGTTAAGAATTACATTAGACTGGCAGCAAAACAAAATCTTTGAGAACACCTCTTGTGATAATCCGAAGTCAAAACTGCTTTCCCCTCAGGAAAAAATAATTAAGGTTAACAATTAAAAAACAATGCATGGGGAAAAAAGCAAATTGGTTTAACGGAACTTATGAAACTAAAATTACTTACCTGCCACACATTACAATGCATAGGTGCCAGGAAGGATATTCATTTGGGGATTTCTAACCTCTGACTACGCCTTCTGATGACCTCTGAATTTGGTCGAAAGCGATCAAATAAAAAAGAGAGAAATAAGTAAATAAATTAATACTTCAATTTTCCTTCAGTTTGTTTGTCCTCTTGTGCTGTGGCTTCTCCTTTTTCCTTGTCTTTCTTTTAGATCAACCGATGATTTATAGGTAGAGGTCATTGCTTGATAGGTTGAGAAATCAATAACCATATAAATATATATATAAATATATATATATATACATTCCAGTGAATCCAGTTTAGATAAAATTTTATTTAACAACCTTTGATCTTTCCATTGTCTGGGATTTTAGAAATGCTTTCTATGGCTTGCCAAAATTTCTAATTAATAAAAATAACTGTGTGTAGCTCCCATTAAACGTAAGTCAACGTAACGGATGGTTTCACTGACAATTTTTGTATCCAATTAGAATTTTGTTTTGTAGAAAATCTGAGTTATTGGACTGCCATCCTATCCTACGAAGAAAAATGTAATTGGAGGCNCCCTAAAGCAAAAGTTTGTTAGATTACGGGGGCTTCGCAACCTCCCCCATCCTTACACACACATGGGTTTTGCCTTGGACCCAAGCTACACAAGCCTATTTTTCACTGCACCCTTGTCTAAAATTTTTCGTCTGTTCTGACAGGTACATAATTTTCTCCAGTTTTTGCAAATTAATGTGATCGATGAAATAGAAATGTTAGCAAATCAATAATGCGTTTACTGATAAGTTTTTTTTGTAAAATTGATCAGGGCAGCTTCGACAGAAACTAAAAGATTCCAAACAAAAGACTGAAAATGGGATTTTGTTTACAAAAACAGCAGGGGATAGAAATTTTTATTTGAATACTTCAACTTCTGTCAAATATGCTTCCCACAAAGTGTGGATTTTGCCTCTGTTGCCCGATTTTTACTGAACATAAGTTACAGAACTTTGGTGGTTTAGGAGACTATTTTATCTTTTTTTTTAAAAAAAATAATGAAATACTTTTTTATTACAAAATCAACAAAAAAAACTCTTATTGCAGAACATCTTTTGCAGATGAATATTTGTGATGAACGTTTACAGTTTTTCTTAACTAGCAAATTTTAAGTAATATACAAAATGTTTTCTGTTCTATTTTGACCCACGTAATTCACGCCTTATACACAGTAAACAGATTCACTAGTTCTGTCTTTGTATTGTACTTTTTTAAAAAGGGACTACCGTTTTTAGCTGACGAGGCTTATTGTTGGTTAAGGATTACATTAGACTGGCAGCAAAACAAATTCTTTGAGAACACCTCTTGTGATAATCCGAAGTCAAAACTGCTTTCCCCTTAGGAAAAAATAATTAAGGTTAACAATTAAAAAACGATGCATGGGGAAAAAAGCAAATTGGTTTAACGGAACTTATGAAACTATATATACTTACCTGCCACATATTACAATGCATAGGTGCCAGGAAAGATATCCATTTGGGGATTTCTAACCTCTTTTACTACGCCTTCTGATGACCTCTGAATTTGGTCGAAAGCGATCAAATAAAAAAAGAGAGAAATAAGTAAATAAATCAATACTTCAATTTTCCTTCAGTTTGTTTGTCCTCTTGTGCTGTGGCTTCTCCTTTTTTCTTGTCTTTCTTTTAGATCAACCGATGATTTATAGGTAGAGGTCATTGCGTGATTGGTTGAGAAATCAATAACCATATAAATATTCATATATATATTATATATATATATATTTATATACATTCCAGATTTTAGAAATGCTTTCTATGGCTTGGAAAAATTTCTAATTAATAAAAATAACTGTGTATAGCTCCCATTAAACGTAAGCCAACGTAACTGATGGTTTTACTGACAATTTTTGTATCCAATTAGAATTTTGTTTTGTAGAAAATCTGAGGTATTGGACTACCATCCTATCCTACGATGAAAAATTTAATTCGAGGCCCTTTATTTATTTATTTTATTTATTTATTTACGAATATTTATACAGGATAAAAGCTTCAGTTATCTAACGAAAAGTACAATCNATATATATTATATATATATATATTTATATACATTCCAGATTTTAGAAATGCTTTCTATGGCTTGGAAAAATTTCTAATTAATAAAAATAACTGTGTATAGCTCCCATTAAACGTAAGCCAACGTAACTGATGGTTTTACTGACAATTTTTGTATCCAATTAGAATTTTGTTTTGTAGAAAATCTGAGGTATTGGACTACCATCCTATCCTACGATGAAAAATTTAATTCGAGGCCCTTTATTTATTTATTTTATTTATTTATTTACGAATATTTATACAGGATAAAAGCTTCAGTTATCTAACGAAAAGTACAATCTTGCATAATATGAGCCCCAAGAAGGTAGTAGTTCTTATGAATAGGATGAAATTAAGACACCTGTAGCCACACCAGACTTTTTCCTATCTGAAATATCAACCTTTAAATTAAAAAAAAAATTGAGCAAACTGAACATCGAAGACGAATACAGCATTGCTTGTCTTCACAAGTCGTTTTTAAATAGACACTTCCTTAACATGAAACACACATTTGAGAGGCATAAGATGATACTTGGCCAATATTTTGTTTCATCATACAAGTTGAGAATTATATCTGTAAAGGATGATATAAAATATCAATAGCAATATTAAGAATTCATTCTTCTTTTACTTCCTTCTTTCATCTTTATCCCACTTTCAGTGTAAGGTCACTGTGGCAGGCAACCTCTAAGATGCTCAACCCAGGGCATCATCTTTTTTCTGCGCCAACTCCCTTCATGTTCTTCCGGATCCATTCCATCCATCTTAGCTTGGGGGATCCTATTCTTCTCCTACCAGGTGGTGCCATCTCTGTTATTCTCCGGCAGACACAGTTCTCTTCCTACCTTTTAACATGCTCGAACCATCTCAACCTTCCTCTTCTGCATTTTTCTGTGATGTTTGCAACACCCATCACTCCTCAGGTGTTCTTGTGAAGTATGTCTGCATGCCCATCTGCACATTTTCATCTCTGCTGCTTCAATTTTAAGAAGAGTAACGAATAAAAAAAGTCCCAATCGTAATAAGATATATCAATTGTCTGAGAAATACACTAAAAATATAATGAAATATTTTGAAATGCTATAAAAATTAATATACAGTTTGGTGATGATAAGATTTACCAATTTCTCTTTAAAGTGAAAAGTACCGAAGTTCGTACCAAATTTTCAGGAACATTGTTCATTACTACGGTTGTTTTCAATAATTTTTCTTGGCCAAACAATGTCAATACAAAAAGTACCACCTCATGAATGTTTAAAAATACACACAGAAGAAAGGAATGATAAATTAATAAACAAAATTATTGTACGATTAAACTTTTTCTCAGTCACAGCTCTAAATCAGCTTTAAGTTTCAGCCAAAGAATGTACTTTGTAAATCACCCCCGACATCATATGTACATACAAAGCGTCATGTTGCATTTAATGACAGAATAATTCTCACACTGCGCTTTCACTACATCATCACCATTTGAGTCTAACCCATCAGAAAGAGAATCCGCTGGAATTAAATGATGTTGTATTTTAGGAATTAATGAACATTCTTGACCTAATAATCTTCACATCATATTGCTTTCTCTAGGCGCTTTTTGAACAACGATGTGACCGGTTTGTTTCAATTGGCGGCTTTCTTGTTATAAGAAATCAAATGATACATCATTTGAGTTTTCTATCTTCTACTGACCTGCAATTGCGCTGTGTCTGATTCGCTTGGTAACTCAGACAAGAAAATCACGCTCTAAGTGCCTGCTTATGAGGTGTGGAAAGCTAGATTAACGAGTGGCAAGTGTCATTATCAACAACTACCAAAACTTCTAGTCTTCTTTGGAAACTTTCTTTTTACACTTTATGATTATTTAGATTCTCATGTGAAAAGTACTCCAAGAATTTGTCAAAATAATTAAGTGGTATTCAGCTCTTATTAAATTTAACCGATTAATCTGGAAGCCATTAAGTAGAAATAACATTGTTTTTATTGAAAGTGAGACTTAAGTATTTCCTTTTGACCAGTTTTGACCAGAGAAACAACGTTTTGATACAAACTCAAGCTGACAATTCTGTTGATACTTTAGCAGTTTGTAAAAATGTTAAAAAATAACAATGAGAATACTACTGATTGAAATCAACTAGATTTTTTTTGTTTATAGAGGACCTTCAAACTTATAAACCTATTTGTTTTTTTAAGTATAATGTTCAAGTGATTTGTTATAATTATTTGTTTGGGTAATTAATGATTTTAAGTTTTATTATATATATATACAAGACAATGCTTGTGAGTTAAAAGAAAGAACTTTTTTCAAGAATTGCTGTTAGGTTAAGGTTAGGTATTTTTAATTCCTGGTGGGCATATATTTGATAAATATTGAACCAGAACGGATAAAAATAAACGAACGAAAAAACGGTCTTCCTTATTTACTCCCTTGACCCTACGTAGCTTTTAAAAGAGAAGATCTGATGATAAAGGGTCAGAGAAACAAAAAGGAAAACATCAGTAGGTAGTTTGAGGAATTCTATCATGTTTGAAGGGGGAAAAAATAATCTTAATATCCAATGTAGGAAGGGGAAAAAAAGTTAAATAACTAGGATAACCAACGTCATTATACACTGTACCCAAAGTAAAAAAGACCAATTCTTAGTTAAGATAGATGGGTTGACAAACCAAAGAAGGTAAACATATCTATTTTTTCCCAAGTCCACTTGTTTCAAACACTATCAACTTTACTACTTTTTATAGAACCTATTTGAGATAATTTAAAATTTTAATAGTACTACTGAATCTGCTCATGTGGTCATTGTCTAAGCAACCATACTAGGTGGTTTCTGCAAAAGATATTGTAAACCTCTATCCGATTTTGAATTCAAAGTCTCTAACAGTAATTAAATATGAACAAAAATTAGTCCAACGTTTATACTACTTGATATAGAAAATGAAACATAAAAAAAGTTTTAAGCTGAAAACTTGGTTTAATATTTTTAATGTGTTATTGCTTAGTGCTTATCAAATCTAATATACTAAAGTTCATTGAAGTCTAGTAATGTACAAATTAATGGTGTATTTGGTGTCTAAACAACTATATATATATTTATTTATATGTATATATATATTTATATATATATATATTTATATATATGTATATAAATATATATAGTTTCTGTATTTTTTGTGTCGGAAAGATGCGATGTGACTCCTGTACCTGGTTTTGAATTCGTTTTCTGTGAGTCCTATGTATGTTTCGGTGGTGTTGTTGTCTTTGCGTATTACGATTGCTTGGTCGGCAACCGATATATAACCATACACATATATATTTATATATGTATATATATATATNGTTCAAAGTGGCTAATTGTGGGCGGTAGATTATTAGGAATTTTTCTTTGATGCAGAGGTTGCATCTTTTGTTTGTGTTATCCAAGACGTATGGTCTATATTTCTGTCTTTTAATGTCCAGATGTACTTGTTGAGTTCCGTCGAGTTTCTGCATTTTTTGTGTCGAAAAGATGCGATGTGACTCCTGTACCTGGTTTTGAATTCGTTTTCTGTGAGTCCTATGTATGTTTCGGTGGTGTTGTTGTCTTTGCGTATTACGATTGCTTGGTAGACAACCGATATATAACCATACATATATATATTTATATATGTATATATATATATATATATATCTGTGTGTGTACGTGTGTAATGTAATAAAGCTCAATGGAAATAAACGTGAAAATAGAATTGTTCAGTATAACTGTAATCAACCGAGATAATGTCAAAGGTCACTAGAGAAAATGGCGCTGATACAAAATCAGGGGCAAAAATGAACAGCAGTATCCCCTTGCCTACTTTACTGACAGTGACATGGACCTGGGGCCGCTAAACATCAAATTAGCGAAAGGAATAGAAAATTCCTTTTCTTTTTTACATCTGAATCGATTGCAGTTAGTGCAATTATTCCTAAAGAATCCCGGATGAATGTAAGACGCCAGGCAGCTAACAGGAAATAATTCTCCAAAGAATCCACTCTCGATCTTAGTATTGTAAGCAACTTGAGCCTTCCACGCTGTTTCTGTTTATTCCATTACTTCTTTATAAGATTAGAAGTGAGAAGGATAAAAAACATTTGTCAGTTGTCATAGTAAGAGAAGGTTTACACTAACGCTTTCAAATGTAGTTTCTTTTGATTTAATCTTTAAAACGTTAGCATGTACTTGTATATATATATATGCTGATTAATTTCGTTTTTCTTTTTCAAAATAGAATACTTCATACACAAATAATTAGGGCAATAAATTATACTACAAAGGTAGTCAATGAAAAAATGCAAAACTTCTCAGTACTCAGAGTTACATGCTCTTCCAAACAATTTTCACTTATACTAAAAAATTGTTACTAAAGGGCTCTTAAAAGATAATCAATAGAATCTCAATTATAACGTCATCGACGAAGGTCAGTCATTCATATAGTGGTTCGATACTTCGATATTTGCTTGTGTTTTTGCATTTCGAAATAAGCTTTAATGCTCTACTCGTAAATGGTAATTTTAGATTTTTGTTTTTATATAAACTACATGTGTGTGTATGTATGTGTGTGTGTGTGTGTGTGAAATTTGTTAAAAGGTGAACATTGTTTTCTTATTATCTATTTAATTTTTGGTACTTGGTTAAGATTCTTGATTCTTCATACTTATTTTGAAAGTTCAGTGTCGTTTGGAATTGAGTATTAATTCGAAGATGTGTTATGGTTTTCGAATATTTTTTCAAAACCAGGCTCTTTAAGTCCTATTAGTAAATAGGGTCGTTGATGTCAGCAATAATTCATAAATAATATTCTCACCCAAGCAAATATTTCCCATCGAACCATAAGTTTCAGAAGACTTTTAATCGAGGCTCAGTTAAAGTTAGCTATTGTTGCACCAAATACATAAAATCTTTCATCAACAGCCATAACCAAAGGGTTTTAAACAATAAAGCAAAATATCTAAATAAAAGAACCTGTAACTTTATTAACAAAGATCAAGGCCCACTTAATGGAAACTGGTTGGCCGAGAATATTATTTATGAAGCATGATTAACATCAAATGACCATGATGATCTTACCGTTTTAACTGGTCAAATCTACTTAATCTCTTAAGGTTGCAGTGGGTAAATTGTTTATCAATAAGCAACCAGATTTCTTTTAACATCGACGAGGTTATAACCTGGTTACACGTTCTACAAGAAATTGTAGTGCATATTTCTGTTTAAGATACCCATCATTGGTACACTCAAGAAAAATTAATCTGAACGTGATGAAAAATATATTTGCAGGACAACAGCTATCATTAACACTGAAAATTATATTATATGGGTATTTAAAACTAATAAATTACTTTTTTATCTTTTGAAAAAAGACAATAGGTAGACTAACTTGACACGGAGAGAATATATGTAACGGTTATAAAAAATATGTTTGCAAATAACTTTGCTTATGGTCCAAAATTTGTCTTGCACCTCTAAATTTTTTCTTAAACAAACACTGATCACTAAACCTCATAAGCTTCTATATGTCCATTCTTTGTGTCGAAACTACACAGAAAACTAGCATCACAGCCACAAGTTTATTATAGTTAAAAGTACTTCCAGCCAATAGGGACTGTTGGTTGAAGTGGAGAAGTAGGCAAGGCAACTGGCTTAATGACAGAGGAGCAGAAAAGCCGGAAAGAGGATTTCACCCCCAAAACAGATCTTCGGTCTCCAAAACGACATGTACAACTTGGATGATAGACTGCAGATAAGGACTACCGAATCATCTACAACCTCTATTCACTCCTATTCACTCCAGCAAGCTGCCATCAAGCTCCAAGATGGGTTAACAGATTGGACTAAAATCAACCGTGGCGTAAGACCAGGTTGCTTGATGAGACCCGACTTTTTCTACCTACACAGCGAGTATATTCTTCGATGCCTTAAGGAATCAGACGACGGAGGTCCAGTCAACGGTGTTCGTATCAACAACGTCAGATACGCTGATGACACTGCTTTGATCGCTGACAGCGAGGAAGGTCTACAAAAGCTACTGAATCTTGTAGAAGTTGCATCCAGGGAAACTGGACTGGAGATCAACTGCAAGAAGACCCATTCTATGACGATCGCAAAAAAAAAGTCTCCTCAATGTAACTTTGTATTCAATGGTCAAAATATTATCCAAGTCGATTCCTTCAATTACCTTGGGTCCTTACTGGCATCGGATGGAAAGTGCATTAGAGAGATAAAGTGGTGTATCGCCCTATCAAAGACCAGTTTCAACCAAATGGCCTTAATTCTGAAAGATAGGAAACTCTCAAACAAGCTGAAAGTTAGACTTCTAAAAGCCTATGTATGGTCGGTGCTGCTTTACGGCTGCGAAGCTTGGGCCATGAATGCCACTACAACCAAGAACTTAGAAGCGGCTGAAATGCTTTGAGTCTCTTACATAGAGCATGAAAATAACGAAAGTATTCTGCAAATGATTGGAGAAGAACGCCACCTCATTAAGACCATCATAAAAAGATAAGCAAGTTTTGTTAGCCATGGCATCAAAAAACAACAAATCGAACATCTCTGCTTGTCTGGAAGAATAATAGGAAAGAAGGCTCGTGGGAGACAGTGGCGGCTGCTCCTTGATCAACTGAAGAAATCTACGGGCATCAAGGACATACGATGACTATTTGACGCTCTTAATCTAAGGCTCGTCTAATTGAGCTGCAGAAGTTATTTTTAATCCTCTTTATCATAATTTATTATCATTGCGTAAGATAGTTTTCTGTTTAGTAATTTCATACGTCGCCAAAGCCCTTTTCGGGTGGCACCAAGACAGACAGACTGTAGGAAGCTTGTTTCAAACGAAGAAGTTTGTGTAGATGGTTAAGAAGATGAACAACTACAAAAAAATGCCAACACTGAACTGCAGGAGAATTTTATCTACTAGGGGATCCTGTACGTAAGGTTAAACTCCAAATTATTTAGTGTTGTACCTTACGCAATGATGATAAATGAGGATAAAGAGGATAAAAATAACTTCTACAGCTCAATTAAACCAGCCTTTGAAACTGTCCATAGGCATGACTTTCTCATGCCAATGGGACTGTTTCATTTGAAGTGAAAATATGGAGAGTTGAGTTACCATGGCTTTAAAGTTATTGCTGATAATAGGGGACGTCTTGTTGACCTTATAATTAAAACGACTTGATTAAAGGTGGTACTATCTTCAGACACAAGGCTCTCCGCAAACGTGACTTGTGTTTCTTATTGATGGAACATTTGGTACACAATGGTGTCATGTGACCTTTTACAGAGGTATATGTTTGGGAGCTCTAAACAAAGTGAAAAGAATTCAAGAAGGATAAAAAGAAGCCTACAAAAGGTACTTGTAATTGGAAAATTTGATGATGCTAGTGACCACAACCTAGCATGGCCAAGCTGACTCTTAAGCTAAAAAAGGCAAATGCGAGAGTCATCAAAACCCAAAGTTTAGACTTTTTTTAAACTGAAGAACACGACAGTGTAAAAGGATTTCCAGGTCACACTGAAATTGTTTCAGCACTTCCCAAGATAAATCAGTGCTAAACATTGATAGCTGCAAGAAAGGTATGATTGAAGCTAAAATCACTGCAGAAAAAAGACAACAAAAAACCCCACACAAAACCTGGGTATTAATTCAATAGACAATTAAGTGGAAGAGATGAAAGACAATATATACAAATTGAAGGAAGGCAAGACTTTATCTGAAAATTGTGTGTAACTAGAGATATTCAAAGAAATAGAGAAAATACCTCTATAGATTATCCAGTCCCCAAAGATCCCAAGGAATCTGACATAAACAAAGAGCCCCAAACAACTGGAGGACTAGCCTCATTATAAAATTATTTTAAAAAGGAAGGTTTGAAGGCAGCAATGACTGACTGGAGAAGCATCACTCTTCCTTCCATTGCCAGTAAGGCCTTAAATTATATCATTCTTTAAGACATCAAAGCAGCAGTGGACGTTTCTTGCAGTATAACCAAGCAGGTTTCAAAGAGGAAAGGTCAGACATTAACCACGTCGGTTTTTCTACAACAGATCCTCTAGCAGTCCCACAAATGGAGAAGCGTAGTTTGATTAATATGCTGAAACATTTTAACAAATTTAGACACTATGCCATTTCACAGAAAATGGCCAGCATCATCACAATTCCATAAAAAAGACTTGCATATTGTGTTGTCTAAAGCAACAAGATAACAGGTTCCTTTAAGGTGAACTCTGTAATCAAAGAGAGATGTATCCATTCACTTTTGCTGTTCTGCTCAGCTATTAATTTATTAGTCATTCTGTGCAAAACGTCACTAAAAAAAGCGACAGGGCAGTAAACCGTCACATCAACCCTAGAGGATCTGGATTACACGGAACCACTGGTGTAACTTTTACACACAAGTTAAGCCATGCAGCAGAAAATAAACAATGGTTATGAGACAGCCGGCAGAACAGCCCTGCTGAAAAGCCAGAAGTGAAAAAGAAACCAAGAGTTCCCTAATGACCTTGAGACTGACCAGAGTAACAGCAGACAGAGCCAGGTAGAGGTTTCGTACTCTCAGCTGGAACGGAGAATGTAACTAAATAAAATCGGATGTGTTTTCAAACTACAAAACATTCTTGGGTAAGTGTGGATTCATCCTTTCTTCAAAACGTCTAGCAAGATTCAGTGACTAGCTGTTGCGACTCACAAAGACTGTTAAGTTTTTAACCTATATTTCTTTAATGAACAACGTTTTTGTGTCAACCCATTAATCAACGTTGTTATAATACTACAATAGAGAATACTGAGACCCTATTTCATCTTTGTATAGCTATTTTAAGATGTCTATGTTCTCAGCTACTTTTACGCTTAACTGTATAGTAGTGAACGAAGGTTATTTCTAGAAGAAACGTTTTTCTCCGGACACCAACTTACACACACTTTACTAAGTTTGATTTGTGCCGAACCTCTCATTTTCAGAAGTTAAGTGAAACGAGAAAACATAATACTTTGGCTTTAAACGCTTTTCAGTACTCTAAAAAACCTGACGGGCAGTGACTTACCATGATGTGTTTGGGCTTACTCTGAATACCGACTAAGAGGTAAGCCTCTATCTAGGCTAGAAAATCTTTCCACACTAGCAAAGTTTTCTTTTATTATAGGATAAGAGACTACCTGTCCGGTCTTTAAAACAAAACAATCAAGGTGCCAATCATCTTTGTTTAGATAAAGTAAACCCATTGTCCTTGTAAGGCTTGGCTCCTGGCTGCATAGTGAAAAATTCTTTTTAAGCTACTAGACTACTTTCTCCTTTTGTTATTTAACCTGAGACTTAAATTGTATTTCAATAAATACTCTGTTAAAAATTCTGACCTTATGCCCTCAGTAGGATATAATGTCCTGGGTATGACGATAAACTGCATCCGGTTGTGGAGTTTCGACGTGGGCGAATGAGGCTACCCTTCGCCACA
This sequence comes from Morbakka virulenta, assembly GCA_003991215.1. Lineage (NCBI taxonomy): Eukaryota > Metazoa > Cnidaria > Cubozoa > Carybdeida > Carukiidae > Morbakka > Morbakka virulenta. The sequence goes on from RDPX01000311.1 coordinate 164,237, forward strand.
ACAATCTCCAGGTCACCCTTGGGCAAGGTGAAAAACCTGTTAATCTACTCCGAGACCTTAAAATACCGGGTTGACATCCGGCGGGGTTAAATCTGTCAAGTCTGTATCCGTGCCCCGGTCGTTTGATTACGGCTCTGCTGCCTTGCAGATGTCTTCGGGAGAAGAAAAGGCTACGGGAGTAAACCCAAACAGAAAATCCTGAGTGGAGGCCCTAAGGCGACTGGACGTCACTTCTGACTTCCTACCGGCAGCTTCTACAGCCAAGATGGTGCCAAATATATTTATCTGCTTTCCTTTGGACCACATCAGTAAGGCTGAGATGGGGAATTTGATTAATGGACAGCCCAGAATCTTCATACACTTTGCCCAGGCCTGCTCGGGGAAGAAATTACATCGGTGCCCCTGTGCCCAGCGACAGAACCAATAGGGGAGGCAATAGTTATGAGTTATAAGCCAGGACTGATTGGCGTAGGTCCAGGTGCTACGGGTTGTCTCGGACGGTGGGAAGGACCATTGAGTCCCACTGGTCAGCAATCACGAGCCTCAAGCTTGGCAGCCTCCAGTCAGTAAACTGCTGACCCGCCACAGTCTGCCTGTTTCAATGGATTTTTGGAGCTCAGGAGAACCGACAAGCAGACTGTAAACCCTGCACCAGGCAAAGAAAGAAGATAAAGGAAACCATCTATCTTACGATTAGCAAATTGGAACGTCAGGAGAATGTGCACTGGCCTCTACGACGACTTACAGCAGGTTGATGACTCCCGGAAAACAGGCATTATCGACCGTGAGCTCACGAGGCTTAAAATTGGCATTGCAGCGTTGCAGGAAACTAGACTTGTAGCCAACGGCACCCTCAAAGAACGTAACTACACTTTCGCCTGGCAAGGAAAGGAACTTGACAATCCACGACTGCACGGCGTTGGCTTGGCAGTGAGAAACTCTCTACTTTCCTCAGTGGAACCACCGTCCAATGACACACCCCGCCTCCTATCTCTCCTTCTATCAACCTCCTCTGGCTCTTCCACAGAGACCAAGGACCAGTTGTACCTGGAGCTCGACAGTGTCGTCAGAGGCATACCTGCCACAGAACACCTTTACAAGCTTGGCGAATTCGACGGCCGAGTAAGATCCGATCACGACTCCTGGCCAAGATGCATTGGCCATTTTAGTGTCGGCAAGCTGAACGAGAATTGACAGAGGCTTCTCGAGCTCTGCTCCTACCACGACCTCTGCATTACCAGTACAATCTTCTCCACCAAGCCATATTACGAAGTATCCTGGCGGCACCCCAGATCCCGTCATTGGCACCAGCTGGATCTCGTCATCATACAGACACCCTCACTAAACAGAGTTCTCACCACACACAGTTGCCATTGTGACACTGATCATTCCTTAGTTATCAGCAAGGCACATCTCTAGCCAAAACAAATCCACCGCTCAAAGTAGAAAGAACGCCCCCGCATCAACACTGCAAGGACTGCAATCTCAAACCTGTGTGAGCACTTTGGCAGCTCCATTGAGGAAGCCCTGCAAGACTGCCCTGCCGGCAACACTAAAGAGAGATTGAATCACATCCACGACACCATCTACAGCTCCACCATGGAGATCTTTGGCAAAAGAGAATTGCAGAACTCAGATTGGTTTAAAGCAGGGGTAGCTGAAATAGAGCCAGCAATTGAAACCAAGAGAACAGCGCTCATTGACAACAAGGGAGAGCCCTCAGAGAAAATTCTTGCACCACTCAGAATAGCCAGAAACGACGCCCAACGGATTGCTCAACGCTGCGCCAATGACTACTGTCTGAACTTCTGTCAGAGTATCCAGCTCTCTGCTAACTGTAGTAACATCCAAGGCTTTTTTTATTTGCATGAAAAAGGCCTTCAGCCAGTGTCAAGAAGATTGCTCCACTGAAATCGACAACCAGTGCCATCATCTCTGATCGGAACAAGGAGATGGAAAGGTGGGTTGAACATTACCAGGAGCTCTGATCACGTGACAACATAGTTACTGACACAGCCATCGCGAGCACCACCAACCTGCCTATCATGAAAGAGCTTGACTACCCACCTTCACTGGAGGAACTGGGCAAGGTCATCGACTCACTGGCCTGCAGTAAAGTTTCAGGAAAGGATGGCATCCCACCTGAATTGATCAAGGTTGCAAAAAAGACTTCTCTTCTAAACCACCTGTACCAGCTGGTCTGTCAGTGATGGGAAGAAGAAACCATAGCTCAGGAGAAGGGCGATGCCAACATCGTCAATTACTGGAGGAACAAAGATGACCGCAGTGACCGCAATAACTACCGTGGAATTTCCCTCCACAGTATAATTGGGAAGGCCTTCGCCAGTGTAGTGCTTAACAGATTGCAGCCACTTGCTGAACGCGTATACCCCGAGTCACAGTGCGGTTTCGGGGTTGGAAGATCTACAATCGACATGATCTTTTCCATAATGTAGCTGCAAGAGAAGTGTTGAGAACAGAGACGGTCATTATACATGGCATTTATTGACCTTACAAAGGCCTTCGACATGGTCCGCAGAAAATGTCTGTTCATTTTCCTACAGAAGATCGGATGCCTCCTCCCCCAAGCTCCTCAAGATGATCACGTCCTTCCGTGATGAAATGCAAGGTACCGTCCAGTACATCCAGGTCACCCTCAGAATCATTTCCAATCAAGAGCGGAGAAAAACAAGGCGGCGTACTAGCCCCAACACTCTTTGGGATCTTCTTCTCTCTGCTTCTGTCATATGCCTTCAGCCAGTCAAAGAATAAAGTGTATACCTCCACACCAGAAGTTATGGCAGCCTTTTCAACCTCACCTGCCTCCATATGAAGACCAAAGTGCGGCAGGTTCTCATACAAAGGATGCTCTTTGCTGATGATGCAGCTCTGACGCTATACTCTGAAGTGAAACTCTAGTTACTCATCAACTGTTTCGTGGATGCTTCCAGAGAGTTTGGCTTGATCATCAGCTTCAAGAAGACCAACATAATGAGCCAAGATGTGCGAAGCGCCCCAGACAACTCCATTGGTGACTCCACCCTTGAGGTTGTGATGGAGTTAACATACCTTGGCTCCACCATCTCCTTGAACCTGTCTCTGGATCCCGAGCTCAACAAGCGGATTGGCAAAGCAGCGACGACCATTGCTCGCTTTGCAAAGAGGGTTTGGAAAAATGCCAGGATGACCATCAACATCACGATGCAGGACTACCAAGCTTACTTGCTTAGCACAATGCTCTACGGCAGTGAAACGTGGACCCTCTACTCCCGTCAAGAGCGCAGACTCAACACCTTCCACCTGCACAACCTGAGAAGGATCTTGGACATCACCTGGCAAGATCACATCAGCAACAAGACGGTCTTCGACCAGACAGGAATCCCCAGCATGTTTACGCTGCTCACCTGGCGGTGCCTGAGCTGGCTTAGCCACGTCAAGTGAATGGACAACAGCCGGATACCCAAGGGCGTGCTGTACGGAGAACTTGCCATCGGCTCCAGACTTACCGGAAGACCTGTCTTACGGGATGAAGATTTTTGTAAGCGTGACTTGAAGACAGGTGACATCAGCCCAGCAGCATGGAGAGCAGTGGCAGGAGCCCGCAGCAGCTGGAGACCAGTGGTAAAAGCCAGCATCTGGAGGAGCACGTGGAAGAGAGGGGTACAGTGGAAACAGAGAAGAGAGCGCAGGCGACAAAGGGCAGCATCAACACTAAGTGCACCAGGCGCGATTTTCACCTGCAGCAACTGCAACAGAGTCTCTCGATAAAGAATTGGATTGTACAGCCACAGCAGGGGCGGCAACACCACAACAGAATAAAATATGGCTCAGAAGTCTATTATAGTCCGAGGCAAACGGATGCCAATGCAAGTATATTTACCATGTCGTGAGTCTTAAGGTTTTTTTAAGCTAAGTTCGAAGAAATACTTTTCCCATTGTTAGGCTACTGAAGCAAATAGAAAGAGCTATTTTATACTTTGATACTGCGGACGTACTTAGTGACAGCAATCGAGTTGTTTTTAGGAGTGACGCTGTACTTATCTTGTGTTTGCTGCGTTTCTCTTCTTTAGCACTGGAAGCCATATTTCTGAAAAGGTGTAAGGTATGCTGTTGATGTGATTAGTGTGCTGTAGAAAATGGAGGATTTCTCTTATTTTTCTTGTTGTAGTATTTATTTTCTTGCCCAGAATCTTTATATTTTTCCAGCCAAGCGTGTGATTTTTTCTTCAGCAGTACTCCTTTATTTCATGACTCTCTGTCTCACCTTTTTGAACAACTCTTTTGTGTTCTTTTTCTCTTTGACGCAAGGAACGCTTTGATTCTTCAATGTAGAGAGCAGGACAGTCTTTACAATGTAGTTTATAAACATGTCATTTCCTTCTTTAAGTGAAACTGGATCCTCTGGCTTTAAGAGTAACCATCTGAGGCTGAAAAATGAACACTTTAATATAATGCTGTCAGAGAGTTAGTCTTAGTAGCTAAGTGATGTCCTTGACATAAGGTAGACATGTTTGCTTTACAGTTTCATTTTCTTCTTCATGATTAGGCCTGCTAGTTTTTTGGAATGCTATCTAGACATCTCGAGTGTAGTATGCATTGGATAAGAAAAGCTTTTAAAGGTGTTTTTTATCCTTTCTGAGGTTGTATGAATGTGAAATGTCGTAAGGAAAATTGTAAGTGATTAGTTAATTCAGAATCTTAATCTTTCACTTGCAGATGTCGGAAATACTGAAGAGTATTATCTCCAAATGTTTCTCTAATAATCTTAAATGTTTTTAAAAGATTATTAGAGAACCATTACTTGTCATAGTCTTTTTATACTACAGCATCGAAAAAAAGAAACCACTCGTCCCCTATAACAAAGCAATCACATAAACTGAAATATAGCATGACAATGGGAGGAGTATCTCACGAAAATTAACTCGGAAAAAGCGTATGATTCACGATATGATTAATATCCTACACCAAAATCTCCGTTTTTTCTTATTTTTTACCCTACAAACTACTACTTAGATTACTTTTTCTGCTTCTTAGTAATTTCCCGGTCACTGTGCCTCTCAGGTACTTCACTTTTCTTGAATCTTCCAATTAATTTTCTAAGCAGAAAAAACAATAGATAATTCCTCATCTCTCAACCTAGATCTAGGTCATGTTTAGCTGATTGAGCCTTACGTTATTTTTGGAAAAAATTCCTCATTTACATAATTACTTTTAGCTTAGCTTTGTTATTTTCTTCCCACTGAATAAGGATAAAACTGCTCTTCTCGCTTCTTTGCTAAATTTAATTGTAATGTCATGTTCTTTAATCACTCCTGGTATGACAGTTTGGGACAGGCCCTTTGTCATCATACAGTGCAAAAGGCTAATATCTTTAACTTTACCTCTCTTTTCTATGTCAATATTTTCTCTTGAAGCCTTTTAATTTTAGCATATTTTGATCTACACTAGTTGACATCCCCGTTGGTTTGTGACAGTTCAAACCTTTCCAAATTTTGGATTTTAATAACCACGGAATAGGCGTAGAAGTTTCCTCCGGTCATGTCAAATTGGTTACTCCTGGCTTTTCAAAGAATGGCAGGAAACTAGAAATTTGAGACCTTGCTAAATGACTTGATTTCCTTTCCTTCCAGTTTTTGTCTTTTTCCTCTTTCAGTAGTACTCCCTTCTTCATGTTTCAGAAAATTATATTTCATATTCGTTTTACACAAAAGCGCTGAAATTAAGAAAAAAAATCTTAAATGGTAACATTAAAATTCACAAAGTTTGCAAAAAAACCCCTCCCATATGATTCTATAGTTTTCTTAAAAGATTTGCTTTAATGAAGGCTGGAAATTACCGGTGGCATTGTGGTTATATGATCAAGTAGCTTTTAACTCTGTTTTATGGAAAACTGTATACGAAGAATTTATCAGTGTGGTCATCCTGGTTCTTCGTATCTATGAAATTCAAAAAGAGATTTTATATGTAAAAGCATTATCTTTTTTCTTATCCAAGGACTGTTTGACTTGAAATGACTTTGTAAAATGACACAATTTTTATTGGCACTAAAAGTGGGTATATGTCATACCTACAATTTATTAGACATTGGACTGCCAGAGTTACCCGACCAAAACTGAAAATGTTAGAACATTTCATACCTGAAGATGGCCTTCAAGATGCTGTGGGCTAGGCCTTTTCCAAAGTGACAAAGCTAGAAGTAAGATTCCTCTTCAGCTGATACAAGAAAGCAGCTGTACAGCCTTTGAAACCACTTTAAATGTTTAATATAGTTGTGTTCAATTGCTAGACAGCAAAGTTAACTGAAAAATTAAAAATAAAAGTGGTGCTTATATACGCAATTCATTAAATTTCATCTGAAAACAGTGACGTCACCTTAATGAAGTCTAAATAGCCTCAAAAACAAAAATGGTTTCCTTGTGGCAGTTGCCAATTTTCAGGAACAACGTTGTAATTGAGAATAATCAAGAGAGAGAAAAATGACGAGGTTATAATAAGAACGTTTAATAAAAAAGTCATAATTTTGATTGGAAATTTCTATAGGAAAAGAAAAAATTGGAATTGTATCCCAGAAAAAAATCTACAATGGGTTGCAAATGTTGATATGTAAATCATTTGACTAGAGTAGCCCTAACATGGACACCAGAGGGGAAAAGAAAGAGAGGACGCCCGCGAACAACATGGCGGAGGAGTGCGGAAGCAGAAAGAAATGACCTGGGATGGCAAACATGGAACGAAGTTAGGAACATAGCCAAAGACAGAGAGAAATGGCGGAGGATGCTGTCAAGCCTTATGAGCCGCCCATGGCTCGAAGAGGATAAGTAAGTAAGTAAATCATTTGACAATATAAACAATCACCTNGCCTTATGAGCCGCCCATGGCTAGAAGAGGATAAGTAAGTAAGTAAATCATTTGACAATATAAACAATCACCTTCTTAACCTTTCAGCTTATGAAAGAACCCTGTATCAATGAAAATTAATAGAAATACCCGGATTCAAGAAAAATGTCCGCGGTAAAGAAATATCGACATCTGAGCTGATAAATAGACTTTGGTCTGGTAGTTCTTACAATAATTGTTACAAGACAATCCAACATTTTTGGAAGACAAGGAACGACCACTGCTTGCAAGATTTTCTTTAATTCAAGCAATCTGATAACATGAGATTTCTGTTGCAAGTACTTGGTAAATTAATGACATTGTGACGGCTAGATTTTTTAAATACCAAGAGAAATTGGACACAAAGATTTGTTTAACTACGTGTATAATATGCAGCTAATTCCCTTTATGATATGGTTAAAAATCACTTTAAAGTTGTAAATAAAAATGAATTTCTAACATGAATGGGTATTGAAAATGCATTTAGAGTCGTTCTTTGACAAAACAAAGAGAAATACAGAAAAGTTCTTTTTAAATGCCAAGAGAAATTGGACACAAAGATTTGTGTTAAGCGCCAATCGTCTGATTGACGCTTAACACTAGGAAATATGGCAGCAAAAATAACTGTTAAAGAAAATGACTATCCTCCTGATTTCTTTCTTTTTGGAACACAAACCTCTTTGAAAACGATAAGCAAAAATGCATTCTTTACTTTTTGTCGTAATGTGAAAAAGAAAGGCTACCCTCTGGCAACCTTAAACTTGGACTCAAAATATTTGTCTGCATTACTTAAGGTAATGCTAGCTAACTTAAAGCTAATTTCTTACTGCACCTACAATGAAGCTGACTATTCTATATAGGCAAGGACAAACTACGCCATTTAGATACCGAAAAGTGTAAAACATTTATTAAAATTTTCATAAGTTACAAGGTTATATAAAGATATAAATTTTCAAAAGTTAGCATATTTCAGTATTGTATTTGATTAGAAAAACACACTTTTCATTTAAAAATAATTTATTAATCGTATTAGCTATTAGACTTTTTTGTCTAAGTAAAAGGTATCAAAAGCTAATTAGAATAGAATGACAGAAGTGCTTTTAATCAATACTGAAAATTAGGAAAGCTTTTAAATTTTTCAGCCTGAAAATGGAAAGATGCCTTTAAGAAATCATCATTAAAGATTATATTCAGATCAGTTGTTTTAAAGATTCATGTGTAGCAAGTTACCCTAAGGAATTAAAGTCAGCGAGTGAAATGGTCTAGTTTTGCAAAATTGACCGGAAACGGGGATCTTGAGACGCATTGTGTTCGTCCACTACCATGATTGTTGTCTTCTTTCGTTTTAAAGGCAGTACATTTAATTCACTGCTCTATTTAATTCACCAGCTTTCCGTACAAATTACAAAATAGAACATCTTTTTATTTTGTTCCGTTTGCACAATTTTTGATATCAATGTTCTAACTACATTTAAAACTGTTAGTCACAGATATGTTGTGATGATACGGTGACAAAATTGCCCGTTTTTGTAAACCCCATTGGATTTCTTTCCATGGTAGATCATTGTTTGTTATCGAGAGAAAAAAAGAATTCAGTTACATGTCTATAAAACCCTTGTATTTGATCAAATTCCCTAAACCTCTCTTTAATTTTTTTAATACGTTTTAATAGCCAATGAGGCATGAATGTATTGTGCAATTCCTTATTTATGTCTCATTTAGGAAATAACCGATGTACTTGCTTTTTCTTTTAGTGCTGCATCTTGCAAGTACTTAAGCTTCTTGACTGATATCAGTAAAAATTATTCAAGATACCACGCTGGGAGACTTGTTATTCCAAAATTACACACAGAAAAAAAATTCTATAGGACTCATCCAAAGATTCTAGCTTTTTACTCTGGCAATATGATGAATCCTTTAGCAATGCAGCCTATGTTTCTTTAACATCTTCGAAAAGAGTATATTTTTGGTGCCTTATCCTCTTTAAGAAGTTATTTAAATTTTCAATTAAATTATGGAGCCTAATTTTAGTTTCAAACTCTTTTTTCCTTTAAGTATGTATTATCTTCAATCTTTCAAAAAGAGCTTACAATATTCTTTGGATTGCAGATTTACAAAATGCTACTTAGAAAATCATTAGCCCATTTGCCAACCTTTAAAATGCTATTTTTCATAACACTATAATCTTATAAATGATTTGAAAAGAAATAAGCTAAAAATCATCTCTAAAATGAAAAGTTCATTTTTATTCCCATCTTTACTCATTGACAAGAATGATTTAATGTAAGCTTAGTATCGTGGAAATAACTGCCAATTCAATAAATTCTTGTTACCAATCTTCTGATCACATCTTAGCTTGTTTGGAATTAAATCAAAGATTCCGCGCTACTTAGTGTAAAAACCACAGGAAGATCATTCCTGATTTCCTTTCATTTTAAGCTTATCCCTTCTTCTGTACAAAGTAGAAAAGAAGGATGAATTCCAATCATATAATAAGAGGAAACCATGCATGTTTCAAATTATGCTTAAGGTAAGTACTTTGGGATAATGTTCTTTAACAGTTATCACATAACAATGCACCTATGTCATGAAGAAAGAAACAGACAGACCATTCTTAGGTAAGGGATAGCTTTTCACAATCTCCTTTAGCTCGGCTGGTTAAAAAAATGAACTAAAGAAGGTATACCTATTGTTTAAAGGTTCAATTTGAAATAAGTTGGAACCTGGGTGGAGTTCCTTCAAAGGACTCTCCTAAATAGGATTCAAAATTAATTGTGTCCTTGCCCTTAAATTGCTATCGTAATATATATCAATAGCTGTCGTAAACTAGATAGAACAACGCAATACAAAATACGTTTATTTTATTTAAGTGTTTTTCTTTTTGGTAATGAGACCTAAGGTCTTTATAAGAAATTATATAAGAGAAACACACGGCAACATTCTTCAGGATTATTAAGGAGAGAGTTCTTTGTTAAAAATTTACTTTACTCAATGCAAAGGCATTCAGAGCTCCTTTTAACCAATGAATGGTCTTGAAAGCACCAATGACGAAAAGAAGTTGGAAACCACTTACCTAACAATTATATTTTTGTCTTTTAAACAAATTGAATCTTAGGAAAATGTCATTAAAATGTATAGCAGAACCTTTGTACTAATATAAAGACTTGTCGACTTTGAAATCGATTACTTAATATGTCTCTGTAGGTTTTACAAAAATAATAGTATTGTTCTTGAACCCAAAGGTTAGTCAACAGAATATCCAAAGATCCACTGGTCTTGCATGCAATTAGTCAAAAGGATAACGTTAAGATCATTGACAATTGAGTAAAATTTATTTATCTGACTTCAATTCAAGTCAATTTATTTACTTTGTCAAAATCTGATGGTCATAAAAAATGACCGTCTTGGTTAATCCCTAAACTACAATCAAAGAAGACTTTAGCAATACCCTAAAAAAATGCTTGAAGGCATGACGACAAATAATTTCTTTGATTCCAGACGCCATTAAAAACTACAAGAAGCTAGGTAACTCCCGTAGGCGACGATATACATGAACCCAAAGGGATCAACCAATGTTTTACAAAAAAGGCAAATAAGCTTTTTTTGTTTGACATTAAAGAGCGAAAGGTGATTGAATACTTCTAGCGATCAAATATGTTTTATAATAAGTGCGTGTATCGTACGTTTTACGTTATAGTCTTTGAGATACTGGCAGAGCAGTAATTTATCCAGAGCTTTTATTTAGATTGCACTGATGCAAAAAAGTTACCTTTTTTAAAATGCAAATATCCTGTCCCGTTTTCCGAGTATGGTATACCGCTGTTCATTTAGGAAGCAAGTTAAAATATTCAATGCTAAAAAGACAGCAGCAAAATAATTGATCTTCTCAGTCAATGCAGTAAATTGACCATGATTTCCATCTTCAGATTTTGATTGTCAAAGTGATGTTACCTGGTTCTTTTTGATGAAAACTTCTACAACAAATATGCATGCAGAAACCCATTGGACAGAGTCACAATATAGAAAATTGGTTGACCCAGTTTTTTTTCGTATTTTAAATAGAATAGCTTTATGAACTGTACCCAACCACTTACAACATCGGTGGGTGTGGATGTGGAGTAGACCTCTAGCTGGAATGAGAACAGCATGTCCAGTACATAGGCCAGCCGAAGTATCGTCCCCTCACAAGAGGTTGCGACTAGAAACGAGCTAAGGTGGCCAGTCTGGAAGACCATCAACCGATTGCGAGTTCAGCAGGGGAGATGTAAGGCATCACGTAAGAGCTGGAAGATTAACTCTACTGACACCTGCGAGCTTGGTAATAAAGATACAACGGAACACCTTCTCTCCTGCAATAGAGCTCCAAGTTGCTGATTTGATGACCTTGCTGGACCAAATGAAGCTGCCATCACATGTGCCACCTACAGAAGCCACCAAATCTAAATAATGATGATGGGCATGAGACTGGAAGAAGAAGAAGAAGAAGAAGAAGAAGAAGAGGAGGTAGAATACACGAATGGGATAGGATTTGACAAAAAAAAGCAAACGTATAAATAAGATTTTTCTTGGATATGACAATTCCAACAATAATGAAGGAGATGAAAGGACTTTTAAAGGAATTCTTTAAAGAGATAGGTAAAACAGTTATTGCTGTAATGAGAAGCATATGTGCGACAACAAATGATAAATATATTATCCAGATTTTTGTTCTTCATTAAATACTCCATTTACATATAATTAAGACGTAACGAATAGCCAATAAAAATTAAGTGAAATAAACAATGTGGGAATAGTGGGGATGGAAATATAAGCAAATAGGAAACGGGGATAGTTACAAACAGTCACATGCTGAAACGCAAATAGTGAGGTATAATGGTAAATAAATAAGAATAAGTGTGGTTGTAACATTATCATAGAATAAGACGAGATAAATGTGTAGGCACCATGTAGGTTGTAATTTTCTTAATTCTAATATTGTGGAAGCTATAAAGGAGAAGAAAGACATATAAAATTACACATACAAATGTCCTAACAATTGTGATGCTCCTAGCTTTAAACCATTTGCAAAATAATATGACCTGAGAAAGACTTACGACTGCAAAAATATTTCCCTCGCTACGTATTCTGGAAAATCAACAAGGGGCTGTAACCTCGAGAAAAATATTTTTATCCATTTATGAAATATATTTTGTCTAGTCAAATTGGTTTCTAGCAGAAAAGATCCACAGTTTCACATATGGTGTCAATTGCGAACGTAAACAGTTGGAATATCTTTGCATTTTTAAAAAAAAATTTCGGTCGTTATCCCTAAGCAAGATTATGAAGCCACTTAGTACAGAGGGGCCTTTTTTTATTATTGGATTTTCTTTTCTTTGTACTTATTAATTTTTGTAATTTATTGATTCCTTTCCTCTCCTAATTCCATCTCCAAAAACATGTACAGACTTAGTAGTATCCGACTTGAATATTGAAATGGTTGTGAAATTTTGTATGTTCTTTGAAAAAAGAAGGAAAGAAGGCAAGTCATAACATTAGTCTTTTACTTTTTGTAACAAAACCAATTTTATGTATTTCAACAATTTTCCACAAATAACCAGTACTTTATTTCTCGTAATTTCTCAGTAGGCTCCCTTAATGACCTTAAAAATTGGGTAGAGTGCTTTAAAGTCATTAGGAGAGTCTACTGAGAAGTTGCGAGAAAGAAACAAACACATGGATTCATTGGATAGAAAAGGTCTTCCTTCTACTGGCAAATGTTGTTGCAGCCAGTCAGTTACAAATGGTATCGCCTCTTCTTTAATCAGAATACCGCTTAATTTGTTGCTTTCAGAAGAAAATTTTTCCCACGAAATTTTCTCAGAATGGTTTTTGGAAGAAAATATGTTTTCACCTTGACAAACTGAAGTATTTTAAGTATCATCTCTTCAAAATCGATATGCAGCCCAACTTCTCAGAACAAAAGAATTAAAAAAAAACACCTTCTGAGGGAATTAAGAATATGATCGGAAGCTTAGCTATAATTGTTCTAACAACAGAAATAGTAAAATATGTGTTTTTAATATGCTTTAAAACATAATTTTAAATGAAGAGTCTATCTTACTGTTTCAAATAATAGTTTGTGGTCTACTGGTGACCTTTCTAGTGAAGGCTTGAATTTTGTTATTTTCCGAGGTTCGAGCTATCTGACGTTTCTTTAAGAAAATATCGCGACAATGTTCAAGGAAAGCGAGAAAAACCTTGCGACGGTAAAATTTCAAGTTATCTGGTGCCCAAATTAATCGAAGTATTCTCTAGTATTACACTTTATTTCTGTTCAGTAAAACCATTTTAACTCCTGTTGTGTCCCAGATTGGAATGGAGGTGAAAAGTTATCAATATAAACAACAGAGGAGCTTTGTGTTCAAAGACGCAAATGTTCAGGAAACTAAAAGGAATAAAGAAGACCGACAGTACACTTCTTCAAAGAACTTTTTTATTTCACTGCAAAAGGCTAGGGTTTAGCAATAAAGATATGGTTTTTGAGAAAGTATTGAAAAAGAAATTTGATTTAATAGCTCTGTTGAGGGTCCGAGGATATGACTTTTAGAATGCAAAAGAATGTGATAATGGCTTTGAAGCTTAAGCAACACTACATTCAGTCGTTTTTCTTTTGGTTTTTCAACAGCCCATTTTCAACAAAGCCAGGAAGCCACGAATTAGCTTCTGAATTCAACAATTACTTTTGGGTGTAGAAGGGCTCGTTGATGGTAAATTTAATACAACAGATCGAAGTAAAAGTTTATTAAGTGCTTTAACTTTTTATACCTCATTCACAAAATGAAAATATATGAAAATTCCACTATTTGAAGTCTCGGTGCAGTGTCACAAATTGAACGAAGAATCTACCTTTAATATGCTATTTAAATGGCAATTTGTATTTATATATAAGAAAAAACAAGTAAACAATTTTAATTACATCGCCAATTAAGTCAACAGAAAACAAAGGGAAAAAAATCACACTTTGATAATATCTGTCTTTAAAAATATATACCATTATAGTTCACTTTGATACAGAGTCACAACTGTCCTGTTAATATATTTCCAAATCTTTTTCTTTCTTTTTTTATTAATTCAAGTATTTTTTATGACAATGGTCTTGCTTCATTATACCCTGCTCTACTTTTTCTATACAAGCCGGTTCCCTCGGCTTCCCCCAAATTTTCACTTTTCGTCAGTCATTATTTAATGTGGTTATTTTCTCCAATTCAAAAGTTACTCGACGTAGTTTAGGGGGTGTAGCTCAGTGGTAGAGCACACGCTTTCCATGCGAGAGGCCTAGTGTTTGAAACCTTGCACCTCCACACTGATCTGAGCAATTCCGTATTTCACACGCATTTTTTTCAAGAGCAACGTGGTGGTTGGCATTAAGACTTTACGTCTTGAAGAGTAATAGCAGTGTATACTGGCGCACATTTTTGCGCCTTGGATGCACTACCTCGTCATCAACTACATGTTCCTTGCTGGTATGCGTTAGCAGTCATAGCTCTCTACGTCTAGTACCTACACTAGCAGTAAATATTATATACATTTATAAAAGGTAAATGCCTTAATTACAAGATTGCCTACAAAACAGAGGAGCCTTCTTATGGCAAGCAAGATAAAACATATCTTGGAATGATGGAACGTGAATTCAAATGAGGTTACGAAAACTACAGACATTATTTAAACGGCAAAAATTACGCACATAGCTCAGGTTTATCGAAATCCGCTGGGAGCCTAAAGGTAGGAGGTAATCATTTTTTATAAAATGGTCTATTTTAAAGCACATACCCCCACACAAGAGTGGTGTGAAAGTATGCAACTTGTGTTTAGCTTAAAAGATAGCAATCTTGAATGCACAGAAAAGCAGTATTTATTTAAAAAAAGGACTGAATATTAAAAATATCTAGACGTGCAAACTAATTTTATGCTATCAACTTTAAGCCACCAAAAATAGATCCGACAAAGAGTTTGTAGTTAATCTGATAAGATTCACATTTCTGAGTGCATGAAACTTAAGTAATTTTAGTAGCCTTCAGCTCTTTAATATTTTAATATTATGTAAAGTTTTCTATATAAATGCATTGAGTACTTTTACTTATTACATGAAGTGTATCGGTTAATTATTTTACATAAACAAACACACACATACACTTATATACTGTAGCTTTGGATATCAATGAGGATATTTAGTCTTCCTTTTAATATATTCTTGTATATATAAATCCACCCTAAACAATTAACATTCTATCCTAGGGTGAAATAGACCCCGTCACTAGAGTAATGTGACCAAGCATGTTTTACATAAACTTCAAGGTACAGCTTATATAACAGATGGTCTGTCAAAGTTGAACATCATTGCGATAATAAATTTTCAAATAAAACGATAATGATTAGAAATCATCAAGATGTAGTTGACATTATTATTCTTTCTAGAAAACTTTGGTTGCAATAATTACAATGTGTGCTAAAAATTGGGGTCCCAATGGTGCTCTACGAATACTAATATTTTGCAGCTCAGTATACATTGAAACTGGAAAAATTAAAGTCACATGTCAAACGTACTTATTCACAAGTTTAAGCAAAATTTATACAGCTGAAATATCAGCAAGACTTTTTTGATTCTAGTATATTAATGCGATGTGTCAATAATAAAAGCATCTTGTTTCCTTAAACGGTATACAAATATTTATTATAATACTATATTTTTATATATGACAAAAAGTATTTCATTAAAAATAACAGGCTGCTTTCATATAATTCGAAAAAGAAAATTACGGAGACATGTGCTTGTTCTGTTAATAGTGTGTATAAACATTTTTGATTGAGCTTAAAATTCGTTATTTTTGCTGTTATTATTTACTGCTTATGATAGCATTAAATCTTATTGTTCTCGTACTGAGTGCTACTTACACTTTTTCTTTATAATACATCTGCTTTTTTATTTTGATGTGAAGGAAACCGAACAGTTTGTTTTGCAAAGGCAAGTAGCTCCAAAAAGGGCCAGCTCGACGGGAGCCTTTTTTATCCAGTACAGAGTAAATTTATAACTTAGAAGCCCCAAAGTCCTATAGGTGACCATAGATGAACTCCATTATAAATTCCACAATTTTATCGTAGATCGATGGGATCTATCTTGATGTCGCAGTCATCTTTAACATCATCCACATTTATTTTTGAAAGAGTATTGAATCCAGTTAGTACAGGTTTACAGCCATGTTGGAGTACATTATGCCAGTACTGCAAGATTTTTTATTTGCCAAGTGTGGTAGAAGGCAGGAAGAAAGTAGGATGTCACCTGATTGCAAGATAGAATAAAGTAATGACTCAATAATGTTTAACGTATAATGAACGAGATAGATAAAAAGAGGTAGAACATTTCTCGAAGTGTATCTAACAGACTCATAATACAGCATACAACTAAAACAATGCTGAGCAATATAAAATTTAATAAATTGTTATTATTAAATCAAGTAATGTTTGGTTGACTCTATTAGTCTCTGATAAAATGAACCCATACATATTCGCAGTATCCTCAAATCTTCTATTAACCGATGACGGATCTTGAGGGCAAGCATCATCCAATTACGAAAAATTGGAATAATTCTTTAGCTGATTACCCAGTTTTTCCTGGATGAGTGATTTTGAGGTCCCTATTTTTTTATATTCTACGGTAATAGTGAAGAAAAATACTTTGCTCATTGGTTATTCACTTGCTTGCAAGAGCAGATAGCTTTTTCCATCGTTTGATTTTTTTTCTCATGCATAAACTATTTCCATAATATCATAAATCACTTGACCAGCTTCTTCATTTCTACACATTGAGTTTCTTCTGCTATTAACTCTTTTTATGCATTAATGGGCGTTTGAATACATTGTCTCACAAAGGCTTGAACGTAATGACTTATAAAAATAATAAACAATGGCATTTTATAAACAATCTCTTCGCCTAATCATATAAAGCAATTAATACAACCAAATTTTTATCGTTTTATTGACACAACGTGCTGCTGAGATGGCCCCCTTTCTGACTCAGCTATTCAGTCTTTGTCTGTCTGCGTCTTACTTTCGTTCATCTTACTAGAAAGTATCCAATATTGTTCAGATTTTTAGTTCTGGCTTCAGTTCTTTATTCTTATTGAGACTTTTATGGCTCTCGTTTTTCTGCTGATCAAATGGCTGCACATCGAATTTACCATTTTTGATAAATTAGGAGATATTCGTGCTATATCTATCTATCTTGGTCGAATTTCACATCGTGCTATAGCTTTTGATATATTCAGGGGGATTAAAAATTGTATTTCATACTAGTGTTTTCCAGGCTTTTCCTACATATGGTCTTGATTAAAATGTCTTTGATCTTATTAAAACATCCCTTTTTAGTAATTTATTAATGACGGTATTCCACAGGGCTTTATTGTTAGTTTGCTCTATTTCTACTCTACGTAAATAATGTATTAATTATATTAATTATTATTATAATTAACTACTATCTTTGAACAGTGTTTTCTAGATTATAAATATCTATGCAGAAGATACTACCCATTATTTTGGTTTTGCTGCTCCTTGGAAGACTTGGAAATTTGCTGTTAATTTGAAGGCAGGTGTCTAGAAACTTTGAATCCTGGCATAGTCTTATTCATACCTTTCAGTAGGAAGAAAAACATTTTTTCTTTCATTTGTATAAACCTTAGGCCCTTTTAATCACATGGAGAGATATTTAAACCACTTAAAAAGGTCTCCTTTCACATTTCATGATCTTATTTTCTCGCCCAATCCTTTTTGGGCTTTTGGTACACTCGATTGATAAGTATGCCTCTCGTAAGGCATAGGTATTGTTATGGACCAAAAAACCACCTATTACTCAAGGCCATTTTGTATCTTTGTAATTGCATTTTGGCTGTGCTATGTTGTATTTTATGTTTATGCAGGTACACCATTTGATCATGTGCATATCTTTGACTATGTTAGAATATGTATCTGTTTGATTCCTTGGGGCTTTCCCTTTGTTGATAAAGCATTGCAACCTTTGTCATATTAAGGCACCTCATCCGTCTTGGCCGTTTTTAGTTAATACAATCGAAAGTATCTTAGTGAGCATTTTCCTTTGCTTCAAGATCTGTTTGTGTCATTTGGGCTTGTTTGCTACTTACAGCGCCTTTATACCATTGCTGTGGTACTACATGCAAGGTAGCCTACTTTGCACTTGGAATTTCTTTTCTCAAGGTATCCAGCCTTTTCGTCTTCTGAACTCCTTCGCGTTTAAATTGAATTCACTTTGTTTCCTCTTTGATAACCTTTCCTATATTATCTCTTACATTATGTAACATTACCCTTAGTTTGCGATCCTTCTAATTTGTTTAGATTGACTTTGGATATGTTAGGCTTTTTGAAGCCTTACATTCGTTCCCAGGGAAAAATTTTGGATCATGTTTTATTACTACGTTATATGACGTCATGAACTAAGATCTAGATGCATTGTTCGTAGCATTTGTTTCATCTGTTTGAAATATTATCTCCCGTATGGACCCTTAGTGTGTAATAATAAGAAAAGCTGTGGTAATTACAAACCAACACATTTCTTTGAATCATCCTAAAGCGAAAGTATAAATTTGTAACTTGTATTGTTCAATTTCTGTTAAAACACTAATATTTTTGGATCTCTCCCTCTCTCTCAAGGTACCATATCCTGATGGACGTTAGCTGTCATGACGCGCCATCTCTCTCGATTTCTGGTAGCATGTACTAGGTCACACGGTGTTAATCCTGTCCATCTGGTTATATTGTCCACGTATGTTTGTCTTTGTCTTCCTCTGCTGCGTTTACCGTCGATCTTCCCCAAGATTGATAGGCTCTCTAGTCCATCCTTTCGTATTAGGTGACCGAAAAAACTCATCTGCCTTGTGTCTCTTCTTCTTAATACTTCTTCGTTGGTCTGATGGGAAGTCCAGCCGATTTTAAGAATGCGTCGATAGAATCAAAGTTCGACTGCTTCCAGTTTCTTTGTCACCTGAGATGAAATTGTCCAACATTCACTTCCGTATAGCAATATCGGTAGAACATAACATCCCAGAAACCTCTTCTTCGTGGATAGTGTAAGGCTTCCACTGACAAGAATTGATTTGAGTCTCTGGAAGGCTTCCTTTGCCATAGCGATACGAGTTTTTATTTCGGTTTCGCACCTGCCATCTTCGGAAATATATTTGCCGAGGTATTTAAAATTTTTCACCTGCTTCATCTTTTCATTGCCAATGCTCAGCTGATATTTTATGCCAGTCTGTTTGCTGACAACAATACAATCTGTCTTCTTACAGTTCAACGTCAGGCCTTGCCTGTCGCTGGCATCTACTACTGCATTCAATAGTCTCTGAAGGTCCTCCTCGGCATTACTGATTAAAACTGCATCGTCACCATATCTCAGATTGTTGATAATACGACCACCGATTACACATCCTTTTAAATCTTCCAAATCTCTCATTATTTTCTCGCTGTATATGTTGAACAGGTCGAGAGATAACACACATTCTTGTCTGACTCCTCGTTGAATCGGTACAAAGTCACTGACACTATCTGCTACTCTTACGGCAGCCTTTTGTTCCCAATATAAATTTGTTAAGAGACATAGATCCTTGCCATTAATGTTGATTGATTCCAAGATTTCTAGCAGATTTTGATGCTTGACTTCGTTGAACGCCTTGGTGTAGTCGATGAAACATAAAAATAACTTCTGTTGCATTTCGATGCTTCTCTCATATAGCATCCTCAAGACAAATATTGCGTTTCTTGTCCTAGAATCCTTTACAAAGCCGTACTGTACATCGCCTATTTCTTCTTGTATTTTTCCCTTTGCTCTAGCCATGATTACGCGTAGAATAAGTTTCGTCACATGACTTATCAAGCTTATCCAGGGTTTCTTATTTTGCTTCTTTCTTTTTATTAGTGTCTGCTGTTGGTACAGAGGCGTTTTTGAACGAATCCCATGTAGTACTTTCCTCACGTTCTAGAACTTCGAATCTGTTCTGGACTCTGAGTGCAAATTCTTCCCTTGTATTTGTATTACATCTAAGTGCCGTGTAGTCTAACTTTGTTGTTGATTTCGCAACTTTCTTCTTTCTAAATCTGACATGAAATTTGCAGATGACAGGAATGTGATCACTATCACAATCAGCCCCTTTTTGCTTGTCTGATTGCGTTCCTGAATCTCTCGTTGATGGTGATAAAATCAATTTGGTTTCTGGTTTTACCGTATGGGCTCATCCAAGTCCACTTTTTCCTTTTTGGCTGTTGAAACCAAGTGTTTGTTATTGTCTAGTGGTTTTTCTTGCACCAATCAACAAATCTTTCTCCTCGCTCCTTCCGGTCACCTAATCCGTGGAGGCCTACAGTTTTTCCATCTTTTTCCTCACCAACTTTGCTGTTGAAATCTCCCACAATAATGTGTATTTTTGTTGAGATTTGCATTGTTTGTAGGCTTTTTCGAGATCTTCATAGAATGTTTCGATAGCTTCGTCAGGGCTGTCTGAAGTTAGGGCATACACCTGAATAATAGAAATGTTTAAAGGTGAGTCTTATTTTCAGCAAAATAACTCAATCTGTTATTGCCCAGTATCCGAGAATTGATTTTGTTCGCTCCTTATCTATGATCAAGCCAACTCCTTTTTCATGACATTGACCTGCTCCTTTCCATCTTACTTCACTGATGCCCATTATACTAACTCCAAGTCTGTCCATTTCAAGTTTGATGTTGTCCAATTTTCCACTTTGGAACATTGTTCTGGCATTCCATGTTCCGATCTTGACGACAGTAGCTTGATGACGATCCAGGTTCACCTGTCGCACATAAGACCCTGTACCGAGCGAGGGAGTATCACACGCGGCACTCCCATTTACGCTGTTTGTCTCTGTTGTAGTGATTTGCGCTGTCATAATGATAACTAGGCATAAGTTATGTGGTGGTTTCCCCTTGCCTTCCACATCCTTTGGTTTCTCAAAAACCTTGCCCGCAAGGCAGTGGGTGAAGTAAGGTAGTAACCATTCCTTGGTAGGACGCAAGTACTCGCCTACTACCCTGATGGCTGCTACAGTTGACCCAATGTTTGGTTCTTCCGCCAGCATGATTGGAGCTCTGCTGCAACCCAGTACTTCACCGTAACCCTGGCCCGAGAGGCTATACAGGTGCTTCACCTTGTTCAAGGGTGACCTGAAATTATGCATTGTCGGTTTTTTTAGGCTCATAATGCTTTCAATTTCTTAGGAATTGGTTTGCTCAATTTAGAAGATGCTGGAAATGCGCTGAGGTACTATCATTATAAACAGAAGGAAATGTCATGGTGAGCTAGACTTCCTGCCTTGCCAGTAGCTGGTAGATATCAAGTCCATTTTTTACTAACATCATATGTGTCAGACAAACCGTCCTTAGGAAGAAAAGGGAATAGTCAGTCTTCCTCTATTACAACAGATCTACACAAAGATAATTCACATTCACCTACCATATACTGCTTTTCTCACTGCAGCTGGAAAAATGCAAGTAGAATTCTTACTGCCTCTGCACAGAGGAACGTCTGGTAGGATTTAGATTAAGGACCTCAGAAAACGGTATGCTTTATCATGCAGAATATTGGTTTTCTTATTTCAAGGTGACATATTTACCTACGTTTGGACAATTGCTTTGGAAAGAAACGAAAGAACACGAATGAAACACTTTGACTTTTGCTTAGACAAAGTTATGTAGACTCTTTTTGATGATTGGAATAAACATGGATCAGAAAAATCTAAATTTATTGAGCAAGGACAAAAAAGTTAGAGGTAGAGGTACTCTATGAAAGAATGAGATTGTTTGTAAGTAATGTTTCGGAATTTTTGGCCTGAGTTCTATAATCACTCAACGATTTGTTTGCTTAACTTATTTGTAAGAATGTTGAGGTTTACTATTACTATAGTTTTTTAATCTTTTAACCTAAATGTCTCTCATTTTTAGATTTGAAAACATTCCCACAATAAGTGTTAATATTTTACCCCCAGCTGCATCATTCGCAAGACGCAAAATCGTACTAATTGTTTCTCTACTTTGACCTCTTCAGACTTGATTTAGCTTTTCTTGTCACCAAACATAAAGGGGATAAAGTATAGTTTACTAAGGCTGTCGAGCAATGAAAAAATAAAGAGATCACTTTTTCTAAGAAAACTATCCTTTTTCCCAGTGGTTCTTCTTAATTACTGGCAGGAGTTTGTAGCTTTTAATTGGAATGATATGATCCAAAATTGGTCCCTAAATACATTTCAGAAAGATAGATTATAATGCCTTTTTTTCATTCAATCTATCTTGGACATACCAAATAAGAAAAAAAAGTGGGCCCAAAAATCTAATCGTATAAGCCAAAGTTTCAGTGGTACCCAACAAGACTACTGTACTGATATCCTATCTCCTGACAGACGTGTTAGCGAAGTTGTAATTGATACTGCAACTTGTACATTGCATTAGATCATTGTTATAACATAGTGGTCAGGACGGGGTCGAAAGAAAGTAAAGATAAATCTAATTATTGCTTGAAATTGCTATGCATTCATCTAGGAAGCCTGATACTGGCATCACTGATTTCACTGGAATGCTCGACTGCAATAACAATCGAGTTATTAGCCAAATGGGCCTTGCACTAAAAATCCTAGCAAAAATAGTCCTTTAGATAGTACACCGTCAACTACTACCTAAAGTTTCAGACTATTAGTACGCTTTTACGAAAGATGGAGGGACGCGAAACATAATCTTCAATCATAAAATGCTTTTCGACAGAGTTATAGAATACCAGCAGGGTAATCAATGAACACCAGCCTGTACCTTGTGTTCATTGACTACGGGAAGGTCTTTGACATGGTTAGGCACAATGTTCTATTCGCTATGTTACAGGATATCTATATTGATGATACAGACATCTGAATTATCAAAAACTTTTATAACAAGCAGGAAGTCGCCTTCCGCATCTCACACAAGACACTCACTGAAACGGTCATGATTTGCAGATGACTAAGGCAAAGACATGGTATGTCAGCAAGATTTTCGACCTCTACAGCAAAATCATCCTCAGATATCTTGAAAAAGCTTCTAAATGTCTCCTTGTTAATGTCTTCCAATTAAACAATATTCTTTATACTGACGAGACAGTCTTTATCGCCACGTTTAAGGAGGGCACCCAAAACCCGACTCGTGCTGCAAGAGCCTCGGGTAATCGTCCTAGTCACAGCGTTAACAGCAAAAAACCAAAGGTAGTATGCATCTCAAAACACTAGCCGGAGCCAAAATTTGAATTGAGATAGATGGTAAAATTATAGAACAAGTTTCAGTCTTCAATTATCTTGGATCTTACATCACAGCCAGTGATAATACTAAGAGAAAAACAAACAAAGGATATTTCATGGATAAAGATACATTTAACAACAAGAAAGCTATCTTTACCAATCGAAAACTGTTATTGACCATTAAACTTGGTGTTCTCAAAACCTTTGTCTCATAGGTCCTTTTGTATGGAACAGAATTATGGACACTTAATGCAGAAAGACAGAGAAATATAGAAGCCGCGGAGATATGGTTTATCTTTTGTTATTTCACCATGTCCTATTCCTTGTTGGAAAAGAAAGAGAGTTACACTAAGCAATCGAGTAACGTTATTTGAAATTTCCTGGTCATTACATTAAAAAACCGGAGGAAGAAGACCTTGGCCTCAGTGGGTGGGTTAACGAAAAGCGCACTTGTGATAGACAGAGAAAAACTGTGCAGATGTGCAGAACTTTCAACAACATTTCAAGAGTAGCTAAGAGCTATGAGATGCCAACTGAGACCGAGAATAATGGCGGCGCATTTCACTGCAATAGTGGTTAACCTAAGGTTGTTTCAATTTGGCATCACAGAAGAAGAAGATTTTAAAATTTTAATATTTTGATTATTTGTAAATAAAGCTCGATATATGAATGTATAAAGTACTCTTAGTTTTCAGTGCATCGATTAAATCTTTCACACAAATAAATTAATATTTATATACATATATATATATATATATACAGTTTGGTCTACAGACTGGTGTTTCGCCCTTCCACGCCTCATCAGTGCAGATTGGAATCTCTCTATATCCCTGTATTCCATACAAGGGCCTGCATCAGTTGCCATTAAGACAATAATGTGGAACATTACCGGGCACCTACAGAGTCAGAAGCTTGACATTTTGTAATTCAACTGAAAAATGTTAAATCCTTTTTAATAATTGTGAGGGTTTTTTACGGCCTGTATGTCGTATTGGAACTAGAAGGAAGTAAAAGAGGCACTTGTATTGCATTTAACATTAAACTGCAAAATACCAATGACACTGAATATTAAACATTAAAAAAATTTCTCTCCTGCAGGACTCATTTAAGCTCCAGTATCCAGTGAAAGCGTACAAATCTGTCAACCCAAGGAATACAGAATGCGTATAAACTAATGTACCAGCAGTTGTTGTTATAACATAAATACGTTTTATTCCAAATGTAAAAGTTTTTTCTTTCAACCGATCTCATTCCCAAGAAGCAAGAAATTAACAAGATCACGTTTAATCTCGCTTTGAAAGCTTTCCAATGTAGTAAAGCAATAACTTATCAAATCTATCATCAGGCCCCTAGAGAGATAAAAGGTCAAAAGTGTTTTTATTAAGTCTCTTAAGTTATTTAAAAAAAGGTTTTAATTTTGTCAGAAAAGCACATTAAGTTGCATTTTAATAGCTCATTAAATTTCAGTTTTTGGAGGAGTGGTATCTGACAATCCTATAGCTGCTGGTAGAGAGCCAAATAACAGATAACTATATCCTTTTTAATCCCTAAAGTAGTCTCTATGGTAAAAGGCTGACTATCGTACGCATTAGCGTTTTCCTTTAAGCTATTAGCTGAGTTGTCTGTTTACGTTTTCATGGAGTAACTCGTATTCTTATGTGAAAAAACCCAGTAGCTTTCCTTTGTTAAAGGTTGAAAGTGAATTCAAACCATCAGTGGTTTTACATGGTCTTTGTTGCCAAATGTCTCCCTATTTGAACTTAGACAAAATATGTATGTACTTGTGACGTTTGTGACCTGATGATAGTTTAGCAACACGAAACTCTGAGTCACTTGATAGTGTCTTTAAGTGCTTCAACACTATCATATACTCCATATGTATATTGGCCACCCTGGCCACAAAGTCAAATGACCCGCCTTTATTTGTTGTAAAACAGAATTACATGTGACGCTTTGAAAATATAAAGGAAGAGAAGTTAAGAATATATGTGCACCAAACTAGGCTCCAAACAGTGCCAATGGTTTTCGTAGTCACATCCTTGAAATACTGAGCTATCAGGTCTCTGTTCACCAACCGATCATTTTGAAACCATATTTCATTGGACTGCATCTAAATGATGACCATCAATGAATATTGTTTATAATATTGACTATCCTTAAACTGTTTTGGGACTTACGCTTGGCCAGAGGTAATCAATTATGACGGTTTGAAAAGGACAATGCGACTAAATCACTGGTATGTTTTTAGTATACCTACATGTTAACTGATATCCACGGCACAAACACCTTACGTTATATAATGTTTTAGAATAGGCTGCAAGTGCTACACTTAATGTTTTTTTTGGTTGCAGTTGACTGTCAGTAAGACTTTAATCAGCGTTCCACAAAATGATAAGTTAACGATTAACGATAGCTAAAGTAATACATAAGTTCTTGATGTCTCCAATAACGAAAACCTCACACAATGACAGTAACTATTATGTGGGTTTCCTTATTTAGGGCTTCTCATTTGTCGTTATAGATGGTTACTGATGACTTGGCTTCAAAGAAGGACATATTGAAAAGCCGGCCGGAAATAAGATTTAGTTACCATCACCCTTTCGATATACCAAACCGCTAATGATGTGTTAAAAATACTGTTTGTTAATTTAGATATAGAAACTTTCTCTTCTTTCAAAATCTGATCGTATTATAACCTTATCTTGACTTTATGATACTTAATATCTTATAAACAACATCCGAGTCTTTTTCGGCTTTTTCCTAATTGCAAATAAACGTTTGCATTTCAACACCGGGCATATTTAACTCTCAAATGGCAATCTGACATCAACTGACATATTTGTAAAGCTAATGTGTTACCACAGAGGTCTCGGCTTCACAAATGTGGTTCTGACGGGGAAGTTAAGATCTAAGGATCGCAAACTAATAAAACTTGGTAAAATGTAGAAACGAGGCATACATAAAAGAGCAGTCGGAATAAAAAGAGACAGACTACGGCATTACAATAATGGATTGCCACTTAATAAACCAAAAAGTATCCAAACAGATGAATATTTAAATATTAAGCTGTACCTGCTCGTCATGTATCTAATTTAAAAGTCGGAGTTAATTTAGATTTAGCTTGAAGTCAATCATCCCGAGTGAATTGTTTGACTGGCACATGCGC
Source organism: Morbakka virulenta (assembly GCA_003991215.1). Lineage (NCBI taxonomy): Eukaryota > Metazoa > Cnidaria > Cubozoa > Carybdeida > Carukiidae > Morbakka > Morbakka virulenta. Next base: position 190,590 of record RDPX01000311.1, read on the forward strand.
TTTCTTCAAAAAGTTATTTTTTCTTTATCAGTAGTAGTTTATCAGGTAGGCTGTCTATGATAGTCTAAAAGTTCTATGGGTACTAGGTTAGTAATAAGATAGTGCAAAATACATTGTTTCTCTTTTGCATAGTAAATACCATTAATTGTCATAAAAGAGTGACATTTATAATAAAAAATTTGCAAGTCAACTAATAGAAAGGAGTGGGATTATTTAAACTTTTTGAATGGACTCGCTCATGTATCTAAGCGAAAATCTCATGATGCGAAAAAGTAAATATGAACTTTTCAGCTTATTTCACAAAGAAACGAAAAGTTAAAAGTCAGACGCAATAAGAATTAACATTAATAAATTATTTATGTACTGATGTAAAAGTTGACATCGTTAGACTAATTTCTTAGAAGACTTGTTGCTACTAAACTTAATTTGTATTGCTCAGCTTTAAGAGGAGATAGTCACTCGCTCATTCAAAGCGAATTAAATTTTTCTAAATAGAGGAATATTTAAAATTTTGATGCACTTATTATTCGAGTGTACAATGAACATTCTATTTAATACTATTTTAGACATATTAATGTAGCTCATTAATGTAGCTTCTCAGGTAGGATGCTTTGAGAAATTAAAGTAAAGGCTCGAAAAGGCAGCTCAATAATCTGAAATTGAAAGCCTTGGAAGGAGGGGTTCTTTTGAGTCACATATAAACCGTGATGCTAATTTTTTTAAGTACTTCCATTCCTTTTTCCATTTTTCAGACTGATACTTTTGAGCAAATTAGATACTGACTGCAATATCGAAAAACGTATATACAAACAAAGGGACACAACTTGTTTTATGATATTAAATCCATTCTTTGCTACTTTTGCAAATGGAATAATTAGGTACAATTAGTAATATTACAAATTATGACAACTGCCAAAAAACAAAGCAGCTGGAAGCTGATTAGAGCTACAGTATACTAAAATCTGCCATAGGGATAACACACTCCATAGAGGAAAAGCACTCACCTTGGATTTCAATAATTTGGAGTGATCAGCACATAGTTATTATTTTCTAAATATTCCTTTATTTTTAACTACGAGAATATTGAATCCTTTTCCCCTAAAATACTTTTTTTTCATGTACTAAAGAGATTTCAAACTGGACAATTGCTCCAAACTTGTAAACACATACCAATTCTATAGAAGACGTTGATTTTTTACTCCGAGTATAGCTATTTTTATGTGTTTAAATTTTTGAATGGGATGTCCAACAAATGAAATAAATTATTTGAATTTTATAGGGATGATTAAAAAATCTTTTTCTAAGTTTCTGATCTGCTTTGAAAAGACTACGAATAATTCAAAAACATTGATTTAGAATTATATTTGTATTAATTGTTACGTCTATTTTCATAAATTTTTCTTTCAAATTTTTAATCCTCAAGAAATGCCTCAAAAAACAAGAATTAAAAAAGGATTTTCAAGTAGCCAACAGACTTTATTACATCTCTGACTTTCAGTTCTATGGCAAGTCCATATGAGCATCTGTATAACAGAATTCACCACGCAGGGAATCATTCTAGGCCGTTATATCTACCAATTTTCAGTTATTACAGATACAGGATCTTAGCAGAAACATGTCATCTCAAATTAAAGCAATACACAGTTTTTAATAAATATCTTAAGAAAAGGAAGGAATTCGAAAGTAGTGTCCTTTCTCATCTTTCTCTCCTAAACAGCCTCAATCCTAGACCAGTAGCTGTTTTGCAGGCATTTCACTTCAATTAATGAATGCCATCTCACTCTACCTTTTGCATTGTTCTTCTTCAAGCTCCAACTCTTTAAATGCCATTACTTACTGTAATCATCCACTCTTGTTTTGACTTTCCTCTTTGACTTACCTCAAGAAATACCAAACTAGGTCTCTAGGGATCGTAAGCATCTCTAGATAAATGAAAACCTTGTGAAGGTTCACTTGGTGCTCCCTCACCTTTTCCTGTAGCGTTCCGGGGCAGATCATCGGTTGCACCGTGGACTTACCTGACTGGAATCCATATTGTCGTTCTGAAATCTTCACCAAAACACGAGTCTTTTCTCAATACTCCTCTCCCACAACTTCAGACTCTGGCTAAATGATTTTATACTTCGTTAGAACAATTTAGTGAGTTCCTTTTTTCTTTTATAAGGGGTCATTTCGCCTTTTCTCCATAATCCTAGCATCCTCCTCCTGAGAGTGTCGGCTAATATGGCTGTCACGCACGTTACTCCATTGTACTGGATTATTTTAATAATTTCTGTAGGCACCATGTCTGACCCTTTACCTTTCCCATTTCACTTTTCCATTTGTCTTCCTTGCCAATTTTCTTTGGCTTTTTCCTTTGTCGCTGCACCTATTAGACCCTCCACTCTGTCAACGTCTTCCAGGTTTTTTCTACTGTTCCTTGTAAATAGAGAGGTATCAACGTACGTCTCCGTCTATCCTTGATAGCATTTTCTAAGAGTAATTTTCCTTCTTTTTACTTAACAAGTTTTAAATTGTCAATCTCCAGTGACCTAAGCTTTCACTTCTTCACTTTCGTGTAAAGGTTTTTCACTCCATTATCCTTCAGATCTCTATATATTTCTTTATTGGCCTCCTTTTTGGTTTCGTAACCTCAGCCTTTGCTCTTTTGTTACTTCTTTTTGCTCCTCCTTTGCCAGCCTTATATCGTCCTCTTCTATGTTCTCTTCCTTATTTGCCACAGTTTATCTCTTTAGGGCTTGGTTTTTTTTCTTTTACTGCCCTTTGGACATCTGGTCTCCTACACCAGCATTCCTTTATTAGAAATTTTCCTCCTGAGACTTTCAATTCTGCACTTTCAAGTTCGAAAACATTATTGTAGCTGTCGTCCCATGTATCATTTTCTCCTAGATTATTTTTCGCTAACATATCTTCTAGCTTGGAATTGAACGTTTTACTTTTATTCTCTTTTAACTTCCACCATCTGATTTTCTCTTGTCTTTTCCTTTTCTTTTCTTTCTTCAATTTTAGTATGATGTTTTTAACAATACGTCCATGTAAAGCTGCAATGCGCTCTTCAGGTATGATCTTGAAGTCCTTGAGGTATTTCTGGCTCTCCCTCCTGACTACTACTTAGTCCATTACAGATTTGTACCTCCCACTCCTCTATGTCAACAGATGCTCCTTCCTCTTGGAAAGGAAAGTGCAGGCTATTGCTAGGTCATGTGATATCTGCTAAATTTTCTTTCCTTTTACACTTTTATTCCCTACAGACTCTCCACCATGCCATCTATTTTACCTGCTCTTCCTGGTCCTTCATGCTGATTTAGACCTCTTCCAACAAACAGTTCCTCTGTGCTTTGTATTTGGCAGATGCCATCATCAAACTCCTTCCAGAATTCCTCTTTCTCTTCGGATATACACACTTGGTGTGGGGTATGTTGGACATAGGAACAGACAACATTGTAATTTCTGCCAGGTGTGACCAGTTTCATCATCATTACCCTGTCCAAAGTTGTGTCCACAGCGATGACCTTAACAAGTCAGTATATACTAAGGCATATATCAATTCCATTTTTATTTCAATTTCCTCTACGATAGTATGACTTGCAGCCAAATCTATGCCTTGTGCTTTTCTTTCAGATTTTCCTCCTGTCCAAGGGACCTCTTGTGAGCAGTTAATGTCAATTGTACTGGACGCCATGACATCTGCTACCTCTCGATTCTCTCTAGTTACTGAGCTAACATTCATTGTATCTAAAAGCAAGCGCTGATTATACTGCATCTTTTACTTCAACCCTTTCGTCCATTTCTTGGTGGGGTGTACGGCTTAGCATTCTCTAAGTGTCATTTAGATCGAAAGTGGTTTGTAGCAAAGCAAACAAAAAATATCAATCATGTTTAATATTGTAACGTAAAGCAGGCTATACGAAAAGTTACCGCAAGTAGTATCTATAGAAAGAATTACAACAAGTGGTAGAAAATGTGTCACTGAAAGAGTCCGATTTTATACGTCTTTGTGGTATCGTTTCCTCCTCTCTTAGGGTTACATCTTTGCATGGCCTATTGTCCATAGTGTCCTTCTCAAACATCAATTTGACTCCATTCCATCAGTTGTGTCATCCCCATTGAGTTGGAAGCTGAAGAAGTACGATTGAGATATATGACATTGTGAATTTGCAGAGTAATGCGTTACGTCATCAATAGGACAAATTGTCGTTCTTAAGCTCATATATTTTTTCCAAATGTGTAGTTTCTTACCTACTGTACACAAAATTGAAAAATTGGGCCACTTTCACACTTTTACAAAAACATGCCGCCCCCTTTCTCAAAATAATAAATAAATAAATGTTTCCCAAAGCATCTTCATTTTAACTCACATTTTTCTAAACTTAGGTTCCCTAATCTAGAAACAAACAATTTATAGGAGTTTTTGTTTGTAACAGTAACCTTTGTTTTTATCGGGAGGCCCTCTGAAGAATAGACATGTGAAAAAGAAGCCTTGTAATTTTTTTGTAGAATCAACTTCTCGTAAACGAAGAGAAATCAGTTCATTTTGCTTTGTCGAAATCTTTCATCGTGTTATCTTTAGTATTTTTGTTCTTTCACTCACAATTCAGTTGTGATTATGTTAATGTTCCAATCAGTCAGTACACAGTTAACATGTTTCTTTCAAGAAAATTTTACATAATCGATTCATATCGCTATGTTAAACGGTAGTCACAACAATTAGACGAAAGAAGGTCTATCTCATAGTAATTGATTAAGTACTTGGTTTAGTTGCGGGAAGTCTTTCCAAGATTTTTCGATAAGTATTATGGTACCGAAGGAACTCATTTTCAAGCAATAAAATAAAATGTTTTTGTCCACTGATGGTTGAAAGTCTGACAATTGACCTAACTACTGGAAAGTGGTCTTATATGAATCTACCTTTTACCAGTTTTCAAGGTCCCTTTAAGAAAATATGGACAGAAGGGAAATATTTTATTAGATATTTAGCTTAATAGGCTCGAATGATTGAAAAAACGTAATTTTAATATGATCGATATTGTTTAAGCCACAGAAGGATCCAGGTAACGAGTTTTTGCTGTCGACGAAAAATTTGTTTAAAGGCTAGTCTAAATTTTACATTACATGCTAAAAAAATCATGCAAAAAAATTTTTTACTGCAGTTAAAATTCAATAAGTTCTACGTTCAAGTTCTTGCGTCATAGTATTGATGATTATGTGTCTCAATTGCTTGGTATAATTATGCATTTATTTATTTCTTAAGGAAAATAATGGTACGCGTGAACAATAAATATGTAAATTCATATTCTGTAGGGTAGTTATATATTATTTCAATTAGGCGTTATGGCTATTTAATATTGAAATTAATTTCTTTATATGTAGACAGGAAAGCTATTGTAAAGCAAAACCTAACTTGCTTTAAGGAGAGATATGCTTAAATAAGTTGAGGATAAATGAAAACATTAAATTATCTCATTTTCTTTCTTCTCACTGTTCATATTCCTTCTGCTCTCAAAGTGAAAAGGAAATTACTCTTTATTATTTCTTCTTATCTACTTAGAAGAAATTGTATGTTAAATTGCTTGAATAGCTTCATTTTATGACCTGAGATTTCTTACATGAACAGTCAATAATATCCGCCCTGAGGAACATCTGTTCTACCACTATCTTAATCCTTTGAAAGTTTAGTTTGTATGTTTTCTCTTTAATAACACCAAGATCAGTAAGAATGGCGAAATGATTTCATAATGGGGTGTTTCCTTTAAAATATAACAATCACCAAAGACCAGCATTTAGATATGCTTAACCCTAACTAGGCTGCTCGTTTCTAACCGAATTATATAAATAAGCTGAAAAGAACACGATAGCTATTTAATAGGTTACAAATAACTCGATCCAAGACATGTTTGTCGAAAAGCAACGCATGTGTTGTTCTACCAACTGAAATGGAATAGATTCTAATGATCTATTTCAGGTCATCATATTGGATAGAGATATTTTATTTTGTTAAAAATTATCTTTGATATAATAATTACATTTTTACACAATAGTGGTCCCTTTGTGCACATTGCCGCAATCACGACAGAGGGCTTTTGAATACGTTCTGAGTTATTGATGCTTTCATGATTGACACCATCGGCTTTTTTTGTCAGACAATAAATAAGATGCCAAAGATTGGAAAACTCAGGTCAACCGTATGGAAGACGGATGATACATCATTCTAAGGGTTTGGTGATATTAGACATACACAAAGCTTAACTTTTCTGTCGTTGTTACCGCTAGAATTTAATTTAGAAGCTGTTAGGTTTGGATGGAGTGATAGAGAACGAGTAACAATGTATGTAGAGCAGTTCAAAGCTACAAACTGATTTCAAAGAGTGGTGAAATTTTCTTTTAGTTTCACATTTTCCCCCCCTCGATAATCATTTACATATTCTCATTCAGCTTATCATAGAAATACACTGTAGCAAGAGTAGCAGTAATGGAGGAAGGCGAGTAACATGGAGGAAGGCGAGTAACAATGTATGTAGAGCAGTTCAAAGCTACAAACTGATTTCAAAGAGTGGTGAAATTTTCTTTTAGTTTCACATTTTCCCCCCTCGATAATCATTTACATATTCTGATTCAGCTTATCATAGAAATACACTGTAGCAAGAGTAGCAGTAATGGAGGAAGGCGAGTAACATGGAGGAAGGCGAGTAACAATGTATGTAGAGCAGTTCAAAGCTACAAACTGATTTCAAAGAGTGGTGAAATTTTCTTTTAGTTTCACATTTTCCCCCCTCGATAATCATTTACATATTCTGATTCAGCTTATCATAGAAATACACTGTAGCAAAAGTAGCAGTAATGGAGGAAGGCATGTTTTTTTAACCTTTTGTTTCCAGTTTCTTTGCTCTCAGGTTTCCTTTCCAGGAACCTTTTTTGCTTGCCTTTTGGGGGTGGGGTGAGGGGTGGGGGGGGGTGTGAAGAAGATAAAGTAAGGTTTTAAATATAGTTTAGTTTTAAGCCTTGTTCCTTTGTACAAGTTACTAAAAACAAATAATAACATAATTGGTATAGATCCAGACCTCTTTCTCTTTCCACAGGATAGGGAATTTAGGTTTCTGAACGATAATCGACATCCTATTGGCCATATTTCTCTTTTCCAAACAATGCATTCTACAAAGATCTGACTTTTTCAAATATCTTTGTTCTCACAGACATAGAAGACAGGAACTTTGCTTTTGGGAAAATGTATTTTCGTCGTGACATTTTCTGTTATAAGCAAGATATTGTAGAAACGTTATTGAGAATCAAAACTAGTGGAACAGTTTATGTTGCAATCTAGATCTAGTTCTGATCAATTATAGTTTTCCATAGTTTTGTGAGTGACAGTTACAAAGTGTACTTGTTCTTTCCTAACCGAATCAGCATGTTTACTCTGAACATAGCCGCATTAAGAGAGTTAAAATTAAGGTCAATAGTGTTACCTATTTTATAAAATGATGTGAACACACAAAAAAATTGAATTGGAGGAAAATAAAACAACCCACTTGTTCTTATTTATAACAGGTATTCAGACATAACACATTTGCTTTTGATGTGGTGGTGGTTTTACAAACACAAAAGTAATCATTGTCTATAAATAGTTTCAGGCTTCTTGCATTTATGTGATATTTTATTACTGTTTTACATTATTTTGTATCTTGTACTATTATCTATGAAATGATACAATAATGAGCAAAACATATAATTAGAGCATATTCTATAATATTCACGTAAAAGTTCTCACTAGTTTTGTTGTTTTATGAGGGTTTTCTTCGGTGGAACAGTCAAAACACCAATTAGTTTCTAAAATGGATACAGCATTGTACATTTACCTTGGTCAAAAAAGATAATGAAGGTTAATACTTGACTTGATTACGAAAATGTCATTTTTCGTTTTTGTCATCGAATTTTCTGTAGAAGTTAGTCAAACAACTTTGCTGCGCAGTACTCTTTTCAACTGTCTTTTGTTCATACCGGGTGCAAAGAGATAACAAATCTTATATATATATATAAATATATATACATATACATATATATACAGTGTTTACTTACTTTAACTGGCAACCCTGAAACACCTATCAGGCAGCTACATCTCTGGATACTGCGTCCTGGACACTGTCCAGTTATTGTTCGCACTTACTCAAGACTCTATAAAACCTCTTTAAGAATCTTTGAAACGTCCTAAAAGCACGAAAGCTAAAAGCACTCCTAACATGCTTTTCGACTACCAGTTCAAGGTGGCAATAAACAGCTGCCTAGCCTCTTACCAATATTATGTCAGCTGCAGGGAAACTTTCGGTCTCAATGAGTCGGCGAAACATCTACACACTAGTTAGGATAAAAAGTGATATGGGGCTTTTTCAGTTAAAACAACCTACGAATCGTCCGAAAAAAAGAGATAATTTGTTTAATATCATAGCGGAGAAAATCAGTCAATACTGGGAAGAAACGATCCTGAAAACTGACTTCAGTCGTTCCTGTAGAAAAGTATGGCCGAGAGCAAACACTGAACGTGCTGGTATAGAACTGTCAAGGATTCACCCAGACTTCAAAGACCATCAAGAGTCACTGCAAGCAATATTACTTGTTCAAAGGCCTAATATGGACAATGCCTTGTCTCACCTTAACCGAGAATCTTTCACCACAAGAGCAAAACAGCTGTCAGTGTTATACCTTTTAGCGAAAACTTCCTAATTGAAGATGGTATAAACGAAAAACGAATAGTTAAAAAATGATACGCTACTCTATTGTTACATCCAAGCACCCTGCAACAAACTACGTCGTTTGAAGCGTGGACTAAACTCTCAAGTCACACAGAACAGACCATTTAATGGTTTGGTTCTCACAGGGTCCTTTCTAAATTGAGTTCAAAATCAAATTTTTAGTGACGAGCAAACTGTAAAGCCTATTATACAAACTTGCCCTTTCCTAAAATCATCACATTTATTATGGCTCAATCATCACAGGAAAGAAAGAACTCGAAGTGTTCTTAATTAGATGGTCATAACGGAGGCATAATGATTCTCTTCAATACCCTAGGATGTTAGTTACATCTATGAGCAATTAAGAATCTTTGAGTTAAACAGATCATAGATAACCTAAATTGCCTTTGTGCTTAAAAACATCTATTGATCCAAATCGTGAATATGAAAGGATAAAAATGCTGTCACTTCCAATAATTTATTGCCCCAAAATAATCATTGATGTACTTCATAAAGAATTTAGGGAACCTTCAGTTGCTTTAATTCATTTTTCGTCCATACTTTTATCATCCAGATTGCTCACAGATATTTATTTTTCCAGTGTGTCATTGGTGTGGACAAATAAAAACATTAGCAGGCTAAACTCCATATCAAGCGGACCCTTTACAATCGTCAATATTACATTCCCGCAGTCACCTTTCAGTTAAAAATTATTTTGAACTTCATTATTTCCTATAAAAAGGTCTTCAGAGTCAACCTCACCAAAAGTGATAGAAATTAACCTTATCCATCTTGTTTACTAAACTGTATCAACTTTGCCTTTTCCCTCAGNCCCTGCAACAAACTACGTCGTTTGAAGCGTGGACTAAACTCTCAAGTCACACAGAACAGACCATTTAATGGTTTGGTTCTCACAGGGTCCTTTCTAAATTGAGTTCAAAATCAAATTTTTAGTGACGAGCAAACTGTAAAGCCTATTATACAAACTTGCCCTTTCCTAAAATCATCACATTTATTATGGCTCAATCATCACAGGAAAGAAAGAACTCGAAGTGTTCTTAATTAGATGGTCATAACGGAGGCATAATGATTCTCTTCAATACCCTAGGATGTTAGTTACATCTATGAGCAATTAAGAATCTTTGAGTTAAACAGATCATAGATAACCTAAATTGCCTTTGTGCTTAAAAACATCTATTGATCCAAATCGTGAATATGAAAGGATAAAAATGCTGTCACTTCCAATAATTTATTGCCCCAAAATAATCATTGATGTACTTCATAAAGAATTTAGGGAACCTTCAGTTGCTTTAATTCATTTTTCGTCCATACTTTTATCATCCAGATTGCTCACAGATATTTATTTTTCCAGTGTGTCATTGGTGTGGACAAATAAAAACATTAGCAGGCTAAACTCCATATCAAGCGGACCCTTTACAATCGTCAATATTACATTCCCGCAGTCACCTTTCAGTTAAAAATTATTTTGAACTTCATTATTTCCTATAATAAGGTCTTCAGAGTCAACCTCACCAAAAGTGATAGAAATTAACCTTACCCATCTTGTTTACTAAACTGTATCAACTTTGCCTTTTCCCTCAGGTACTATAAACTTTGTAAAGGATTTTGTAATCTATTACCTTCTATTATCCTTTCAATTCTTTCTTTCTATAAATTGATTTTTAAATATTATAACCATATCACGTCTGATGAGGCAATCAAAATATTTAAGTAAATAACATTTATTCTAACGTTATTTAAAAGTAATTTAATGGTACGTAGATATGACAATGAATGAGAAGGTCAGAGAGACTCTTATCGGCTTAATCACTTTGTCGATAAGCCGCCACTTCAATATTAAACCGAGTGTTAAAGATACCACCGCAGAAGATAACTGTAGTCAGAAGGAAATACTGAGACAGCAACATGTGGTTTATGCTTACGTTTCGATGCGGAATCTAAATCAACTTTTCATTTAGGACATTGATTCTATGTGAGCATTACCAATGCCTTATTAAAGTTCTGAAACATTTTTAGTACACAGAAAAACTAGGGTAATTATTTTAAATAAAATCTATTCTTACCCATTATCATCTTTTTCTTAGCATGTTATTGTTTAGGTGTAAGTAACTCAGCCATAACTTTGTTTTCGTTCTCTTAAAAACTCCTTGCTTATGGCTTTCCCGTCTGGGTTTTTAACCTGTCACGTACTATTTGTCTCACCAAGGTTACTATGGTTTGCGTTGGGCTTTGAAAAACACTGAGATCAATCCTTACAAGGCGAGGGATCATTTCGTATTCGGCAAATCGGGAGTGCTCGGTACATTTCTAAATCTAACCGGAAAGTTGTTAAGAGATTGTATAAATTTTGTGAAATTGTCTACCTTTACATTTTCAAGATACCAATCTTAACTATCTTCTAAATAATACTGGCATTGATTAACAGACAAGATATGCATTTAGGAAATGCAGTTTTGACCAGACCATTACCATATCAAGCTTGGTTAAGATATTTAGCTAAAAGCAAGTGAGGTAGTTAGCTGACAAGAGTAAGGACTGTGAGCATTAAAATTCAGTTGAATTTGATAAGGGATATTTGGAAAGGTGAAAGAAAGCAAATATTCGGGCAATACGACATTGTGACTGTTAGCTTAAAAATCTTCGAGCGTCATAAAGAGATTTTGGTAGAGGGTAAATATTTGGATTTCAATAGCTGCGCCACGAAACTTATGAATTACATTTTTCTTTTCATGTTATTTTAAATTTATATCGAGAGAAAAAAAAGCAAGAATATGTATTAATATATTAGGTTTTCAAAAACAGACACATTTTGAATTATCTAAAACAAAAACTTGCAATATTGCCATTTTTCGACCATGTTTTGGTCAGTTATAAAGCTTATTTTCTTAATGTTTTATGGCCAACTAGTACAACAGGCTTTGAAACAAGCCTGTAGATTCTCTTATGCTAAATTGAAAAAAGTAATGAAGGAGTGTTGGAAACATCGTACACTAGTCTTCGCTAATAACAAATATGGTATACATTTTTAAAAAATATAATGATACCAGAACACTAAGCGTCATAAAAACTTGAAGCCAGTTTTTGCAGAGTGTAATATCAGGCATCAGAATGAATTATAAAACCATTTGTCTAATACTTCGCTGCTATAAACTAAAAAGGAAAAAGAAAAACAGCATGTCGTCGTTGTGGATGTGTCGTGGGCTCAATAGTTTTTTGGTGTTGAAAACAGTCAGGGAGTGAATGTTCTTAGTTAAGCAGGGCTTCACAAACGTAATGTTAATGAAAATTCTAGAGGTCCATATTTTAATTTTTTTTTGTTATCGCTGTCGTAATAATTTTTAACGAATTATAGTTTTAAAATAACACATTGTTTAATCAAGATACTCAATCATCGGAAGAGAGAGAGAGAGAGAGAGAGAGAGAGAGAGAGAAAGGGAGAGAAAGAAAGAGGGAGTGTGTATGTATGTGTATGTGTGTCTGAGTGTGATGCTTATTAATTCAATGATGTATGATATACAGAACCTACTGTGTATATAGGTCAGTGTAACGTTCTAATAGTCTGATGCAGGGGACCATGTCCCTGTTACTATGGCCTACACCCTTTAATTTTATACTGGGGTAAGAAACAAAAGTTTAGATGGTACTCGAAAAAAATTTACAGGTCTCTCACTGACGTCAGTTTTACATAAATCATAAATCGTAAGTGATGAGATCAACCTGTAAAAATACGTATGATAATAACAACAACAACAACAGAAGAAGAAGAAGAAGAACAACAACAACAACAACAACAATAATAATAATAATAATAATAATAATAATAATAATAATAATAATTATTATTATTATTATTATTATTATTATTATAATAATCTAGACTTTCCAAATCAATATAATAAGTTCATCATGAAAGGTGAAATAAAAAGTACTTTTGCCTTTTCATGATTAGAAATGTAACTAGTCAAAAAAGGTGCCAAGCACATAATTAAATGCTTGTTTTCGCAAAGATTAAAATTACCTATTTTTATGGGTAACGTAATTCTCTCGAAGTCAAGGAGAAGATACAGAATACTGGACAGAAAACTATTTATAAATGCAGCCAAGATACCTTATAAATGTCTAAGCAGTTAGAAAACTCAAACGCTATAATTTGTTTCCTTTTTATTGACTTAATTCAATATCTTTTCTTGGTCGGTCCCGTAACTCTACCTTTTAGTTTACCGAGACCC